>CM010622.1:18929584-19472084 GCA_003430845.1 Xanthoceras sorbifolium | reverse complement strand
TGTTCATCTTTCATTTTTACCATAATGCTTTTAATTTGTTAATCCTCCATACTTTTGGGTTTTACATTTGTTAATCCTCTATCAAATAAATGAATAACGGTGTTCTTCATTTCTTTGCTTTTCATCGGGTCGATCCTACCCGATGATTGTTACTATCGGGTTGAGAAGACCCGATATTTGGTATTGTGAGGTCATGTCTTCCCGATGATTGATACCGTCAAGTTAGCATGATGCAAAGTTTAATTTTGTTTTCTATTTTTATGCAAGAATGAGTATGGTTGATGTACAATTAATAATTAATTGGGATGAACATTGGGTATGTGAACAAGAGGTTTATTAGTATGATGACAAGAGATCAAAATGATTGTTGTTTCCAACAGATGCAACTTTTGCCTAACTATTAGATAAGGTGTATCAAGTCACTGGATTGACAGAAACAGTTATCGAGTTATTATAAAGACAGTTGCTCATACCATCCGCCCAAGCATGCCTAAAAAGATTAGTGATCATGATGATGTTGCCTTATTATTGCGTAAAAAGAATATTGACCCTTTAGTTTGTATAACCGTATTTGAGGTTGAGCATAATCACCCACAATTGAAACAGAAATGTTATATAGAGTAATCTAATCAACAACACCATCCTATCAATAATCAGTTTCCTTCAGCGAAGGGAAGTAATCATATTTATACTTTTATTCATGTTACTAAAGCAAACAATTGTTCTCGATCGAGTGTCTATGCAGATGATATTCAGGAGGGCTACACACCAAATTTCAATGATGTGACGGTTCATGATCAAGTTCAATTTGTTGATGATTTTGGTAATGAAGGCAGAGAAAGTGACAAGTCAAAGATGTTCAGGGTCTTTGAAATAGTAACGAAGAGTTGGTTCCAGCCACATTTGTAATGTGTTCAATTGATGATGGCGAAGTTGCTTCGAGACCTACGCCAATTTTTATTGAAAATGGGAAAGTCTTTGACAGTAAAAAAGAGTTATACTCCTAATTAAAAAGATATGCTATGCTAAATCTTCCAATTTCAAAATAGGGAAGTTGGATTCTTCATGTTTTGAGGTAAATTGTGCGGTTGAAGACTACAAATGGCGGTTACATGCATTCAAGTTACAAACACTGATTTTTTTCGGATTACAAGATTTGACCACAAATACAAATGCTCAATGGAGAAAAGGTATTCATGGAATAGAAAGACTAGTGCACAGTTTATTGGAGAATATATCAAGGAAAAATTTCATGATGGTCGTATCTACAAACCAAAGCAAATCATAATAGATATTCAAAATGACTTGAGCATTACATTAAATTACCACAAAGGATATCAGGCTAAACATATTACTATTGAAGAGGTACACGGATCATTTGAAGTTTCTTTTAGTATATTACCTTATTATTGTCACATGTTAAAGGAAACAAACACAGGGATGATTACGGAAATTAAAACTAATGTTGAAAATAGGTTCATGTATATGTTATTTTCCATGAAAGCGTGCATAGATGGTTTTAATGCTGCGATTAGATCAATTATTGCAATTGATTCCACGTTTCTGAATGGTTCGTATGGTGGTATCTTGTTTGTGGCTGTATGTCAGGATAAGAACGACCAAATATTCTCACTAGCATTTGGTATTGTGGATTCTGAGAATGATGCTGCATGGAGTTGGTTTTTATCTTGTTTTCATGTTACCATTAGAGAGGTTGAAGACCTTATTTTTGTGTCTAATAGGAAAAACAATATTGTCAAGGCGATTTCAATGATTTTTTCAAATGCATACCACAGTGCTTGTTTTATGCATTTAAAACGAAACATGATTTCTATTTATAAGAACAAAAATCTTTTCATACCATTTAGGAAGGCAGTTAAGACCTATCGAGTTAATGATCACGCATTTTACATGGAACAATTATCGAACATAAATGTTGGAGCTCATAAGTACATTCTTGATGTAGGATAAGAGCGATGGTCACGAGCCTTCTATCTGAGACAAAAAGGTACAATACTATAAAAACTAATATTGCTGAGTCTATGAATAATGCAGTCAAAGATTTTCAAGAGTTATCCATTGTTGCTATGATTGACCGAATTCGAGATATGATGCAACGTTGGTTTCATAATCGACGTACAGTGACAGGTTCTTATCAAACACAATTGACAGAAATGGTTGAGCCACTTATTCATGATTGACCGTATTATTGTATTTTAGTTTTGTACGCAGGATTCTTAACTTTCAATTGACGTTGCTCAACATCATTGGAATCATTAACACCACCATCAACAACATCAATATCATTATCAGAATATTCACCATCTTCATCATCATCGATCTCATCCTTCTCATCCTTCTCATTACTTGTGACATACTAAACATATGGCTCAAATTGTAGGGCATTTGAAACATTAGCCCCGTCTAAGCCTATTACATAAGGTAAATATTGTTCTTCATCCTTGGGTTTGAGAATTTGAAATGTGGAAATCTAACAAAAAAATAGACAGATAGGGACAAATTAAAATAAATTTCAAATAGCTAAATTACCGTGTGAATTTAATTCATACCAATCACTTTCTGACAATTTCAATTGTCAATGTCTCAACCTCAGGAGTGTCTTTGGCTTCCCAATTAAGAATATGAGGGACTGTACGAAATACCCTCCTAGCATGACCCATCTTTGAGTACAACAAAATTGCTTTAATGGCCCACACCTAACAAATGAAATAAATAAAAAAAATTCAATAAGAGTTTAAACGAATTTAACGGGGCAACATTTTTAAACATTCTATGTAATATATATTACATGAAAAGCATACAAAAAGCCATATAAGTTGTACTTCTCTACTGTATGGGTCAGATTGTTTTTTTGCAAGCTCCATAAACTTTTGATCTCTGCCTTTGCAACAACTTGAAAAAGATTTGAATGTCCTTGAATATACAAACGAACCACATGAGAATCGATTGAATTCATCCAAGTTATCCACTAACTTCATAGCCTAATATTCAATATTTATCCTCAAGTCCTTTCCGAGCAACGTCATCTCTAAGATCAACAACAAAGCTAACTTAATGATATTATCATCATCATCATTTTCGTCATGAAGTCCATCATTAAAGAAACCTTGTAAAGTCAGCCCAGTAACTTTTTTGGCTCCATTAAAATATTTGCGACGAATCCTGTCAACCTCATTTACTTTGGTATTTTTAGTAGAAACGACCGAATTCCCAAATCATAAACCACTAACTAAACAAAACTCATTTGTACTAAAACGTATTCTATTTCCACCGATAACAAACCACATTTCATTTTCAGCATCTCGAACATGACACTTCCACAACAATACTTGATGACAAAATTGGGCAGAGAATACGAGTTCATGAACATCTAAAAAATAGCCAAAGCACATGTCTTTATGTCTCTCTTGTTGTTGTTTTGTAAACTTTTTCTTTATCAAAGCAATGCTTTCCCATTTTCAATAAGTCGTTACTTTTGCTTGGAAAAAAAATCTTTTTCTTTTATTTACAATGAATCAACTAATTTCTTAGAAACCATTAATTTATACCCTAAAATAAATAAAGATTTTGAATTCGTTAAAAAACCATAATAAAAAAAATAGTAATTGAAAGAGGAAAAAAAAAGACGCTGTCAACATTTTTCATCGGGTTATAACAACCCGATGATTTACTATCATCATGCCGCTACAACCCAATTATTTTTTCATTGGGACATGTTAACTTGATAAAACTCAATTTCAGACTAGATTATCTCGATAATGGATAATTGACTGTTCATTATCTTCTCCGATATTCAGAAACTCTACAATTTATTTCCATTTCACTATTTTTAGTGGATTATAAAGTAACTAAAAAAGATATAAAAATTGTTTATATAATGTCACCAAGGATAATACTAACTACACCAAAGTCATGCTAACCAAATAATCATGCACAGATGTAATGGAGTGATAAGAGACCGAAAGAGTGGTAATGGAGTTAGAATGGACAATATAATTATGTTGAAAAAAATAGTGATCTAGGCCAGAAAATGGTGAAACAGAAACTAGTAGCATGATAGGACAAATTGCAGAAGGAAGTAGGCAACATCAAACAGTTTAGTAGACCCGATCTTAACTTCTAAACAATTTGAACTCTCAAGTTACAAAAGAAACATATCATTTAGTCATTGGGTTTAGTAGACCCGACAAATATATTATCGGGTCAACGTGACTTGATAACTGTTTAAGCACAAATTTTTAACGATTCAACCAAATTAATGTTCAAAAGTTAGAAAATTGAAAAACCCACAACGTAAGCAACTAAATACATTTTTTTTTAATTTCATTATTACATACAAAAAATCTTTCTAAACCCTAAACCCTAAATCTGAGAGGTCATCTAATGCATCTCGACTAAGTCTTACCAATACAAGAAATTGATGCTTGTAAACGAAATGATAATTCTGTAGAAAATAACATCTTACATTTTTTTTTTCTACAATCTGTCTCCTTACAGAACCACCTGAACTCAAATTTGTGCTTCAATCGAACAACAAATCGTCTAGCATTTAACTTGCAAAGTTTTCAATGGAATTTAAGAGATAAGAGAAGAAATCTAAGTTTGGTCGGTGAAGAAGAGAAGAGAAGAACTGTTTGGTCGGTGAAGAAGAGAAGAGAAAAAAATCTGAGTTTGGATCGTGAAGAAGAAGAAGAGTAAAAAATATCTTTGTGGGTTGGGTTAAAATAGGAGGGGTATTTTATATTTGGGTAATCAATGCAAAAATTAGTGTGGGATAAGTAGGTTTGTAATTTTTATTTATTTATTTTTAGATAATTTTACTAAATTTCCTAATTTTATCCCTGGAATGGAATACGTAAATGACGAAAGAAAATTAGTAGAAAGCTAATTTAGTAATTATTAAAAAAAAAAAAAAAAGGGGACCAATTTAACTAGAATGATAAAGTCGTAAAGTAACTATAGTTAAGAAAAAAAGTTAAGAGAATTATTTGGTAATTGCAATACTTTTAATAATGGACTACTTCCAAGAGAAGTTGCTTCTCGTTATATGTATTTTTTTTTTTCTCTTTCGTATCTAGATAAAAACCCAAGAAAGAGAATTGCGTTCTTTGTACATTGAATATTCATATAGAAATTACTTCCAAAATTGTTGAGAGCTTTTGTCATGGCACAAGCAACAGAAACCATTTCTGATCTCTACGTTGACGATCTTTACTTCTCAGCCATTTCTGATGAAAAAAGTGATCAACTAACCAATCACCAAGAAGAAGTTTTTGAAGTGTCAGACTCCAAGTATGCGGAGGAGTTACAGTTCCAAGAAACACTTATGGCTTCCATAATCACTTCTCAAACGGCAAACGCTTCAATACCCACTTCCCAAATGACCATCCATGCGAGTATCAAGCCACAACCGGCCCAGTCATTGGTGATGATCGCTACAGAAGAGCCCGGCGAGTCCTCTCTGATTTTTTGTGAGATTTGTGTTGAGAGGAAAGAGAGTGATTTGATGTTCAAGTTTGAAACTTGTGTTCACTCTTACTGTTCTGAGTGTATAAGCAAGCATGTGGCCACCAAAATACAGGAAAGTAGTATAAAAACTGTGACTTGCCCAGGTGTGAATTGCAAGTCTGTTCTGGGGATTGATGCTTGCAGGGAAGTGCTTCCGAAGGAAGTGCTTGAGCTATGGGAGGAAGCGGTTTGTGTGGATATGATTGATGAGTTCCAAAAGTTTTACTGTCCATACAAGGATTGCTCTGGTATGTTGGTGGATGAGAGTGGAGGTGGAGAAGCCATTGTGGAGGCAGAGTGCCCGTTTTGTCACAGGTTGTTCTGTGCCCGATGCTATGTGCCGTGGCATTCTGGGGTTGGGTGTGAGGAGTTTCAGAGGCTGAATGAGGACGAGAGAGGGAGAGAAGATATCATGGTGATGGAGATTGCTAAGCAGAAGAAGTGGGGGAGGTGTCCTCACTGCAAGTTCTATGTTGAGAGAACTGAAGGCTGCCCACATATTACTTGCAGGTCAGTCACTATGTTTCAATGTTTTTGTGTTGTTATTGGAGTTCTTGAAAGCTGGTTGTAAAATCATATTTGTTAATTGATTAATTAAGTGTGTTGGATGAGAGGGTTTTGGTAATTGGAGTTTTTAGCAAAAATTCATTCTTATTTGATTTTCTAAAGTTAATGTACCATAGATCGTCTGACAGTATAACTATAATGTATGAAAAAGAATCCTTTATTTGTAGCTATATTGAAATAGGATTTAATAACATAAGAATTCAGATAAAGATGGTAGTCAAATTAGGCCAAATAGGAGATTTATTGAATAAAATAAGGTTCTTTTACAAAACTTAAATGGTGAAATTTTTGAAATATGATAATGGTATGTTATACAACTCAGAAAGAACTTGTTTGGAAGTCTCAAAATTTGAGCTTATTTCAGTAAATATAAATGAGCTTTCTACACTTGAAAACCACTTATATCGAAAGTCATACCAAACATATACTAAAGCATTATTTATTCTGTTGGTGATGTTAAGGTCAAGTATGAAGGTTTGGATTTGCTGAGTTAGCATCTTAGGCACATTAACTAAGTGTGAGGAGAACTTCAATTTGTGATTGTGGTTGCAGGTGCAACTTTCAGTTTTGCTATGGATGTGGATCCGAGTGGACTTCTACTCATGGCGGTTGCCAGAGAGAATAAGAGACACCGGATGTATAGTGTGTGTGGCAATATAATTATTTCATTAGCTACAGAGGCCAGGCATGTTTTTCTCCCCCCTTCTAGTTTCATCATACGTTTTTATTTGTATGAAGAAAAGGGAATTTGTCTTAATTAAGTTGAATGGTTCTGATTTTCTGATCAAAATAAGTTGATGGGTTCTGTTTTTGCTTTAGTTATCATGTTGAGTCATGATGTGATTAGAAATCAGGTTACATATTCTGTTGATTAAGAATCTTAAAACCTTTCCGGACTAGTGAAACTGGAATGGTATGAGCAGTAAACTTAAGTTATAAATTATAGTTTGAGAACTTTGGAGATCTCTTGGGATTGTATGATGTAAATCCTAAACTAAGATGTTATGTAAAAGGACTCAGTTGCAGTTTTTTAGTTAATTCAAGTGATGCCTAGATTGTTCTTATCTTCTTGACATTATCCTTCAATTTGGATCAACTATTTTCTTCGATTTCAAGCCATCTATTTTTTTAACTGCGAAACACCTATAAAGAGAACCCTAAAGCTTTTGTTGAAAATCCACGAAGGTACTAGCTAGATCACATCTGAAGCATTTAGCTAAGGTAGTCAAAGTGGATTGCTACCCCTATATCTATTTAATGATTAATTTAATGGAAAGAAATTTGTAAATTTGATCTTCGACTTAAATTGGTGCATTTGCTGTGAAAGATTTGGCAGTACTGGATACATCATTGTTTTGGAAATGTTTTTCTTTGTTATCTAGTTTCACCTCTACTAATCTCTTAGACGGACTTGTTTTGTTATCTAATTTCACCACTTTGTTGTCTTATTCAGGTATAAATTTATTTGCCGTTCATCTTGGTGTTTCTCCTGTGAATACTTCTTGTTTAAATTTATTCTAAGAGTTATTAAGTTTTTAAATTTCTTTATTATTCTCTTTCTCGTGCAAGTCGGTTTTTCCTGCGAGTACAATTGGATCTTTGTCTGATGTTCATATATTATCTCCTTTTGTTTTTTTTTCCGGATTTGTGTGTACTTATTCCCTAAAATGTCATATATCCATTTGATTTGCGAAGAGCTCTTGCATAATTTTCTTTTACTTACATGGAGGTCACACTCATATAAAGATTATCAAGTGACCTACATTTCGTGATTTGCATTCATCAGAAACAAAAGGGATTCTGCCAATCAATACTGCACCCTATCTGCACCTCTAATTCATCATATAATTTATGTTTTAGCAGTTGACTTTAGATACTGTTTCTCTATTTCATACATTTTGAGGTACGGTTGAGTTAATAGTTTAACTGCAAAATTTCATCCTCGAATCGTGTCCCGAATGATATTTCAGGGGCTATCATTCAAGTGCCTGATAGCATTGATGCATTTTCTTGAAAAATGTTGTATTATTGGTTATGTGAAATTTTAAACACTCACCATACAGTAAGTTGATGTCAATTATTCGAAACACTGTAATCTGTGAAGTGAACATGATTTATTTTCTGCTAACCTTCCTGTCCTTTTCTCTATTTGATTGGTTAGGTTGACATGAATCCGCAAAACAAGGGTGACTGAAGAGATTAAGGGCGTGTCCGTTGAAAGTTGTTTTTCTTAATTTAAAAGAAGGATGGAAAACGTGTCTGTTAATATTTGTTAAGTGGACTGGAAACATGGAGAGCAGAAATTTTGTTCTTCATGTTTAATGTGCAGAAGATGGAAATATCAAATTGATGTTTAAATTTACTCCAACTCTCGTCTTTGGCTGTTTGAGTAGAATTAGTGAGAGCCTAAAGCATCTTAGCTAAAATGTATTCTATGTGTGTATGATATATAATTAAGGAAAGAGTATTGCTAGACTTAATAAATTATTTGTTCAAAAAATATACTCAAATGACGTGACGAATGAGTTGTTACCAACGTATTATTTACGGTATCATGTTATGATTTACGTGAGTATTACAATTCATATGCCATATTATTAGGATATGTTTTTGAACAAAAAATTTGGGAAATCTACTATTGCTCTTAGAGAAAATGTTGTATATATTATTTGGACTGTCAATATATACATTTAGGGCATGATTGGCACATGGGATTGGATTAGATTGGATAAAATCAAGTCCGGTTCAATATTTGTGGAGTGTATGGGATTGGAGACAGGCGGGACTAATCTCATTTTTTTTTACTCTTTTTTAAATTAATATATAAAATATAAAATATAAAATAAAATAAATATTTAAATATTATAAATAATATTTATTTTTTATTGATTAATTTAAATCTTTTAATTTTTTAAAAGAAATTTTATTTTATTTAAAATTAATTTAATATAATTTTATACTTATTAATCTCACACCATATAAATATAAGATATAATTATATTTTGTTCAATTTATTATACTAAATAAATTACGGGATTTAATAGTCCAATATTTTTATATTTTTTTAACTTTTTTTTTTATATTTAATTAATTACTATAATATATTTTATTTATAATTAAGTAATATTTAATATAAATGTATTTAATTTTTAAAATTTTATATGTATTTTAAATAATTTTAATTTAATTATATAATATTTAAAAATAATTTTATTTTATTAGAAAATTAATTTAATTTAATCTAATTTCCTTTTACACCAAATAAGGAACAATAGTATTTTTAATTCAATGCATACTTTACTAAGCACATCACAGTACTAATTAGTTTTATCCAATCTAATATAATCCTATCATATTCTATAAAAATAGCTTAATCCAATCTCGTGCACCAAACTGCGAGAAAAAGTTTGTTATTTTCTAGACAAAATGGTGTGCATTTCATGAGATTATACAGTATACCGTGTGAGATCCTTGCGCCAGTGAAATCTTTTCCTTTATTACATGACCTTTTTTTTTGTTTTTTTTGTTTTTTGTTTTTATGGTACAAAGGAGGGCAAGAGCCCAGAACAAAAAAAAAGAAACTAACTATCAATTACAGCATTGCTAGCATCAGACACTAGCAGATTAGTAATCTCAAAAGGAGGTTGGTTCCTCATAAAAAAACAGCCCCCAAATGCAAAAATTTGCCCAGACCAGCTAAGCAGTCAGCCACAACATTACTGTCCCTGATTATATGCCTCACAACACAGCTCCAATTGCAATCAATTAACTCTTTGCAACTGCCAATCAAACTAGAAAGATGATGATTCTCATTAGCATCTTTAAAAAGCAAGTTGACAGTCTCCAACGAATCACTTTCAAGGAGGACATGTCTGAAACCAGCTCTCCAAGCCAGCTGTAAACCTTCAAGAACACCCTACAATTCAGCTTCCAACACAGTCCCAACACCTTTATTCAAAGAAAAACCTCCAAGCCAAATTTCGTTCGAGTCTGTCATCACACCACCAGCATATATTCTGCCCATCCCCTTCTCCATACCTCCATCAACATTCACTTTCACCCACTCTTCATCAGGATGCTTCCAAACAGAATTCTGAGGACAAGTAGAACCCACAAGCTAGGCAGCTGAAAACCATTTTGAAAGACAGTAGAACATCTTCACTTCCACAAAAACCACAAGGTAGCAGTAAAAAGTAAGGAAATAGTAATGTTAGAACCAACTAGAGCATTGTTTTTAAGATTAGTAAATAACAAAAGGTTAAAATTGTAATGACAAAAAATAGTCCAAATCTAAAAAGACTTGAGCTTGCACAAAGGCCCAATCCAACATCATGTCCACCACACTTATGGGCCCAATACCTTGACAAACCAACAAGACCTATAAGGTAGCCCACATGAAGAAGGCTTCGCTCGACCAGAGACACGGTAGTTCGACCTTAGTACTGGAATCAAAAGGTGTTATCCAAACCTGAAGCCAATCATCAAAACGGTAGTTCGACTACACACATGGCTAAACCATGTCGCTCAACCAAGTACCTTGGATTTAGCACGACTCTCCTTGAGACTTGGCCCAACCACCAAAGATACCCTTGTCGCTCGACCACAAAGGTAGATGATAGGTCGTTCGACCGTTTTATAAGGTCCAAACCGCATATAGAAGGTTATCGTTCGACCATATTCACCCTCTACACCGTAGACCATCCTTTGGTCGTGAGTACCAAGTCAAACCTTATCAGACTTTGAATTCAAAGTCTGATAGACCCCGTCAAGGAGGCAATCACATCCTCTTTGATTCGGGCCAAGAAATCATGGATGATGATCCACCCACCAACGGGTGGATCACCCTCTATATAACCCAACCCTCACTCAGAGTGAGAGTTCACGAAAGTCTACTCACTTTCACTCTCAAACACTCAGAGCATTCAATCGGATTTTCACTATTTCGGATATACTCGAGGACCACCGTCCCTGAGCGAATTTCGACAACCGGCTAACACTGTTCACCATCGACTCTGATCATCTCCATCTACTGTCGTTCACTTACGATCAGGAATTATTTTTATTGTTCATTCCTCAAGAATAACCCTACTCCGAGGCAGTCGCCATGGCCTCATTCAATTGAGAGACAACTTTTTCAAAGCAAACGGCATCCGTAACATCAACCTTCTGAAGTGGCTGACCTTCAAGCACAGAACTTGGCTGATTATCATGGACATCGAGTGTCATAGCAGTAGTGATCTCCTGGTAAAGCTACACCAGAATAGCTGAATCTTCAATCTCATCAGTCATCTCTATAATATTGTTCATATTGACATCCATAGCTTGCTTTTGTTTCCCTTTATCACAACAGCAACATCCCCACCATAGCGATTGGCAGCACCTTTCAGACTAGCTTTCTTATTCTGCAAACCCGCACCTTTTAAACAGCTAATCTCAGTATTCTTCTTCTGATTACTACCAGAGGTCTTATTCCTGTCCACCAAGTTGGAAATCTCCTTCAAAACACCTTTATGTTCCTCCCTGTAGCATGAGCAGCCTTATCTATCTCATTTTTAACTATAAGTTTGGCATCATCAGAGCAGTCATCAATCAGCACTTCAAATCTGGAGCCAATATTTCTCCCAATCGCAATATTTTTTGCTTTACCAATAGTATCAGCTCTTAATCCTCCATTTGCCCGAGCATTCTTTCTAAGGATTGCAAGATGTAATATCAAAATGAGTATATAAAAGTCATATACAATAGGATTTATTTTGAGACATGCAATCTAAAGAGTTCGTAGAGAGCAAATAAAGTTGGGTACTTTGTTTGTGGTTGATCTGCTGCTGCGGTTTATTCTATATCGTATAGTGGTCTTATCCTAGATTACCCATGTAGTTGACATGAGAATGGAGGCACCTTATATGATGAGATCATATAGGACTGGGCCACGATTTATATGAATCTCTCACCAAGATCCGTTAGTAGATAAGATTCATATATATCGACAAACGATGGCTATTTATAGGTGATCTTAATCCTGAGTGTTTTTTGACTCCTTCAGGTTGGATTGTGGCGTTTGATTTACCATTAGTGAGGTCGATGTAGTATTCTCGACCAATACCTCCGTATCTTGGAGTTGCGGTTTGGCTTATGGCTGGGAAGGTATGAACAAAATAGTGGAATCCACTTCTTCTTGATTGAAGTAGATAAGTAGTTCTCTTAAGGGTTTATTCGGGGCTTAAACGATTATGAGCGCTCTCCTTCTTCCGTGGGGAATATAGGATTTAATTGTTCATTAGAGAATTAACAGTACTTAAAGAAATAGATATAACTAGAGGGGTATAACGAACATTATGACCCAACTCTAGCTATGATCTACTTGTAGAGGATCACATTATATGCAAATAGTTATATCAATGGACACTGAGACTTTAGATTGTATAAACACGCCTACAGTTCTGAGAGTGTAGCCTCGGGTTTTTAGTGGAATAACTCCGAGGTTAATAATCATAAAATATTAATTAAAGAGTTTAATTAATATTATTAAGTATTATTTGAGCTCAAAATTGTAGGTCCATTAGGTCCACTTACTAGCCCTTATAGTTGTTGGTAACGAGGGTCACGGTAAATTAATTGGATGGTCCAATTAATAGTATTACGAAAGTAACACAATTTTATTAAAGAGAATTAATTAAATGATGTGATTATTTAATTAACAATTTAATAATTATTAAATAGGAGGTTGCAGATTCAAACCATGACAAGTACAAAAAGAATTAAATAATGTGATTATTTAATAGTCCAGAGGTCACAGGTTCAAACTCTAGGGAGACTAAAAATAAAAGGATTTAGAATCTTATTTTGACTTGGTCAAGTTAAAATCCTAAAGCCCTAGTATATATATGATATGTTACTAGGAAATTTTGACCTAATGTATTAAGCAAAAAGAAAATAGAGGAGCGGCCACCACAAAAGAGAGAAAAAGAAAAAAAAGTTTTTTTAACTCTTCATTTGCAGGGGGCGGCCGACCAAGAGAAGAAGAGGTCTTCTCCGCTTTTTTGCTTCCTTCATCTCTCTATTCGTGACGTGCCTACACACGCGTTATCAGACCGCGGGTTATAGCTCGGAAGGTTTGGTGCTAAATTAAGAAGTCAGAGAGTCAATTCGCAACAAAAGGTAATTGTAGTTTCAATTCGATATTCGCGTATATACAGAAACTCGTTTCTGATTGAAAAGAGTTTTAAAATATAAAAGAAAAATTTTTGAATCCATTCCTCTGCGTTTTATACGATAAATCGATTTTTCTTCCCTTCAAAGAGATCAACCTCTAGCACTGTTTTTCTAACATCGCTTGATTGAAATACTCCAAATCCCTAAACCTAAGACCGCCTTGAGATTGGCTCTTGCACAACACCTCTCATTTGCACCAATGAATCTTCCGTGAAGCTCGGTTGCTGCCCCACCAAAACCGTGGGGCTAAACTATGCAACTCACGAATCAATTTCAAAGGAAGTTTAAATAAATTCATAGAGAAGGCTGGGATTGATTAGATCACGGCTTTGATAAGGATTTCTTTGCCTCAAACTGATAAAAGCTTGTTTTTCTACCCTTTTAGTTTACTCCACACCCGATCCACGATGGACTGAAAAAGAGCTCGTTTATTTTTCCCCGTAAAGCTTGGGAGGCCCAAGTAGCGTTCGTGACAGTTTACAAAGAGACACCCAAGATGTTGGCCATCAAAATCTGGTTCGAAGCCTGAACACCACCATTAAAGCAGACGGCAGACTTGTCGAAGTTGACAACCTGCCCAGATGCCTCTTCATACACCTGCAAAATCTGTTTTATCATAGCACACTCAAAATCATTACACTTAAAAAACATAAGGCTATCGTCCGCAAAAAAGAAGTAGGAGATACCGGGGCCATCATGACCGCAACACAGCCCATGGAGGCTGCCTTCCAATTCCGCCTTCCTGATAAGGGAGGACAAACCCTCGGCACAAACTAGGAAGAGATAGGGAGACAACAGGTCCCCTTGTCGAAGCCCCCTCTCCGGTTTAAGAAACCCCACCGTCTCTCCATTCAGAAGGAATTGATAGGAAATCGAAGAAATGCAAGCTTGGATCTTTTTAATCCACAACTCAGAAAAACACAACCCTCGCAACATCGCACACACAAAGCTCCACTCAACGCGATCATAGGTCTTCTACATGTCTAACTTTAGAGCCGAATACCCTTCCACACTTTTCTTATGTCTCTTCAAAGAGTGAATACACTCAAACCCGAGAATAGCATTGTCCGTAATAAGTCGCCCAGGGATAAACGCACTTTGGGAATCTAAAATCACATCATCTAACACAAGACGAAATCTGTTAACCAACACTTTCAAGACAATCTTATACGCCACATTGCATAAGATGATTGGCCTAAAATCAGAGACCCGTTGATGATCCATAATTTTAGGGATAAGAGCAATCAGAGTTACATTTACAGCCTGAATACCAGCACCACAATTCAAAAAGGATAAGCAAGCATCTGTGACTCTACTGCCTAAAGTATCCCAAAACAATTGATAAAAACAGACTGTCACACCATCCTTTTCCTGGAGCCTTCGAATGAGGCATTTGAAAGAGAGCTGTTCGAACCTCTGTGGCTGTAAAAGGGGCATCCAGTAAGTTGTTCATGCTGCTGGTTACAGAGGGCCAAACACTGCCCAGGATTTGGTTCAAGATTTCTAGCCGCTGCTGAGACGAAGAGAAGATCCCTTTGAAGTAGTCCTGAATAACACCTATAATGCCACTTTTAGAATCCACCCAAGAGCCAGTATGATCACATAACCTCTCAATGTTGTTCCGTTTTCTTCTGTTGGAGGCTGAGAGATGAAAAAAATACGAATTATAGTCTCTAACTTTCAGCCAGCTGTTGTGAGACCTTTGTCGCCAATACAACTCTTCTTTGGCTAAGAGAGTATCCAGCTCTTTTCTAGCCTCCTGAATAGCTTGCCAAGTAGACCCAGTCAAGCCACTACTGCTCGGATGCTGAAGGTGCTTACATTTATCTGAGATGCGGTTACGAAGGTGGTGGAGATTTGAGACATTCCAACTCTGAAGGACTTTAGCACACCTGCAAACTTTGTTAGAGAGCTTCACCATATCACAACTCTCTTCTGTGGTGCCCCAATTCTGTTCAACAATGTCACCACACTCAAGATACTCAGACTAGTAGTCCTCCAAATGGAACCGTTGCCTTTGACACTATAGAACCTGATCATCCCGCAGAACACTACTACTACAGTCAACTATTAAACTTCAAAAAATATATTGAATGATTGTAAATAATTTTTTTTTTAGTACGTGAAATCATCACCTTTTATTATGTGAAATCATAACCTTTGACTACGTGAAATCATACTCCTTCCTTACGTGGAATATTTACCTTAATTACATGAAATTTTTTTTCCTTTATTTTGTGAATTTTCTTTTTTCATTTTGTGAAATCATTTTTCTTAAATTCTTAAAATTTTTTGGAAATTGGATAAATTTTGGGTTTTCAAGCTTTCATTTCAGAAATCATTTAAAAGAAAAAAAAAAGCAGCAGTATACAACCAAAACCCATGAAATAATAATAATTACAATGATTATAAACTCATTTGAGCGAGAGTTTTACACACTTGAGCCTAAAATATCGAGTTTTTTCAACAATAGATTGAAAATATCCAAAAACTTGTTGAATGCTACCAAAAATTAGCTAACGATCATCTAATTTCAGAAGATAATATAACGATTACAAACAATTTTGTGTAAGACTTGAACCTAAAAGCTCAAGTTTTCTAAACAACGGATTAAAGATATCTAAGAGAACTTGTTGAACACTACTAAAGAGAAATTGGTAGGAAATAACACATCTTTTAGCATTTTTTGTGATACTAGCACAACTTTAATAACATTTGAAGAAATAACACCTATTTGCATGAACTCCTCATTATGCCCTTCATTAAACCTTCTTTTGCTTTAGTCTTTTTTATTATTGCATTGTTTTTGTCTTATCTCTCTCACCTTATTCTCTCTATCCTCTCTTTGCTTTTCACGATTGCAAACTCTCTCACTCTACAATCCTTCTCATTTCTCTCTTGAAAAAAATCAAAACCACTGGGGATTACACAAAACAAGAAAGTGTGCAGTTTCTCGAGTTTTTTAGCTTTGTGGAAAGTCTTGAGGGGTAAACATTTATCTTAGAAGTAGAATTACGCTAATTTGAGCGGTGCATTTGTTTGAGATTTGTGGTCTCTTAGATATATTTTATAAATTTCACTATCTTTGGAGTTGAAAATATGCATTACGAGATGAAGAGTTTTTTTTTTTTTCTTCTGAGATTGGTGTTTTCCGTGGACTATTATAGTTACTGTGAATTATTTCTTTAAGTTACCTTGAATTATTTTAGTTAACATGAATCCATTCATATTTCCGTGAACTACTTGGAATTTTTCGGTGAACTAATCATTGAAGTGATGTTTATTTTTTCAATGTAATGATTGTGATAGACAGTTAATATTATATAATGGACGATGGGAGGAAACACCGGACATCAGATTACGATATGTTGGTTTTGATAGGAAAGGGGTTCTAGTGCATAGGGATGGATTTTTCATACGAGCAATTGATAACAATTATGCATTCAATTGTGAAAGTAGATCTAAATAAGTATGATTTGGACCTTATACCATTTGGTGTCGATCAAGGGGTCAGATATAGAACTATCCTTAACGATGATGATGATGATCTTCAGTCTATACTACACGAAGATAAGAACTTATGGCAAGTATGTGTTTCTCTTGTTAAATACAGAGTTGATGCATCAAATGTTATAATAGGGCCTGAGCACTTTGCTTCATTCAGTTGTAGTAACCAATTGTTCAGTTCATCCCTTCCAGTCCAACCGTTATAGTAAAACACCATTTTTCATAGGGTAAGATTTAACGATGCAATTTTTCCAAATGATTAAGACCACGTTGAGCCGCTTGAAGAACCCCATGTTAAATCTCATCATAATCTCCAATAGACCTCGTGAATTCCTTTGTAGATCCATATGAGATGTATGAAGAACCTCATTCTTTTAGAAAGGTAGAGACAGAGAGTGCAATAGGGGTGTTACGAGAGATGTACTTGGGCACACCGGGCATGACGGTATTTCAATTTTGTTAGCACTTCTGGTATTACTTAGTGGGGAATTTTGGGAGCCAACTCGTACTCATTTGGAGAGGTTGCCAACAACAAACCATCCACACTCACCACCCTTATCTTAATATCTAATTTTTTAAGGGGGGGATTTGTAACTATGACAAGCCTAAAAAGGGGCTAAATAGGTATAACAAAAAATTAATGTGAAATAAAAAATAAACCAAATTAAAAAATCAATACAATGATTTTTTTTTTACATGGAAACCTCAACGGGTAAAAACCATCGGACTAACTCCTATGCCCTTAACACATCGAACACTGGTTTCACTAGTTGGTAAATTGTTTACAACTCACGCTGATTGATCACTCAATCACACAACTCTTGCTAGAACCAAACGCTACCTACCCACAGGCCTTTTACTAACAAAACTTGTTGATACTGCTCACAAACTCCCTACAATGCAAGACTTCGTGATTCTTTCGTTAAGTCGAAGAATCAAAACCCCTCAAGTTATTGAAATCAGATCTAGGTACTCAATAATGAATGAACAATAAAAAAAATATACATGATGAGAACATGTTATGAATAGACTAAAACAATGAAGCACAATATCAAAAGTAATTTAGCCTAGAAACTCTCTACTCTCTCACAGAAAATAAATACACAAAAGCAACAAAGCAATAAAACAATATGAGAGAATAATAAATTGAGAGCTTATGAATAATAATTTTTTACACCACTATGTATAGCTTAATAGGAAATAGTCTACTAAAATGTTTTCCAAAATAGTTTTTAAAGAAAGGGAGTTTTTTTTTTCCAAAACTGAATAAATCAACAAAACATAAATTTCTTAAAAGATGAAATCTTAAAGCTCAAGAAATTTTACTTTCAAAACCGTGAAAAATATCCCAAAATTGTAACATCCTTAATTTCGAATAATTAATTTTGAGTATATGAATATAAAAATGTATGATTTGAGGGGTGTAAAACGTAATTAAATGTATGTTTATTTTTATGGTTTCCAGATGGACCAGATGGAGCGGTCCAGAAAGATTGCATGAAGTGAAGGAAAAAGTGGACAGTGAGTACCGCGACCAGAGATCGCGATGAGCTGCTCGCGGTGAAAAATGAAATTTTTGGCAGTAAGCACCGCGACCAGTCACCGCGACCACAGATCGCGCTGACTAGCTTGCGGTGAAAAAGATCAAATTCGGGCAGTGAGCAACGCGACTACCAGCGCGACCATGATACCGCGATAGGTGCCCGCTATGAAAGCGGTAAAACTTCTCCATAGAGTACCGCGACCAGGTGGCGCGACCACAGGTCGCGATGAACGAATTTGTATAAAAAAAAGAAAGCTTCTCGCGGAAGCCAAGCAGAAAAGAAGAAGAAGAAAATGGGAACGGCAGAAAGAGAGAAGGAAAAGAAAGGAAAAAGAAAAGAAAGAAAGAGAGAGAAAGGAAGAGAGATAGAAGAAGAAGAGGAAGAAGAGAAGAAGAAGAAGAAGAAGAAGAAGAAGAAGAAGAAGAAGAAGAAGAAGAGAAGGGAAAGAAGAAGAAAAGAAAAGAAAGAAAAGAGAAGGAGAAAGGAAAGAGGAGGAAGAAAGAAAAAAGGGAAAAAGAGAAATCCAGAAAGAAAACTGTCGTAAAACGATATCCAGGTTGGTGTACACACAATTTCCGCACGGTTTAATTAAATTGATTTATGAATATTTACTGAAAATGATTTTGAATTAGTTAAAAGTGATTTATATTGAAATTTATGATTTTATTTTCTGTATTCTGTTATTTGATATATATATTATGAATTTCTTGTTTTACAATTGGTAATGAATATTGATTTTTGAATTGTTTAAGCGAATTTTTAATTATCTGAAAGTTATCCAAAAAGTAAATAGAATATTTGTAAACTCTGAACTTTGATTTTATGGCCCTGATATATGTATAGGGATATGGATATAGGAGATTGACATGTCAATTGGGTGAATATATGGCAGTACTGCACCGTGATTTATGATGCCTCTGATGTTAATTATACGGATACCATTTCCTTGTGAAATGGGAAACCGACTGTGAAATACGGATACCATTTCATTCTGAAATGGGAAACTGATTGTGAGAATATATGGATACCATTTCCTTGTGAAATGGAAAACCGGCTGTTTATATAGAGATACCATTTCTTATGAGATGGGAAACCCGACTGTAAAACCCGTAATCCAGTCCTGTAAACCCTGTTATATGTATCAAGGGCCCAATTGAGAACTGAAAACCAGAAAACGATGTGATAAAAAAAAATAAAGAAAGGGTACTACGAATGAAATCCAGAAACGTTTGAAATACTTTATTTTATAGTTCTATATAGATATTTCTGAAATGCTGCATTTAAGATTTGTTGTTTTATGTATATATATTTCTGAATTTCTGAATTTATGTTCTGAATTTAAGATTTAGTGTTTTATATTATATTGCAATTGATTTTAGTGTACACCCACTAAGCTATATGCTTAGCGCGTCGGTTCTTATCGCGCGTAGGTCACAGGGATACTGAGGCAGAGAAAGAGTAGAGAGGAGGTACCTGCAGAGTGAAGAGTTCAGAGTCATCATATTAATTGGATAGTTATATAGTTTTGTATGTTATATTCTGTAAGCATGCATATACAGACGTCTGTAAATTCGATGAATATATATATATTTTGTAACTAATTTTATGATTTCTGTTTTCATTTTGAAAAGTTTGTAAATATTGAATTATGAATTAATTTACTTTAAAACTGTTGGAAAGTCGCACTAAACGGCAGAGTGCGCATTTGATTGAAAGGAGATTTGAAGTGTTGTTGTGAATTTTATTTGATTTGAGTTTTGTGGAAAACAGGTTTTGGGAAATCAGAAAAACAGGGGAAACTCTGCCGAAATTTTTAAAACTGAATTTTGATAGGCTCACTCGAAAAGGTTTTTAAATTATAAATTATATGGTTTTCAGTTTATAAACAGAATTAAGAAAGTATTTAAAAACCTGGTAGCGCTCCCTGGGTCGATCCAGACAGGTCGGGTCAGGGGGTGTTACAAAAATAATTTAGGATTCATTGAAAACACAATAGGAAGTCAACCGAACGACAAAACGAGAAACGAGCAAACAGAAAACTGGAAAGCATATTTACCACCTGAAGAAATAATTCAGCCGGTAGCTCACCGCCGGAGGCGATGCCCACTAGGTGCAAGTTTCTACACTTCGCCTATTTTTAGTCCTTTCGTAAGCCAACCAAACGACCTTGAAATTTTTTGTTTTGTATATCGATGGAAAGGTACAGGTGTCTAGTTTTATTTCTAGAAAAAATAAAATACCATTCAGTTGAGTAGATAAAAAGTTATATACCAAAATGCATCCAAATGTCAGATTTTCAAAAATGCAAAATGTTTGAAAATAATTTTTAAACTAGACCAAAACAAAACAAACATGACTCAACACTTATAAAACACTTATATCAATATGTTAGCACTCAAATGCAAATGTATGAACATGTTATGTCCTACTGATCTCAAGAGTCGAGAGAGTTTCTAACTCTTTGAATATTACCTACCATATTGAGTAATCTCAGAAGTTCGTCATTATCGCATGATCTCTTCAAATTTTCGATACGCTCATTTCATGTTCTAGCTAAGCTAACCAACAAAAATATTTGAAGAACAATCCAAACCAGATCAAGAAACAAACAATTTGGACATTTTCACATTCAATTTCATTTCCAATCTCGCAAACACAAAATCCAAACAATTTTACCTAATTCTTAAACTTCAAACCCTAATACAAAATTTCAACATAATGATCAAAGCCAAAAATTAATCTGTCATAGTCAAACCCAAAAACCCAAAACCCATACATAATCAATCCATGATATTTCTAGATGTTTTTGGAATTTTTTTTTAAAAAAAAAACCAACCTCTCTCTCTCTCTCTCTCTCTTCGGCGGACTATTCTCGGTGTGATAGTGTTTACCTCCCTTCAAATCCAGCCAACAGCGATCAGACTTCGAGTTTGAGACAATGTCAGCCGTCCAAGTTCGACTAATGGTGACAGTTAAAATTCATGATTGCGGTCAAGCTTCTCTCTCATGTCTAAGTTCAACTGACTGTTTCTCTTTCTCTCTCTATTTGGTAAAGTGGTGTTTGATCTTTTTTTTTTAATACAAAAAAAACTTTCCTTTTTCACATTGTTGCTTGTATTTTGTATCATGATAGAACGGGTTTTTGTCCCAAAACAGCTTATAGGTGTTATTTTCACTTAAATTAGTAAAGTGATATTATTTGCCCAAAATGACCCCCAAATAGTGCTATTTAAAAGAGAGAGAGATTGGTCAAATATAACACAAAAACCACTTGATTTAGTGAAACTAGCACCAAGTTAATAAAAGTTTGAGAAATAGTACTATTTTTCATAGAAATACAACTTTACCGTGGTGTTGTGTGTAATTTTACATAAGCCCAAAATGCTAAAATCTCCAAAGAAGGCCCAACACACACAAAAGGCCAGAAAAATCATTGGTGGACCAAATGGGCCCCAAAACCTAATAAACCACGAAGGGAGAAACCATAAAGAAGTCGAAGTACAACACCATGCTAAGCTAACCAACCACCGAAGAAGCAGCCCGCAACTCACTAACCACGAGGTTCGTAGCTTGCAGTCCGGAGCCACAATTTAAGGAAAAATCCCGAGAATACAGGGATTACACTCGGTCAACTAAGCAGACTCTCAATCGACCTCAAATTCCACACAATCATCTATTACATTTAGATTAAACCACATCTATTAAGGGATATAATTTAACCTTTAAAATATGTAATTAGATTCTATGTAAAACATGATGACTCCTGCCTCTTCACACTATAAAAGGAGTGGGACACCCCTGTTACAAATTTTATCAATTTTTCTAGAAAACATAAGCATAAACGAGCTCCGCATTTACACCCAGCGAGCTCGACTTAAATAAAAAGAACAATGGATGTAGGCATTTCTTAAAGCTGAACCACTTTAAAAATCTTCTCTTTTTTATCTTTTTATTGTTACAATCCTTTAAATCTCGAATATTCACCGATTCACCACGTTGACCGGATTCGCATGTCAACACATAGTGAAGTGATTTTTGTCTCATTCGAACTCATTTAATGTCTCATTCAAACTCATTTGTGTTGGTTGAATTCTCAGAGTTGTTTTTCTTCTCTCATTGAAGAATTATTTGCTTTGAACGAACACTCATTTTCTCTCTCTATATCTCTTTCTAAGTTTCTCACCAATCTCATTTTGAAAAAAAATTAAAAAAGGAAGTGGGAACTACATAAATAAAAAATAATTTTTTTTGCAAATTTTTCTTGGACAAATTGCTATAGAGTACTTAGACGTTTGGCCATATTACAATGAAATTGTGAGTTTAGCTTTAATTACATATTAGTACCATTAACTAACTGGTTGATCGTTAGAGTTGACGGTCAACCAATAGTCAAAGGGTAATATGGTTATTTTTATCTTAATTTTTAAAAATAAATAAAAATTGTAAAAATTGTAAAAAAGTTAAATGAATCTCCAACGTCCATCAAGATTGATAGGCAGTAAAGATCCATTTTAAAAATTTTCTAAAATTTTTAAATTTTTAAAAAAATTTTAATTTTAATAATTAATACTATTTTTTATTTTTTAACTAGGGGTATTTTTATCATTTCAAGTAAAATTCTTGGTCAACCCGTTATTTTTGACTGAGTCAACTAACAGTAGGGTACTAATGTGTAATTAACGTCTGGGTACTCCATTGCAATTCGCCCATTTTTCTTTTGTCGTAATCTAATTTTTCATTGATCGTGATCTAATTTTTATTTGACCGTGATCTATTTCCTTTAGATGTGATCTATTTAGATCACGGTCAAGGGACCGTAATCTATTTTGACACATTTTCTTTTCTTTTCTTTTTCCTAATAGATCACGGCCCCACTAAGGCTGTGTCCTGTTCTAACCTTTTGCCTTGTTTTTTCTTCTTCTTTTTTTTCTATCTATTAGATCACAAATATATTACGGCATCACCTGGCCGTGATCTATTCTGACTCTTTTTTTTTTTCAGATTTATTTTTGGAGGGCATTATTGTCCTAATACATGTTTTGGTGTTATTTTCACTCAATTTACTAACTTGATGTTATTTCCACAAACTCAATCCAATTTAGTGCTTAAAAAAAAGAACTCTTTAGCAAAAGAACAAAGTTCATTTTCGTCCCTAAGTTTTTGCATTTTATCATCTTTTAACTGAGTTTCTTTATTAGTCCTTGTGGTCCTTAAATTATCCTAAGGGCTGAAATTGATCATTTTGTTAGTAAACCATTAATCATATTTAAAGGTTTCATGGTTATTTTTATCTTTAAACAAGAAACTTGCCACATGTCAACACTAAAAATATAGATAAAATAAAATCTTATAAAAAACAATTTTATTTAAAATCAAATTAAGAAATGTTAAAAAAAAACAAAATAGAAAAAAAAAATCGCTGAGTCTCCATGGAGATAGTGGTGGCAAATGGATTTGGATTATCCTGTCCGAATCCGATCCAAAATATCAGACAAAAAAAATCTGAATTCGATTTTATCCGAATCCAATTTTCGGATATGGAAATCTAAAATTACTGTGAGGATTCGGATAATCTGAATCCGAAAATTGTACGAATCCTAATCCGATCCAAATTCGAATCCGGTCCTAATCCGAAATCCTGTCTGATTCTATATCCTGTCCAAATGCGTAATCCGAAAAATCCAAAAATTAATGGATAAAATAATAAAATAAATAAATAAACTAATTAAATATTAATGTAAGGTAATCCGAATCCGATTCAAAATCTAAAAGCCGGTCCGACAAAAATTCAAAATTTAGTCCGAAAAAATTCGAATCCGATCCAAACTCTGAAATTCGAAAAAATAAATAAGAATCTGAATATCTATTCGGATTAACTCTTTTAAAAAAAATCTAGTCTGAATATTTTCGGATAAAGTCCGGTCCAATTAGAAAATTCGAAAAATTCGGATTCGAATTATCCGAATCCGATCCATTTGCCACCACTATAGGGAGAGACCCAGCGCTGCCAAAGATAGAGGTCTCCTTCGTCACCACCGTCAATGTCTAGGAGATCTTCTCCATCAGCGATTTCTCTGCCGATTCGTGTTCCATCGCGTGCTTCACCATAGTCTCCGCTAAGAGACCACAGGTTTCTGGGAAAAAAAAATTGAAAAGCGAGAGTGATGAGAATGATGGAGACCTAACGGTTCCATCTTCGGCAAAGAGATGAGACATTTGTGTTTGTGTTTGGCTTCATTTTATAAAAGAAAGAAGAGTTGTTCCTTTGTCTCCTTTCAACGTTGAAGCCTAAGACCATCTCCAATGGTTCTCTATTTTTTTTCATCAAAATGGAGATTCAAAATGGAATATTCATTCCATCTCCATAAATTCATCACTTCAACCATTCTCCATTTTACAATCTCCAAATAATAAAATATTATTATTTTTTACTTTATAAATTATTTTTTCTAACTTTTTCTTAATTATTTTAGATAATAATTTACTCACATAATATATTTACACCTAACTATTTTACATGTATCAATATTTATAGATCTGAATGTATGTGATATAGTGAAACTATTTCCAATGTAATACAATATTAGAATGCAGATAACAAATTATGTATTTTCAAATTACATTATTTATTTTTTTTTTTCATTTGAATATAATACCAACCTAATTGTAGAAAACAATAGTCTCAAATTCTTTAATCAATTGAACTTAAAAAGATTCGGGTTGTCTTCATTTGTAGATGTTAATCTAATTGTTTTTGTTTTACTAAATTATTTTCAGTTAGTTATTATATTAAATGGTAATAAATGGATGTGATAAATAAAAATTTTAAAAATAATTAAAATATAGTCAATATTATACTCACTTGAAAGATCTTAACAAAATATTTCTAATGATATAATTTATATGCTAATTACATTTATAAATAAAAACTTATAATAAATTAATTGAGTTTAATTAAAAATTTAAAAAGAATATGAGAGAAATGAAATTTATTTAAAGAATTGATGAAATGGTAATAATAGAATATATAAAGTTGAAAAAATAATAAAGATTGGAATAGTAGACTTCCAATTTCGGCGATCCATTTATCAATCTCTATTTGATATTTTGTGAAAACACTAATATGAAACATGGTTGAAGAGGTTTCATCCTCCAATTTGAAAAAAAATGAGAATGGCCTAAGAAAAACATTTTTATTAGATATATCTTCTTCACAGACTTGCAAAACACCAACCTTTGACTCTCTCTTCTCTTTTTCATCTTCTTCATTTCACACCTTTTCAATTCATCGTTTCACATTTCTTTTTCTTTTTCTTTTTTGTTGCAAACTTAAAGGGAAAAAAGAAACTCTTCCTCTTTAGAAACCTCATCTGGATTTTTTTTTTCACGGTTTGTCCTCTCAGTGTTCACACTTCCTTCAAGTCTCAGGTGGGTCTGTTATTTTCTACCATTTTCACATTTTAGCTTCTTCTTTTTTCTGGGTTCAAATATTTTTTGAGTTTTAAAGAGATAAATAAGTTTCTTGTTATTGACATTCAACAAAAAAGTATCTTGTTTTTCTTGTAAAAACCAGTTTTTCTTGTAAATGCGTTCTAGATAAGAACACATTTGGGTTTGTGTTTGGGTCGTGGGGTGGAGATGGAGAGGAAGAGATCTCTGATGAGGAGTTTCTGAGAGGGAGATATTGGTCGTACCAGACCAGGTAGATTTTGATTGGTAAGGAGGAGAGGACTGGGCCCATGTGGTAGTGGAGATTGACCAGGTAGTGGGCCCATGTGGTAGTGGATGTGTCCATGGATCGATTTTCCATTTTCTTTTTTCAAATTTTCATTAATTTTTAAATTTTATCTTTCTTTTTAATTTTTTAATTTGTAATTGTATATTAATTTTATTAAATGAAATTAATTTTACATAAATTGGAGAATTATATATGAAATATTTTGAAATGAAACTGTTATTTGAAAAACCTTAAGCTCTCGTACAAATAAAAAGAAAAAGGTAGGACCGTAGGAGACAATGGGACTAAGCATGGTCCCGATTCGGTTCGAACCGATCAGCAGTTTTGAACCGGAACCTTAGGTTCCGGTTCAAAACCGGTTCCGAAACCGGGACAGTCGGTCTCGATTCCAGTTTTCCTAAAAAAATAACCGGAACCGCCAGTTTGGAACCGGCGGTTCACAGAACCGCCAGGTTCGGTTCCGGTTTTTAATCTTTTTTTTTAAAAAAAAAAAAATTTTAAAAATTTTTCTACTGCTACCTGGCAGCTGGCAGCAATGTAACCGTTAGAAAGCCGTTGAACAACGGCTCCCTTCTGAAAAATTACCAAAATAGCCCTTAAAAAATTACAATTTAACCCCTAAAGTTTTAAAAATATTAATTTTTTTCCAATCCAAAAAACTATATAAACCCCATCAATTCTCCAATTCATTCATACAAATTCTCTCATTCTCTCATTTTCTCAATATTTCTCTCATCTCTAATTCTCTCAATATTTTTCTAATTCTCTCATTCTCTCAATCTTGCTATTATTTTTCACTACTTCAATTGTTTTCATTATTTGTTTAAACACTTTATTTTATAAATTTATAATGGCATCACCATCAAGACCATCTATTTTCGGAGGTCGAAAATCTATTTTCGGAGGCCGAAGGTCCGTTTCCAACAGAAACGCTGAGCAAAATGAGCAGGTATCGGATTTAAATGTTCAAGAAGTGCAAAGTCGCCCTTTCCCAGAATACAACAACGATCGAAATTTTGCTGAATAACTGTAAGAAAGAGAATTTGAGGAGGTAATTTTTGGTAATGAAACTCCTATTAATTTTAATCCTGATTATTCTCATCCCTCTTCTAGCGGTGGTCCCTCCTCTGCTCCAACCCTCCCAATCCCAAGTGAAACTGTACAATTGCCGCAGGGGCGGCCAGATTTGTCAAAGTACAAATCTGAACTTTTTAAAGTTCATATGAAGAGGGTAGAGGAGGATGGTTTAGTTATAGTGGTTTGCAATTATTGTTCCAAAGATTTTAAATGGAACAAATACGGAGGGTACGGGACGTATTGGAAGCATATCAACAGCAAACATCCAGCCGAAGCTCACCATCAGCGAGGACAACACCAAATTGCAAGGTACACATCCTCTAACCATCCTTTATTTAAATATACTCATCAAAATAATAGGGACCAATTAGCAAGAATGGTAGCGACCGAACATCTCCCCTTTAGTTTTGGGGAAAAAACTGATTTTTTAAAATACTGTCATAATGCTTTAAATCCCGCTGCATGTAGAGTACCTAGGACCACATTAAAACGTACTATGTGTGATATTTATAAAAAAAAAAAAAAGCTTTAGTAAAATATTTTCAAAATTATCCGGATCGTGTGTCTGTTTGTGCCGATATCTGAAGTGATCATTGGCAAAAACATTCATACTTAGGACTCACTTGCCATTTCGTTGACCAATCATGGGATTTGCAAAAACGAATATTGGCATTTAGAGTTTTTGACGACACTTATACTGCTGATAATATTTATAAATTAATGAAAATTATTTTTGAAGAATATTGTATTGAGAGTAAAATTTTTGCAATTGGTTTTGATAATGCTGCAAATAATACTGTCGCTGTTCCACAATTAATTCAATTGTGTCAACCCTATTTTGGCGGCAGATTTTTTCATCAAAGATGTGTTTGCCATGTTTTAAATATATGTGTACAACATGGTTTGCAAACACTATATGAGTGGATTACACCAATTAAGGATGCTCTATACTATTTGTAGAAACATCCTAGCACTATGAAACAATGGGCTAGGTATTGTAAAGCTAACGGGAAACATCCAATTAGGTTTTCCCGTGATGTTCCAACTCGTTGGAACTCCACATATAAGTTGCTTTGTGAAAGCTACGAGTATAGATAATTATTAGTTAGATTTATGCAGCATAATGTTAATACCATTAATTTATATGAACACCATTGGGATGTTTGTACAAAAATTTGCATGCTTTTAAAAGTTTTTCATGATGCAACGAATTCTTTATCCGGTATATATTATCCAACTTCACATTTATTTTTATTTGAAGCCCTTAATATTGTAGGTGCACTTAATGAATGTGCACAAATAAATGAATTAGTTCCGTGTGTTTATGCAATGCGAGAAAGATGGATAAACTATTATAGGGACATTCCTGTAATTTATACTGTTGCATCAGTTTTTGACCCTAGGAATAAATTTAATAGTTTATATGAATTTTTTACACTTTATTACCAATCTCTAGGGATAATGGACATAGATGTTAGTGGTTTATATAATAATGTTAGGAATTTATTTTATTCAATGTATGACAAATATCGTTCTGTTTACGGTCTCTCGCTGAACATTAATGTTCAACAATTGGAACCAAGCGGAAGCGGTAGTACTAGTCATTCGCGCTTTCCCTCCACATTAAGGAAGTTAGGGGCAAGCGTGTTTACCAAAAAAGTAAGGACGTCGAGGAGTTCGTCTTCATCAACCTATGTTTCAGAGGTTGATGTTTACATAAACACCTCCTTTGAGTTTTTGGACACCCTAGACTTTAACGTCCTACAGTGGTGGAGGGAGCACGCAACTAACTTTCCAATTTTGGCCATCATTGCCAAACAAATTTTTGGAACTCCTGTCTCGACCGTCGCCGTCGAACAGGAATTTAGTGCAGGTGGCAATGTTTTGGACGGGAGACGAGCATTGCTCAGTCCTGACTCAATACAGATCTAGGTCTGTGTTGACGACTGGACCAAGGCCATATACCGGCAGCAAGAATTGGATCTGGTGTCCGATGACAATGACTTATTCGACACCAACGACAATACAACGGCAACCGAAGGAACAAGCGACGATTGATCACATTCGAAACATAACAGGTAAAAGAACTACGTGGGCTTTGATTCCTCCTAGACGATACGTAGGCAGCTTAATTGAGGTAAAATTAAGTGCAAGCCCTAATTATTTATTTATTTATTTAATTTTATAGTTTTATAATATTATCAAAATTTATTTCAATTTTATCGTTATTTATATATTTAATTTTTTTATTAATTTATTTTTAATTTTTAATTTTTTTTATTTTGGCCGGTTCCGGCGGTTTGGAAC
This sequence comes from Xanthoceras sorbifolium, assembly GCA_003430845.1. Classification (NCBI taxonomy): domain Eukaryota; kingdom Viridiplantae; phylum Streptophyta; class Magnoliopsida; order Sapindales; family Sapindaceae; genus Xanthoceras; species Xanthoceras sorbifolium. The sequence continues at coordinate 19,442,603 of CM010622.1, read as the reverse complement.
CGGGGAGGAACCGAACCGGGCGGTTCCAACCAGAACCGGGACCGGGACCTCCCCGGTCCCGGTTCCGGTTGATTAAAATTTGGAACCAGAAGTTCCAATGGTCATGTCTAAATGGGACTCTGGTTTTCACAACTACAAGCTTCAGCAATGGCCCACACGCTGAACAAGCTTTATAGTGATATATTTTTTTTTTTCAGAGTATGCCAAAATTAATCACTAAATGCGCGATCCGGGTATTTACTTCCATAACGGGAGATATCTACTCCCACAATAAGGGAGAAAATTACTTACACATGCTGGTAAATATGTATAATAGAAATTGAACCCTCACCACTGAGGTGGAAAAAAGGTGCACTAACCATTTTACTATAAGTGGATGTGTGGTAATATTTTAAAAGTAGAAAATTTTCATTAAAAAATTTGACAAATTTGATGATTTTCCCAAATTAGGGTGCAAGTGAGCTTGAGGTTGTGGCGCAATTAATATATCAAGTGGATTGACCTATTAGACTTATAAAGCTTGGCTAATTATATTTAAAAGACAAATTAACCTTTTTAATTTAATTAATATTTCTTTATATCTAAGAATATTTACAAATCATAAACCTTTTCATAGTATCTTTTTATGATGTATTTACTGAGTTTCAAAGGTATAAATATTGGATTAGATTGAACTGTATTATTTTTAGGACAATCTACAGTCTTGAGGTTTACCATTATACAAATGGAATTAACTTATTAAAAAACTAACAGTTAACTCCCCCTGCTATTAGTGTTGACCTTTAAAGATGACCGTTGACCTTTTTAAAAGTATAAAAAAATTAAAATACCTCTCATTAAAAAAATTAAAATAAAAATAAATTTAAATCTCCACCATCCACCTGGATGGTGAAGATTTACTCAAAATAAAAAACAAAAACAATCAAAAATGAAAAATGAAAAAACTAAAAAGAACTTATAATTTCCACTCTCCATTTGGACCGTGGAAATTTATTAAAACTGGTAAAAATAAAAAAATAAAAACAGAGAGACCATCTTCATAGATCTCCCTATCCATGGAAGACCTTCATGGGAGAATACAGGGGAAGGTATTCGCCTTCCATTTGTCGTGCGATGAAGTTCATTGCACCAAGTGCGACGATCTTTGTCGCACTAGAGGAGCCTAAGAGCCTCCCTGGTTTCAGGGCAGAACAAGAGGGCAAAACAACATACAATTTTTTTTTTTCGAAAATTTTGGGACCCTAGCCCTCAAAGGGGTCCTCCCCTGCCTGGTTCACACCTCCATGAATCTCTCCGTGGAAGATCCTAAATATCCATGGATTTTATTTTTATATATTTTATTTTTTTAATAAATCTCCATCGTCCATTTAGATATGGACGCTGAAGATTTTACATATTTTTTCTTTTCTTCATTTTTTTTAAAAAAAATATATCTCCACTGTCCAAATCAAATCTGAGATGGACGGTGGAGATCTTATTTTTTTTTTCTTTTCTAAAATAAATTGAAATGATCAAAATACCCATGGAATAGTTAACTTGATCACTGTTGACTAACATCTTATAACAGTTGACTAACGGCGGGAGAGTTAACTGTTAATTTTTAAATAAGTTGATTCCGTTTTTAAACGTCAAACCCAGGTAGGTTAGCTGTAATCTATCCTTACTTTTATATAATTCTGTGTTTCGTATTAAAGTGTATTAAGTTATATAATGATTAGATCTGATTTTTGTTTCCAAATATTTTGTTAACTACTAAAATTAATATTAAATTTAGAATAAAAAATAATTATAAATATATTATTAGTTTTATTATTTTTTTGAAAATAAAATTAATATTTTTATTAAATAAATTATTATTCATATAATCGATTTTCAAGAATATTCAATAATCGTTTTATATTTTAATTAATTTTTTAGATTTATGATATTAGAGTAATCTAATCTTTCTATATATATTTTTTATTTAGCATTTTGTTTATTTTAATTTATAAATTTAATACTAAAATAATAATAATAATTATTAATTTTTTATTATATTATTTCTGTCCCTTTCGTATTAACTAATACATCCTCTTATTTTTTTGTATTAGCTTAAAATTTATTAGTAAATATAATGCAATTTAACAAATTAAATATTATATTATAATATTTTAATATATTTGGAAGCCTAATACAATTTAACAAATTCTTTTATACAATGTGAAATTAGTCGATATAAGATTAGATTAAATTAATTTTTATATAAAAATATTAATTTTAAATTAATTTCAAGAAAAATAAAATAATTTTAAATTTAATTTAAAAATGAATTAAATGATTTTAAATCATTATATGTACTATAAAATTATTTAAGATTATTTTTAAAAAAATTATTTAAATTATTGTTTAAAAATAAATAAATTTTAAATAATTTGTTATTAAAATAACGTTATGTTTTAGTTTTTTTTTATATACGACTTGCGGTGCTGACGACTAGAACCTGAAATATTATCAGACTAAATGAAAGTCTTTACCACCGAGCCATATTGGACGGTGATAACATTATGATTTAGTTGATATCGAAAGAGATTACTTTTTACTATAATTTATAAAAATATGTTAAATTAACTTTCAAAACTGATTGAATAAATTTAATTATTTATTATATAAATAATATAATAATATAATAAAATGGAAAATTTAGAATTAAAAAGAAAGAAATCATTAAGAAAAGCAAGAGCTAACCCTAGACAAGTTTTTTTGTTTTTTTTTTCTCTTTAAAATTATTAGTGCTGCTATTTTATGAGAGGGAGACACGTGGCAAAATGGGTTCACGCTTCTCTCACAAGTCACAACTTTTCGTCAAGTCAAAAGTGGTAACCTCTGGGAAAAAAAGTGATCCCAACTAAAGTAGACTTCTTCCTAGCGAAGTTACTTCTCATGTATGCTGCTTTTGCTCTTAATATATGAAACCAATACCATCTCCAAGCTTATTGTAGGTAGAGTGAATCGAGAGAGTTTTTATTTTGCATGGAAAAACAAACAGAAACCATTTCTGATCTTTTTGTTGATGATTTTTACTTTTCAATCTCAGTTCTTGATTCTGAAGAAAACATTAATGATCATCAGCAAGAAGATTTCCAAGTCTCAGATTCCAAGTATGCTGAAGAGTTGCACTTCCAGGAAGCACTTATGGCTTCCATAATCACTTCTCAAAGCACAAACAGTTGTAGTACTGCTTTATCAACTTCATCATCTCAAATGATCACCACCATCCAAGCAAGCCTACTACAGCCAGAGCCAGCAGCTGAGCCAATGGTGATCATCACAACAGGAGCAGAACCCGAGTCATCTCAGAGTTTCTGTGAGATTTGTGTTGAAAAATTGGCAAAATTGTGAGAGCAAATGAGAAGGCAATGAAGGGATATGAATCCCACATTGGAAAAATAAGAACATGTCAAGGCTTCTCAAGGCTATATAAGGAGATCAAGTCCTTAGTTTCTAATTGCACCAATTAAATACACTTAAAGCATTGTATTTAATTCTAATTAAATTCCTTTCTTGTATCTCTTATTTTAGAGTGTAGAAAGGTGTGAATTATTGTATGCTTTGAGAGAGTGTGAGTGTATTGGTGTCGTAGTTTAGAGAGAATAGTCTGTGTGGTTGTAATAATTTATCACATAGTGAATTTCTTTCTGAGGGCCGTGGTTTTTTCTCCTGGTTTTGGAGTTTTCCACGTAAATATTGTGTTGTGGTGATTGTTTTATTTTCTATTTTATTTCTCTGCTATTTCTGATCTTTAGCATATTTCTAGGGAGGTTTTGGGGAGGTTAATTTTCCCAACAAGTGGTATCAGAGCCTAGGTTGGTTGCTAAGGTATCAGAGGTTTTAGAAAATTCTTAGTATGCTCTGTGGTTGCAGCATTGTCTGATCTTCCACATCAGAAAAGAATTGTTCTTGGTTGCTGGAGTTAAGTGTGGTAGTATTGTGGAAGTGCTTGTCTAAGGAAGGTTCTGGCTAGGAAAGACTTGGTATTTAAGTGTGTCCATTGTGACCCACCTCTCTTTCCTGGGAACTTACCTGGAGTGCTGTTCACGGACTACGGACACTATTTCAGTATACGGTTAGAATGTCTAAATTTTCAAGCTCCTTGAAGTTTGGTGTAGAGAAATTTGATGGAATGATTAATTTTGGCTTGTGGCAAGTGCAAGTCAAGGATGTGTTAATACAATCTGGGTTACACAAGGTATTGAAGGAGAAATCAGGCTCTGTTTTAAGTGATTCCAGCAAAGGTGAGTCTAGTATGAGCAATGAAGATTGGGAAGAAATGGATTTGAGAGCTGCAAGTGTGATTCGTCTGTGTTTGGCCAAGAATGTTCTTGCAAATGTGCATGGAATACATTCAGCCAAGGAACTCTGGGAAAAACTTGAAGGGTTGTATCAGGCAAAAGGCATCTCAAATCGGTTGTACCTGAAGGAACAGTTTCATACTCTGCGTATGGAGGAAGGTGCAAAAATCTCAGATCATCTGAGTGTTCTCAATGGTATTGTTTCTGAACTGGAGTCTATTGGAGTTGAAATTGAAGACGAAGATAAAGCATTAAGGCTTATATTGTCTCTTCCATCTTCCTATGAACATATGAAACCTATTTTGGTATATGGGAAGGAGACTCTGAATTTTGCAGAAGTTACCGGTAAACTCCTTTCTGAGGAGAGAAGGCTGAAGGGTGGAGGTCGTACTTCATCAGAAGACACAGCATTGGTAGCTAGCAATGGGAGCAATTGGAAGAAGAATAACTCCAGGAAGAAAATATTTTGCTGGGCGTGTGGGCAATCTGGGCACGTTAAGAAAAATTGTCAAAACGGTGGAGCAGGTTCGGCAGGTAGCTCCAACAATCAAGCTAATAGTGTGTCTTGTGAAGACACTGAATTTATCCTTTGAGAAGGATATGTACATCCTTATAGCATATCACTAGGTGCTATGAAAAAGGATGTGACACTACTAGTGGGAAGTTTGCACACGGGCATTGGTTGGCGGTATTGATGCAAGGTGTGTGGTAGAATTATGTCGATGGCTGAAGAACTTCCGGGGAAAGCCAACATGGGAGTTGCACCATAAATTTCAGCAAGTTTGTTCGACATGTGCCGAGGTAGAAATCTTAGAATTGATGATTAATTCTAAGTGGTATACTTTTATGGTGGAGTATGATAGTTCTCTGGATTGAGAATTATGATTGTCGGTATAGACAATGGTTGCATGAAAGTTGCGACGGAGTATGATAGTTCTCTGAGTTGAGAATTATGATTGTCGGTATAGACAATGGTTGCATGAAAGTTGCGGCGGAAGGGCGAAGGTTTCCTGTATTTTGCCAAGGTGGAGATTTGTTGAAAAATTGGCAAAATTGTGAGAGCAAATGAGAAGGCAATGAAGGGATATGAATCCCACATTGGAAAAATAAGAACATGTCAAGGCTTCTCAAGGCTATATAAGGAGATCAAGTCCTTAGTTTCTAATTGCACCAATTAAATACACTTAAAGCATTGTATTTAATTCTAATTAAATTCCTTTCTTGTATCTCTTATTTTAGAGTGTAGAAAGGTGTGAATTATTGTATGCTTTGAGAGAGTGTGAGTGTATTGGTGTCGTAGTTTAGAGAGAATAGTCTGTGTGGTTGTAATAATTTATCACATAGTGAATTTCTTTCTGAGGGCCGTGGTTTTTTCTCCTGGTTTTGGAGTTTTCCACGTAAATATTGTGTTGTGGTGATTGTTTTATTTTCTATTTTATTTCTCTGCTATTTCTGATCTTTAGCATATTTCTAGGGAGGTTTTGGGGAGGTTAATTTTCCCAACAATTTGTGTTGAAAGAAAAGAAGCTGATGAAATGTTCACAACTGAGAGTTGCATTCACTCTTATTGTTGTGAGTGTATAAGCAAGCATGTGACCACAAAGATCCAGGAAAGTACAAAAGCTGTGATCACTTGCCCAGGCGTGAATTGCAAGTCTGTCATAGAAATTGATGCTTGCAGGGAAGTGCTTCCAAAGGAGGTGGTTGAGCTTTGGGAGGAAGTGCTTTGTGAAGAACTGATTGATGAGTCAGAGAGGTTTTACTGTCCATACAAGGACTGTTCAGCCATGTTAGTGAATGAAAGTGAAGAAAATGGAGAAGTGATTATGGAGGCAGAGTGTCCTCTGTGTCACAGACTTTTCTGTGCTGTGTGTTGTGTGCCGTGGCACTCTGGGGTTGACTGTGAGGAGTTTCAAAGACTGAATGAGGATGAGAGAGGGAGAGAAGATCTGATGGTGGTGGAACTTGCTAAGGAGAACAAATGGAGTAGGTGTCCTCACTGCAAATTCTATGTTGAGAGAACTGAAGGTTGCCCGCATATTACTTGCAGGTAACATCTATGTTTCAAAGTGCTTTTACAATAAATATGTTTAATGTCATAAAAGTACTTTTTGAGAAAAGCATTTTTCTATAAATGTGAAGAGAATTGAATTTCTCTAAGAATAGAATAAAAGTGAAAGAGAAATTGATGTCATGAATATGATTGTGTTGCAGGTGCTCATTTCAGTTTTGCTATGGATGTGGATCAGAGTGGACTAATACTCATGGAGGTTGCCCATGAGAGTAACAACAGAGAGTACTGAGTCTAGCTACTAGACCAACTTTTTATGATCTAAACTAATTATGTACTGTCTCTCTTCTTCATCACAAGTATTTGTAACACAAATCAAAATGAAATTTATGTAATGTATGTTTGTGTTTTGGTTAAGAACCCCAAACATACCATGTATGTTTGCCATGCTCTACTAATTCTATCTTCGGTTGTATTAGACCGTATGGTATCCGAAACATACGTTTTAGTACTCAATTGTAAAAGAAATTGAGGTTGTCTAATTATAATATTGTATTATAATATAATTATGAAATGTAATTCAATATATATATATATATATATAATTGAGCTCATTATATATATAATTTAATCAACTATTGAGCTCATTGTATAATAAAGTTAATGATATAATTCTACATTTTGATCATTATGGTTGATCTTATAGTGTGAAGGGACGGAAGTCATTCTGTTTTACATAGAGTCCAATTATATGAATTAAGGACTAAATTATATCCCTAAAAATTATAATTTAATTTGAATACAATTGTTGGGATTGGGGAGTTTGAGATTGATTGGGAAACTACTAGTTTACCGAGTAGAATCCCTATATCCTCGGGATTCTCCCTTTGATTGGGGCTTCGAGCTGCGTGCCACCCGGGCTGGGCGTTATGCAATCTGCGACTAGACTGTTGGTGAGGAGTTGTGCTTGATTCGCTTGGGTGTTATATCGCTGGCTGCTTCGCATAGAGTTTCCTTTGCACGTTGGGCCTTACTTTTCCACCATAACTTATATGGGCTTTGTTGACTTGTTTGGGCCTGTTGGGTATGTTAGTATTTTTGGGCTTATTTGGGCCTTGAGTATTTTGGCAAATAACATTAGCCCCCAGCTTCTAGCTCGATGATTTCATGGTGGAAGCTGATATGGTTTTCTCCTGTGAGCTGTATTTTTAGGGAGCAGTGGCCAGCTCGTTTATTAGGAAGGTCATGGGTCGTCTTTTGTGGTCGCTGGTACTAGGTCACGAAGGCGGTTACTCTTCTGGTGAGTGAGAAATGTCACGTCAGCCGCCACGTTATCCATCGCATTAAATGTGCATTAAATCAACGACCCTTTTTGTATCCCACCATATCCCCAAGTTGAATATCGGCCGTAGATATTTCTTCAAGTTATAATTGCTTTGATCCAACGGTCTAGTTCCTTCAGTTATATATAGGGCATTCTTTATTGTTTTTCTTCACTTTTCGCAAACTTTTTTGAAATCCACTCTTCTTCTCTTCAAGAATAGTCTTCAATCAAGGAGGATGTGTTTCAACTTCTCCTGCTGGTTCCAGCCACCGGAAACATCTCGAAGCCTCGTTTGTCTATGCGAGAGTGGGTCCGTCATTCGTTTTGCCTACTGCAACTACTATTTTGCGGTGAGTTTTCTGCTTCCCTTTCTTCGTTGCTGTCATTGTTCTTATTTATTGTTGTTTCTCCTGGTCCTCTAAGTCTCCTGTCTAGTTTCTTCGTGCTCTTGGAAATTACAAAGTTTTCTCTACTTTTCGCATTTTTGTTGAGTCTGTTTGCGTAGTTGCGACCCTTTGGTGCCTCTGGCTAGAGCTCTTAAGTTACGGTGGCTACTTAGTTTTCCTTCTTGCTAATTGACTTTAGGTTCTCCCTCTGCTGTAGATGTCTAGTTCGAGCAATCAGAGGCGCCGTGAGGATAGAGGGGTCGAGGCTTCTGTCTCTAGTCGTCGAGGAGTCGAATTGCCTCATGAGGGTGCCTTGGGGACGATCATAGTAGCCCAGGTCACTGTCGACCAGCAAGGGAAAGTTGAGGTAGTGAACGGTATGGAGATAACCAATCTCCCCCGAGCAGCTTACAGGGGTCCACGTTGGAGGAAGGAGGCTTTTGCGTCGGCTCTTTCAGAATTCATCGGGAGGATTTGAGACTCATGACGGAGTCTTTCCACTTTCTAGTGGTCATCAGATTCTGGTGCCTGCTGTGACAGATAGGGTTGCCTATCCCTCTCCTAGCGACATTGCCATCAACCGGCACCACCTGATTGCGGGGTTGAGGTTCCCTATCTCAGGGTTCCTCATTGATGTTCTGAACCTCTTGAAGCTCGCCCCAATGCAGCTTACCCCCAGCTCTTACGACCAGCTTTTTACCCTTTATCTTTCATTTAAGAGGCACGAGGTTCCTCCTCCAAGTGGCAACATCATCAGATAATGTTTTTCCCTAGAGCAGTGTCCCTTGGCAAGGGGATCACCTGAGGACTCCTCTCACGACGAGATGTACTATCTCAGTATGCGGGCAGATGAATACAGGGACATGCTACAGGGGGACCTCAGCTTGAATGCAGGGAATTACAAATAGTCCTACTTTTTTGTTAAGAGCCCCGAAATCGAGCTCTTAAGGAATAAGAGTTTCGTGTTGATGCCTAGTGAGTTTTTTCTGTAGATGCTGATTGGGCTTATTATTTTTGTTGATGCCTTATACTCATTCTTTCCTTTGTTTGCAGAGGAGATAGGCTCAAGCCCCATTATTTTTGAGGAGGAGAAAGAGGTGCTTGATGCCTTCAAGGCATTGATCCTAGGGGATCCAAGGAAGCTTGTTGAGTATAAGCGGGTTACTGAAGAGATCCTGGTGAGTTTCAAGCTAGCTCCCAAACACGTGAGGTGTCGCGGCCTGACGAGGTGTAGGGTACCCAAGAGGTAGTTGCGTCGTATACTTCGAACAGAGGAGCTATTCCTGCCGAGCAAGTTCAAGGGATGCTTCTCAATCATTCTTACCGCCAGCGACAAACGGGCAGCGAGCAGCAGCAACAACAACAACAGCGCCTGCAGCAGGATCAAATGGGGAGGCTAAACACATTGAAGTACCCTTACGCCAAAAGGGGAGTTGATTTTTCTCCTCTTTCTGTTCCTCCTAAAACGTCCAGATTAGAGGGACTTGATCAAAGCTGCCAGTCTCTGCTTCTGAAGGGGCCTACTCCAAACCTCATACATCCTTAAGCGGGAGCTCGTAAGAAGAGGAAAGGGTTTCATTTTGATGTCTCCGCGGAACAGCCTGTTCAGAAAAGGACGCCTACCCATTCTGATGTGATGGGTCAAGCTGTTCTTCTATCTTCGAGCCGGGGTATTGGTCCGATTGCGAAGGAATATCTCGGGTAGGCCCCGACCCTTTACGAAGAGTTCCTCACTAGTGGCTTGAGCTAGTGTATTGAGGAGGATAAGGGCCCAGACCTTCGCTATACGCTAGTTCATCACGCCCTCATGGTAAGCTCTTTACTATTATTATTATTGTTATTATTATTATTATTTTATAGAGGTATGGTTTGTTCACTCTTTTCCTTTCTTTAAGACCGTTAGTCTCGCATACAAAGATATGATCGAATCTAAGGAGAATGATGCGGAAAGAAGGGATCTGCGCGATGAACTTAAAAAGGCAAAAATGGAGATTGCTGTTGGGGTAGGTCGTGAGAAGCAGCTAGCGACTAATCTTAAGGAAGCTCGAGCCCGTGAAAAGGCCTTGGAGATGAAGCTGAAAGAATCGACTACTAGGGTGGCCCAGTTGCGGGCCGATATTGAACGGGCTCGGGGTGAGCTGGCTCTTTCTCAAGGGCTCTTGGAGAAATCAAAAAAGGATTTGGCCAAGAAAAACAAAGAGCTCGCCCAGAAGGAGTTGAGCTGGGAAGAAGGGAAAGTGGCATTGGTTGACGAGGCCCAAAGAGATCTTCTCTATAGTATTTGGTTCCGGTATCCGCACTTGTCATTGGATTTCCTGGGTCTATTTGTTGCAGAATTGATTGGGGATTTTGAGGAGCTACAGGCTACAACCTGACCATTGTATGTAGAGAGTGAATCGAGAGAGTTTTTATTTTCCATGGCAAAACAAACAGAAACGATTTTTGATCTTTTTGTTGATGATTTTTACTTTTCAATTTCAATTCTTGATTCTGAGAAAACATTAATGATCATCAACAAGAAGATTTCCAAGTCTCAGATTCCAAGTATGCTGAAGAGTTGCACTTCCAGGAAGCACTTATGGCTTCCATAATCACTTCTCAAAGCACAGACAATTGTAGTGCTTTATCAACTTCATCTCAAATGATCAGCACCATCCAAGCAAGTCTACTACAACCAGAGCTAGCAGCTGAGCCAATGGTGATCATCACAACAAGAGCAGAACCCGAGTCATCTCAGAGTTTCTGTGAGATTTGTGTTGAAAGAAAAGAAGCTGATGAAATGTTCACAACTGAGAGTTGCATTCACTCGTATTGTTGTGAGTGTATAAGCAAGCATGTGACCACGAAGAACCAGGAAAGTACAAAAGCTGTGATCACTTGCCCAAGTGTGAATTGCAAGTCTGTCATAGAAATTGATGTTGCAGGGAAGTGCTTCCAAAGGAGGTGGTTGAGCTTTAGGAGGAAGTGCTTTGTGAAGAGCTGATTGATGAGTCAGAGAGGTTTTACTGTCCATACAAGGACTGTTCAGCCATGTTAGTGAATGAAAGTGAAGAAAATGGAGAAGTGATTATGGAGGCAGAGTGTCCTGTGTGTCACAGACTTTTCTGTGCTGCATGTTGCGTGCCATGGCACTCTGGGGTTGACTGTGAGGAGTTTCAAAGACTGAATAAGGATGAGAGAGGGAGAGAAGATCTGATGGTGGTGGAACTTGCTAAGGAGAACAAATGGAGTAGGTGTCCTCACTACAAATTCTATGTTGAGAGAACTGAAGGTTGCCCACATATTACTTGCAGGTAACATCTATGTTTCAAAGTGCTTTTACAATAAATATGTTTAATGTCATAAAAGTACTTTTTGAGAAAAGCATTTTTCTATAAATGTGAAAAGAATTGAATTTGTCTAAGAATGCAATAAAAGTGAAAGAGAAATTGATGTCATGAATATTATTGTGTTGCAGGTGCTCATTTCAGTTTTGCTATGGATATGGATCAGAGTGGCCTAATACTCATGGAGGTTGCCCAAGAGAGTAACAACAGAGAGTACTGAGTCTAGTTACCAACTTTTTACGATCTAAACTAATTATGTTCTATCTCTCTTCTTCATCACAAGTAAGTATTTGTAACACAAATCAAAATGAAATTTATGTAATGTATGTTTGTGTTTTGGTTATGTTGACGTGCGAATCTGGTCAACGTATTTAACAATAAAATAAATGGCAAAAGTAAAGATAATAAGATCGACACGAGGTTTTTAAAGTGATTCGGTTTAAGGGAATGCCTACATCCACTATTCTTAGTATTTAAGTCAAGCTCGCTGAGTGGGTAAGTTGAGCTCGCTATGTGTGTTTTTCTAGAAAAATTGGTAACTTTTGTAACAATGATAACCCGTCCTTTTTATAGTGTGAAGGCGTAGAGTCAAATTGTTTTACATGGATGTAATTACAAGAAATTAGGGATTAAACTATATCCCTAAGAATCATCTTATAATTGAAATATGATTGCTAAAATTAAGGAGATTGATTTTGATTGGGACTCTGCAAGGTAACCATATCGAATCCCTCCATTCTTAGGATTCCTTCCATAACTGAAGCTTCGAGCTGTGTATCATGCGAGTTGGAATTATGTTGTTAATGAGAGGTGGTGCTTTAACTCTTTCAGGTACCTTAGGTGTGGCAGCTTGCATAGAGCTTTTATCTTTACATTTGTTGGAATGGGATTGCTCGCCATATTGGGTCTTGTTGGTCTTCTTGGGCCTGCCTGACCTTGTTGCTTTATTAGGGTCCGTTGGGCTTCCTCGATGTCTCTGAACCTATTTGGGCCTAGTGAAATTTGACACATAATATTAGCCTCCCAGCTTCTAGCTCGAAAGTCTCGTGGTGGAAGCTGAATTAGTTTCTCGCAGTTTCAGCGAGCTGGGAATTTCGGGGGTTGCTCCCAGGTCACTTTGGGAAGGCCATAAGATGTCTTCATGGGTCGCTAGTGCCAGGTCACAAAGGCAATTATTCTTCTAGTGAGTGGAAGCTGTCACGTCAAATGCCACACCGACAGTTGCATTAAATGCGTACGTTAAATCAGCAGCCCTTTGAGTATCCTGCCATATCCCCAAGTTGAATCTCGGCCGTAGATTTTCATTAGGCCATCATTGCCTTGATCTAATGGCTAGAACTCTGAGCTATATGTAGGGTTACTTCCACTAATCCTTTCATATTCTCATCAGTTTCCAAAGGTTTTTTTTTGCGAATTTTCTTTTCTTTCTCTGAAAGTGATTTTGAATTCTGACTGTAACTCCAGTGATCAAGGCTTCTTCTTTTTTGTGTTGGGGGAGATTTTTCGTGGTCATTGACTGCTTTCGTTTTTAAGTGTACGCCGCACTTCACCACTCCAAAGTAAGTAAGTAAGTTCCTTCACTTCCTTTTTTTTTTTTTTTTTTTTCTTGTTTCTGGGTATTTTCCCTGTTTTCCCGGTGTACCTAGCCCACTTATAGGGGCTTGGTAGCGATGAGTCTTCTTTTCTTATCTCCCCACTGAGTTAAGGAAAAAGTAGTCGCAAATTTGTAACGCTTCTTATCTGAGCATTTAAATCATTGTAGGTGTAATAGGTCTTTCCCTTTATTAACCCGTCGTATTCTTTCTTTGGTGTAAATGTCTAGTTCGAACGATCAGAAGTGTCGCGAGGTCGCTAGTGGTGGCGGTCCCATCTCGGTATAGCACAGTTCCTTTCCTTTTGATGAGGCAGTAATTGGCTATGAGCGGCTTCAGGCCGCGCGACAGATCTTAGGTAGTAAAAAAAAGGTTGCCAAAACCCGTTGAGTTGTGACCACGGAGTCTTCTGCCTCTGATCATCAGGAAGCTAGAGGGTCTCAAGGGGAGGCCACTGAGGTTTCGTCCTCTGGACGCTAGGAGGAGGATGCAAGGACAGCACGTAACGAGGAGAAGGGGGCTGACCATTCCCAAGTTGCCCCTGGGAGGTCGACATCGCAAGCTGCGACCTTTTCATCGGTCCCCTCCACAATTTCTAAGGAAATCTGGAGGGTTATACGAGTACGTACCATCTCCCCAAGGGTTATAAGGTGTTGGTTCCCAGGGCAACAAATAGGCCGGCTTATCCCCCTTCAGGTTATATAGTGATCTGCCCGCATCACCTGCAAGTTAGGTTGAGATTCCCCTTTTCGAGGTTTCTTAGAAACGTCTTGAACCTGTTGAAGCTTGCTCCAATGCAGCTTACCTCTAACTCTTATGCCCAGCTTATTTCTCTGTATCTTACTTTTAGGGGGAGAGGGGTTGGTCCTCTAAGTGACAACACTATTAGCTCCTGTTATTTGTTGAAGAAGTGCCATCTTCCAAAGAAGTCATCTGTTAGGTCTCAGCACGATAGGATATACTACCTTCTGTGCGGACCAACCAATATAAGGAGCTGCTGCAATAAGACATTAGGTCGAATGTAGGGAATTACAAAACGGCATACTTGCTCGACTGTCTACTAGAGTTAATTCCGAATGACCCGAAGGTGCTTGCTAAATTCAGGCAAATCACTAAGGAGCTCTTAGTGGGCTTTGGATTTGCACCTAATCGCAATGAGGTTCAGCAGCTCGACGTAAAGCGATATATCCAAGACGACGCTGAACCGCCTTCTTCAAGCTCGGAGAACGAAGAAACTGAATCTGATGAGCAAGTTCAAGAGCCGGCTCGCAAGCCATCTCACCGTCAACTACCGGAACAGCAACAGCAAATGCAAAAGCCACAACAAGGAAAGAAGGGGAAGTTGCATGTATAAAAATGCCCCGCGGTACAAAAATGCCTCGCGGTCAAAGAGGATGCTGGCGTTTCCATTTCTGCTCCACCTCCAAAGAAAGCTAAGGTAGTGGCACTCAGCCAAGGTGGCGAGCCCTCACTTCCAAAGGGGCTATCCCCACCATTACCATCACTTCCTCCGGCTTCCCTTGCAGCTAGCAGCAAAGGAAAGAACATTATTTCTGAGTCTCAAGTCTCGACAGAGGCGCCGTCCGCTGAGGGAGGGTCTTCTGCCCGCTTTCTCGAGGTGGCCCATGTTGACATGACTTGGGTCGACCCTTCTTCTTCGATCCTTGGCCCTATTGAGAAGGAATTCATTGCTAGAGTTCTGATAAATTTTGAGGATTACCCCACCCAGGGCCTAAGGAATCGCATTGAGGAGGATGATGGAGTGAGGCTTCGTCATGCTATGCTGGTAAGTACCAGTCCAAAATTCTCTATTCTTGTAGCCACTATGTATGCTCACTGACACGCTCACAAAGTGTGGGATAAATCTCAAGTGTGGTATGTGTCGAAGTAATAAATTCCCGTAAGTACAGGGTAAAATCCACAAGAAAGTGTTGGTAAAAACTAATACTAAAACCAAAGATCCTAACTAAAGTAGAAAATTAAATGAAGGTTATTTGGAGTTTTGACTTGCAAAATTAAACTTAAGATGCAATTGATAAAACGAAAACTAGGCCAAGGGAAGAAAATGCTAGGCGGTCAAATGGTACCAATCATGAATAAGGGTATAATAATTGACTAAGTGAAGCACGTTATTTGAAAGAAGTAGATTATTATTAGTAAAGGAACATCAAATTTTATGGTTCATGCATTGATGTTGTAATTCCAATTAAATTCACCTATTGGTCCTAGAGTGAAAATAATTGGAAACCCAATGCTAATTGTAATCCTTAGGTTAATTAAGTATTTTCATACCTTAATTAAACTAGCTATTGTTACCTAGAATGAAAATGTAATCTATTATAACCTAATGATTTCTCAAAATAAGTTATAGTAATCTTATTAAACACAACTCAAAATTCATGCATCGGACTTTCGTAGTGCAACCAACGAAAGTTATACAATAATAGAATTAAATTTCCAAATAACAAAGTTCTTAAAATAAATAAAAATATTACATAGTAAATTATACCCTAACATTCAATCTTGGTCCATTGACTCCCTAACTATGGATTTAGCTACACATAGCAACAATTGAAACAACAAAAGAAGAAAATGATGAGATACAACCCATTAGAAGCTCTAAGGATGAAAGATTCCGTTTTGGTCCGGCTGAAACTTCGTCTCCTTCAATTCTTCATCTCTTCTGATGAACGATTGATGAACTATGAGCAACCAATGTGAATCTTGTGTCTAGGATCCTTAGAACACAAGTGAATAGTGTGGAATAATGTTTTGGTGGTGAAAAATGGCCTAAGGACTTCTCTTTCCGTAGCTAGACGAACCAGGAACGAACCCCTCTCTTATCTTCTTATTTTTCTTTTATAGCTCGCAGAAATTAGGGCTGCTGCATCACCTTCGCGACCATGTGTCGCGACCCCAGGTCGCAATGCGTTGGTCACGGTACTCACTTGTCCAATCTAGGAACTCCATCGTGAGCGTGCATCGCAACCAGCAGTTCGCGAAGACCAGGTTCTCTGTCCAAAAATGCACTTTTCTTCGCGAGGCATGCAACGCCACCCTTGGTCGCGATACCCACTAGAGGAAAATGCCATTTTTTCACTTTGCAATTTCCTTTTGGCATTTCCTCCTCGATATTCACCTAAGGCTTGCATAAGCTCAAAACACACATTAAGTATACCAAATTACTTGAAAATAGGGTCAAAATACATGGTTAAAAGAGTGTAAAAACATAACATATACAGTCCTATCACTCACTCATTCTTCTCCCTTTCTCCCCCTTTCCCTTTTTTTTTTTAGACTGCTTGTCTCGCACATAAGGATGTGCTTGAGACTGAAATGTGCGAGACAAAGAAGAAGAGGCTTCATGAAAAGCTAGAGAAAACTAAGATAGAGCTCGCAGCGGGGGCGGAGCGTGAGGAACAACTGGCCGCCCAGATTGAAGGGGGCGAGATCCTCATAGCAGGTATGGAGCTGGAGATGAGTGTGTCCGTAGATGCGTATCAGAGGAAACTCCTCTGAACTGCTTGCTAATAAATTTGACGAGCTCGCTCAGACGGAAATGAGCTGGGCGGAGGAGAAGGAGAAAATATCAGACAATGCCCAAAGCGACCTTCTGTACAGCATCTAGCTGCGATCTCCTGACCACGATTTCAGCTTCCTTAGCTCGTACATCGTTGAACTAATTGAAAATTTTAAGGCCATACAAGACGCGGGGGAAATAAGGGCGCAGCAGGGAGAGGACACTTTCGAAGGTCCTGGGGAAGAAGACGAGGCACATGAGAAGAATGCGACCTCTGAACCTATAGATCCCCCTACTGTGGTCTGCTCAAAAGTGACCCCAGAAGGTGAAGGTCCCCCCAACGAGCCAAGTCTAATTCTTCAAGGCTTCAGTATCAGCTCCACCATCCTGCTTGTTTCACGCAGCTATAGCCTTTTTTTTTTTTTTTAAGAACTTTAATGTTATTTTATTATTTGTCTTGAGCGCTGTGTTTATTTTTACAAATGCAAGCAACTGTACGCGACTTAGATACTTGTATAAATAAATAAATAAAAAATGATAAAACCTGATAAGCGCGGCCTTGTTGGTGGGACATTTTGCACTTGTATGTCCGCATTGACTTTGTTGATCCATAGGTTCTGTCGGTTTTGTACAGCTCCTTGGGGGAGGCTTCTTTGCCATAAGTTTAGACCTTGCTAGCTTCTCAGGTTGATGAGTTTTGTCAATTTTATACTTAGGCTTGTGAGGGATTCTACCTTGAGTGTTTGTATTGACTCCACTGGTTTAAGAGCTAGTCAGCTCTCAGGTAGGCGAGTACTGCCAATGTCTACAACTCTAGGTCTGTCACCTCAAGTATGTCTATTGACCCCGCTAGTTAGATTGACCATGGGCTTTCAGGTTGGCGGATTCTGCCAATGTGTATACTCAGTTTATTAAGAGCGAGCTAGTTGATTTGAAAGTTGAGGGCCTTCTTGTTAACAAGCTCACTTACTTGTCTTCGTATTCTAGGGTCAATTGTACGTCGTTTTTATTTTGTTGATCCTTATCTCCCTAGCTCACCTCCCACCTAGGGTCGAGGGTCAGCATAACAGGACGTGAGAGCTTGTAGAAAAGGATAGCTTTATTAATAATAAAACGAGTACAATTGTTACTGGTAATATTTCCGTAGGTGTTTTGCGTTCCAAGCTCGCGAAACTCTGGCTCCGCTAATATTGACGAGGTGGTAAGCGCCATTGCCCAAGTCTTCATCTATGATGTAAGGACCTTCCCAGTTTGGGCCCATGGCTCCTTCTTGAGGGTTGCGGGCTCCGAGTAGGAACAACCTTAGTACGAGGTCCCCTTTTTTGAAATATCGTAGTTTGACTTTTCTATTGTAATACCTGGCTACTTTTTGCTAGTACACAGCTACCCTTAGGCGAGCAGCATCCCTCATTTCCTTAATAAGGTTAAGGCTAGTTAAGAGTAAGCTATTGTTCTGCTCGGGGTTGAACGTGGCCCTCCTATACGTGCTGGCGATTGACTCAGCTGGAATCATGGCTTCTGTCGCATATACTATGGAGAATAGGGTCTCTTCTATAGTACTCCTCGCAGTTGTTCTGTACGACCATAATACTTTGGAAAGTTCATCGACCCATGCCCCCTTTTTTCCCACAAGTTTTGTTTTCAGAGTGTGCTTGATGATCTTGTTCACGACCTCCACCTGCCCGTTCTCTTGTGGGTGATCAACTGCGGAGAAGCTTTTTGTTATGGCTAAATCTTCACAGAACGTTCTGAATCTTTGACTTTCGAACTGTATGTCATTGTCCGTGACGATTTTTTGTGGGACGCCGAACTTGCTTACGATGTTTTCTCACACGAATTTTTTGATTTTGGCTGTTAAAATCTCGCTGAGGGCCTCCGCTTCTGTTCACTTCGTGAAATAATCCACCACTACTACCGCGTATTTATAATTTCTGCGGGCCGTTGGTAGGGGGCTAATTAAGCCCATTCCTCATATAGCAACTGGCCACGAGCTGATCATCGAATGTAAGAGTGCTGGGGAGCGCAAGGAATATTGGCAAATCGCTGGCACTTGTCACACCTTCTTACGAGGTCAATAGCGTCTTGTTTCATCATGGGCTAGTAGAAACCTTGGCGTATGGCTTTGTTAGCTAGGGAAAATCCCCCAGCATGATTGCTGCACAATCTTGCGTGGATGTCGTTAAGGATTGGAAAGGCGTCCTCCTCATCTATACATCGCAGCAGCGACATGGAGAATCTTGGTTTAAACAGCATGGCATCGTAGATAACGTACCTTGCTGCCAACAATTCACCCTTTTTAATTTTGTACAAAACCAAAAATTCATAAAAGTATGGCACAATTAAAATTCTTAGAAAGTAAAAAATTGGAGTAATGTTCTCCTTTTCTTTTCCTTTTTTTTTAATTTTCTTCATTTAATAAAAGAGGATAATTGCACAAACATTCCCTGACGATTAGTAATATTGTACTCTCTAACAACTTTTACTTTTATTGCACAAACATCTCCTGAAAAATGTTGACCAAACAGATGACTAGCCTTAACTTTAAGGTTAAGTTACTGTAGTAAGAGAAAAATTATCTTTTTTCCATTAAACCATTAAAATAATTTAAAAAAAATAAAAAAATAAAAAGAATTCCAGATCTTTTTTTCTTTTTCTTCTTCTTCTTCTTTTTCTTCCAACTTTTTTTCATCATCAACCAAAGCCTCTAATTCAATATTTTTTTTCCATCATCAACCAAACCCTTCTTCTTCTTCTTCTTCTTCTTCTTCTTCCTCTTCCTCCTTCTTTTCCACTTCTTCTTCCTCTTCCTCATCTTTTACTCTTCGTCTTCGTCTCCGTCTTCCTCTTCCTTTTCCTCTTCCTCTTTTTCTTCCTCTTCTTCATCTTCCTCTTCATCTTCTTCCTCTTCATCTTCTTTCTCTTCTTCTTCTTCCTCTTCCTCTTCTTCCTCTTTTTTCTCTTCCTCTTCCTCTTCCTCTTCATCATCTTTATCCTCCCCTTCCCCCTCCCCCTCCCCCTCCCCCTCCTCAAGCGAACATGTTCAATCCATTGAATAGATTTTTTTTCTTCAAATTCCTTCAAATTGTTTTTCATCAACCCCTATCACCAAATCTGTAATTTTTTTTTTTCAATTTTTTTTTTAATCAATCACTCATAAAAATTCCAGATTGTGAGAAAACAAAATCTGGAATACAAAGTAAAAATGAACACCATTTTTTGACCACAAACAAACATCACCATAATACAAAACAAAAAAGAAAAGAAAAGAAAACTCACAAACATTACCCATCTCCAGTATCCGACCCTTACCCAAACGCACGACTACCTTCATCTCTCTTAAAACCCAACTCACTCAAATGGTTTGATTCCAATGGAGGATATTGCGATTTGAAGGGGGGATTTGCGACGACAACAGATGGAGGAGAGGGAGGAGGATTGCTGAGTGATGCGCCGATGAGGGAGGGAGATGGTCAGAGATGCGGCGGCGAAAGAAAGAGGGCGATGGTCGAGTGATGCGGCGATGAAAGATAGAGGGAAAGAAAGGAGGGTGATCTCCATTGGAGATCTGGTGAGATCGCTTTGTGCGATATCACAATTTTTTTCTTTTTTTAAATATTTTTTATTAAATAAAATATATATTTTTATATAATTATTAAGGATAATAAATTATTAAATAAAATAGAACTAAAATAAGATAGTAAGGGTATAATGGTCTTTTTACCTAAAACCTTAAAGATAAGATTAGTCAAACGTCCGGTCAACGTTTTTCAGGAGATGGTTGTGCAATAAAAATAAAAGTTGCCAGCGAATGTAATATTACCAATCGTCAGGGAATGTTTGTACAATTATCCCTAATAAAAGAATCAATTATTTAATGAAAGGCTAATTGCAATAAAGTACTCTGACGTTTGGTCATATTGCAATGAAATCGTGAGTTTAGCTATAATTACACGATAGTACCCTACCGTCAGTTGACCCAGTCAAACTTAACGGTTTGACTTTCACTTATGGGCGAAATGACAAAACTACCCCTAGTTTAAAAATTAAATTAAACAAAAATTTAAAAAATAAAAAAAAACTAATTTTTTTTAAAATAGATCTCCACCATCCATCAATGTTGATGGATGGTGGAGATAACATTTCTAAAAAAAAAAAATCAAAACAATTAAAAAAAGTTAAAAAAAATTATTTTATATTGAATTTTTTTTTTTTTCTGTTTGGGTTGAGTTATTGGTAGTGGAGATGTTGATGGACAGTGGAGATCCAATTACTAAGAACTCAACCCAAATAGGGAAAAAAAAAAAAATTTTGCCCAAATCTCCATCAACGGGAGCAGATCTGCTCTCGTTGATGGAGCAGATCTGGGGAGAAACTAAAATTTTTTTTTTCTGGGTTAAGTTCTTAGTACATCAATGTTGATGGACAGTGGAGATCCAATCTAGATCTCCACCAAGAATAATAAGAACATAAATTTTTGTTTTTTTATTTTAATTTTAATTGTTTTTATCAATATAATCTCTATCGTCTATCAATTTTGATGGATAGTGGAGATTAATTTAATCTTTTTATAATTTTTAATATTTTTTTAAAAATAAATTAATGTTAAAATGACCAAAATACCCTTTGACTATTGGTTGACCGTTAACTCTAACGGCAACTAATTGGTCAAGGGTACTAACGTATAATTATAGCTAAACTCACAATTTCATTATAATATGACCAAACGTCAGGGTACTTTATTGCAATTAGCCCTTTAATAAAATAAGAAAAATTTGACAAAATAATAATAATTTAAAAAATTGGATGACAGGACCACTAACCATCCATTTTTTCTGTAGGCAATTATCTCTTGTATCGAGTCATTAGCCATAATCGTTTATTATTTCCACTTAACATTTAACATGTATGAATTTGATCAATTAAGTTGTTTTCGTTTATTTTTTTTAAGTGGTTAAACAACTTAAAAATATCAAAAAATAACTGTTAACTTAACATTTGTCACCAAATAAAAGTTAACGAGTAAGGAGAGTATGGATATATCTCTTTTAGATAAAACATCCAGGACGCCTTTATCAATAGAGAAAAGAAATAATGTAAGAAAAACTGCTAAATCTAAAAATGATTACAATAAGAGCTAACAAGTAAAAGTAATAAAATAGGAATCTCGTGAATGAAACGTCCTAGATAATACGTGAATAAAAACATAACAGAATATATGAGTGAGTATTTCAGCTAAATGTTAACTCAAGATTTGCTCACAAATAGAAGTTTAACTAGTAAATAAATTGTAATAACTACTGTAAATAAAATCCTCGACAGTAAGCATATGCATAATGAGAATTAAATATTTCAGTGAGTGTTTCTGCTACTTCTCCTGGAAGGATTCCATACAGTTTAAGGAGAAAGACCTAAAAGGATAGATAAACACTTAGGGTCAGGGTGATTGCTAATAGTGGCCCGGCCATCACGCTCCAACTCCAAAGTTAGTATAGAAAAATCTACCTCTAAGCCTCTCAACATGAACTAGAAATAAAATAAATAGAAAATATGAAAAGAGAGTAGATTACAATACTTTTTTCAGAATAATGGAAAAAATAAAAGATAGTAGCTTGCAATACTTTTTTTTTTTACTCTTGAATGTGCATGAGTATTTATAGGCTCAAGGTGACAAATCTTTGCTCACAGCCTCTGCGAGGTGTCTCTTTCTATATGGTTCTTCATTTTTCCCTTTCTGACTTGCTTTTGCACCCTTCACCACCCCTGGTCGTGAGGCAAACACACGCTTGAAACCAATAAGTATTTGATACATAGATTGTAGGTTATAATTCAGTATTCCTCTTGGACAATCTGGCGTCTTGTTGTCCTCTCTGGTAGGTCAGATGCTTTGTCCAGGTCAGACTGGTCCCCCTATGTGCAGGTCTACTTGGCAAAAATATTCAAATGTCCATTTTTGACTCTGCCACCTAGATGTCTGCATGTTCCTTGTGAGGGAACTTGTTTTATGTGAGATTCCTGTATCTACAATACTAACTTTTGCACCACTTTCTCTCTCCTGATAGCTATTTCTGGTCCCCTTCTTACTGTTTTCCTCGTTTTTTTTCTCTTCACCTATGACCATTCTCTTTTATCTTACATGTAATTGTTGTTTGGTGTTTTCTTTTTCGTGTTTATGAATACAAAATATGTTCTTATAATTTAAAATATTTTGTTAATTTCTTTCCTTTATTTTATGCAATTTTTATAATATTCTTCTTTTCATCTCCGGGATACATCTTCCTGAAGGCTGAATCTCCTTGAAAAATACTAAAATCACAAACTGCTTTATTAGAAAGATTTTCAAGATTAGTTTTAAATCAAAAACCTCTTTATTAAGTGCTAAGAGGTATTATGTTCCTAATAGATCTGATAGAGCCGCTATGTTTCTAATTTTGATATGAAGAGAGGGTTTTGGAAATTTAGCTAGATGAGAAAAAGACAAGTACAAAACATGAACTTTTACACTTAATCTTTGCTCTATTTAGGTAAACTTGTTAGTTAATTTAGTTCTTTCACAAATTTGCTTGCAGCAGTTACGACTGACTGCTGATAATTGTTTATCAAATCACTTGTGAATTATTGTCCCCTAAGGGCTCGTTTGGTATATGGGACTGGCCTAGACTAGATAGGACTGAGCCTTACACCCATATTTGGTGTGTCACTGGACTAATTTAAGTGGGACTAAGCAATCCTTGACCATAAAAAAAATAGGGGTTGTGCTTCACTATGGAGTCTCGTTCAAAACATGGGGCTTGTAACACCCCCTGACCCAATTCACTCGGACCGAATCAGGGAGCGCTACTATATACCGAAATCTAACTTTTACTTTTATATAACCATAATTTAAAACTACATTAAAAGCATTTGAAAATGGTCCAAATAAATTTCTGAAAATCTTGTCAGAGTTTCCTCTGTTTTACTAACTTTCTAAAACCTGTTTACAGTTAAAATTCATAAAAATCAACTTCTAATTTCTCAAATCAATTTTTTGCGCACACTTCTAACTGTAGTGCGACTTACCAAATCAATTTATCGCAATATAATTTCTAAATATTCAAATATCATAAACATATAATAAAATATTTACACAGCGGAACTTCTTCAAATATGTACAAGCAGTTTCTGTATATGCATGCTGTACCAAAACATATAGACTTATTACCAAAAAGACTACCAAAATATAAGTAAGACCGATGTGACTCTGGACTCTCCTTCTGCAGTCTCTACTCTTCTTTGTCTTTGTCTCCCTTGGAACCTCTGTTACCTACATGTGAGAAAACTCAACACGTTAAACAGATTGCTTGGTGGGTGTACACAAAATTGTATATCCAAATATACTATAGCAAATAAGTTTATCTATTTTCGATAAAACTATAAATAACATATAAATAAATCATATATAGGGCTCATGCCAAATCAAATCATATACTCAATAAATACAGTATTCAAAATCAATCAACAGACAAAATCTTCATAATTTGTCAAATGCTTTCATATAACAAATCAGTTTTCATACTGGGCTCCTGATATACATAACATAAGTTATCGGACTGGATTACGGGTTGTTCGGCATCGGACACAAATGAGCTACCCGCCGAACATCAGATCAGAATGGAATACCAACGGAATCACCCGCTGTAAATGTCTCATAACATATTTCAAAATCCTAAGACCGGCACTTGGGGCATGTACTATCCAAAGGGTGGCACAAATAGATCAAAGCTCCCTACCCTAGGACCAGCACTTGGGGCCTGCACTATCCATAGGGTGGTGCATCAGAGTATATCGGCACAGTACTATTCAGACAGAAATCCAATTAACATGTCAACCTCCTATATCCATATATACATCAGAGCTATTTCATAAAACATTTTCTCAAATCCAATGTCAATGTATTTCATTTCTTTTAGAATCATCAAATTCAACTTTCAACTTTTTCAATTTCAATTCATATCGATATATATATATATATATATATATTTATATTTATATATTTTTTTTTTAAAATTCAAATTTCATCAAATAGCATATAAAAGAAATATACGAATATATTTCTAAATCAATAATCACATTAAATCAATCCAAAAATATATTCAAATGTATTTCATAATTCCATATCGAATCAAAATGCCCCAAAATCATTTTCCGATACATTTCACAAATAGTATATAATTAAAATCACCTTCAACAATATATTTCCATATCAATATTAGCATCAAAACGTATTAAAATCTATTCATAATATTATTCACAATCAAAATTTCAGATATAATCTATATTTTGAGAATTCGCAATTCAAATCATTCCAAAATCAATTTCAAACTATAAACTATAATCAATATAATTCAAATAACTTAAAATTCAAACAATTCGAAATATTCTGGAAAACTGAAAATTTGAAAACGAGTGTACACCAAACCTGGATACCCTTTCCTTCCTCCTTTCCTTCTTCTCCTTCTCTTTTCTTCTTCCTTTTCTTCTTCTTCTTCTCTCTTTTCTCTCTCTTCTTTCTCTCTCCTCTTTTCTCTCTTCTTTCTCTCTCGTTTGCTCTGTTCTCTGTTCTATTTTCTTTGGTTCTTCTGTGCTGTTGGATTTTATGAAGCTCCACTGCTTCAATCCACTCGGTGCTTATTTTGTTTTTCATTATTTTGGGTCATCGCGACCGTGTATCGCGAGCGGTGGTCCCGTCACTCGGTCGCGATACTCACTGGTAGAAATTTTGCCCCTTCATCGCGAGCTCTGGTCGTGATTCTAGTCGCGGTACTCACTGGTGGAATTTGCCACCTTCAGCGCGAGCGCTAGTCGCAATGCACACTGTCCAGTTTTTCACCCTTTTCTTCGTGCACTATTTTGGAACGCATTGTTTTCGACCGTTCCAATTGGTCCACTTGAAAACCTTAAAAATATACATACATTTAATTACATTTTTCACCCCTTCAAATCATAAATATCATATTCACATAGTCAATAATAGTTAAACAATACTTTTCATATTTATTCGAAATTAGAGATGTTACAGGCTTATTTTGTCCCTTCTCTAATCAGTCCTCCCTAGTCCTCTCCTCACGCATGCCACAAAGACTCTGAGCTGTGCAATCTTCTTCTCCTTATGTTTGAATATTGAATAATACAATTAAAAATATTTATTTTTTAAAAAAACAATCTTAATAGACGGTAGAGGTAATATTGAAAAAAATTTAATAAAAAAAAAAACTATGGTTCTATGGAGCATATCTGCTTCTAAGATTTTTTTTTTTTTTTTCTTTTTTGGTTCTTCGTTAACAGAATCTAATCTCCAGATTGAATCTCCACTGTCCATCAATTTTGATGGACGAGATTGGATTTCCAACCAACCAAGAACAATTTTTTTTTCTTTTTTTAATTTTTTATCAATATAATCTTCGTCCATCAATCAGAAGATCCATTTAAAAATAAATAAATATTTAAGTAAAATGAATTATAAGAATAGAATAACTTAATTAGCGAAGGGCTAAATTTCATGAAAAAAAGAGAGGAAGAAATGAAGGTACATTTTTCCCCAATGTATCCACGTTTTCTGTTGCCTTTCTTAGTCGACTTTGCAAGACTACAAATGGCGTTGATATTGGAAGGTGAAAACCCTTTCTCGTTATTGAACATGAGTAATGTGGTTGTTGCTCCCGTGCATGTTATGTCATGCGACGTTATAAAAAGTGAATTTACACCTTGTATTTCATCTTCGTATATTGAATAATATGAACAAAGTGATATTTGAAAGTTAAGGAGAAAGTTGCATAATCAACTGAAGTGACATAATTGGTTGTTATTTCATTTTGAACTAATATCATATAAAAAATCTATCAATGATATTTTATATTTATAATTTTATAAAATTAAAAAAAATAGTCCAAAATAACACCAAACATAGACTATTTTAATAGTCCAGCTCCTTAGTCCAATGCAGTACCAAATACAGGTCAAGACTTAGTCCCAGTCCAGTCTAAGCCAATCCTGTCTGCTAAATAAGCCCTAAGGTAACTCTTTCCTTCTAATATACTTTCTTTTTTCTGATAGAAGAAAGGTTACTGATGCTATTGCATTTGTTCTTAGATTCTTTTTTCTAAAACGGGTTCACACTTCTCTCACATTTCACAAGTCTACGTCAAGTCAAAAGTTGTATCCTCTGGGAAAAAAAAAAGTGATCCCAACTAAAGTAGACTTCTTCCTAGCGAAGTTACTTCTTATGTACGCTGCTTTGGCTTTTTATACATGAAACCAATACCATTACCAAGCTTATTTTATGTAGAGTGCGATTTGAGAGAGTTTTTATTTTGCATGGCAAAACAAACAGAAACCATTTCTGATCTTTTTGTTGATGATTTTTACTTTTCAATCTCAGTCCTTGATTCTGAAGAAAACATTAGTGATCATCAACAAGAAGATTTCCAAGTCTCAGATTCCAAGTATGCTGAAGAGTTGCAGTTCCAGGAAGCACTTATGGCTTCCATAATCACTTCTCAAAGCACAAACAGTTGTAGTGCTTTATCAACTTCATCTCAAATGATCAGCACCATCCAAGCAAGTCTACTACAACCAGAGCTAGCAGCTGAGCCAATGGTGATCATCACAACAGGAGCAGAACCCGAGTCATCTCAGAGTTTCTGTGAGATTTGTGTTGAAAGAAAAGAAGCTGATGAAATGTTCACAACTGAGAGTTGCATTCACTCTTATTGTTGTGAGTGTATAAGCAAGCATGTGACCACAAAGATCCAGGAAAGTACAAAAGCTGTGATCACTTGCCCAGGTGTGAATTGCAAGTCTGTCATAGAAATTGATGCTTGCAGGGAAGTGCTTCCAAAGGAGGTGGTTGAGCTTTGGGAGGAAGTGCTTTGTGAAGAGCTGATTGATGAGTCAGAGAGGTTTTACTGTCCATACAAGGACTGTTCAGCCATGTTAGTGAATGAAAGTGAAGAAAATGGAGAAGTGATTATGGAGGCAGAGTGTCCTGTGTGTCACAGACTTTTCTGTGCTGCGTGTTGCGTGCCATGGCACTCTGGGGTTGACTGTGAGGAGTTTCAAAGACTGAATGAGGATGAGAGAGGGAGAGAAGATCTGATGGTGGTGGAACTTGCTAAGGAGAACAAATGGAGTAGGTGTCCTCACTGCAAATTCTATGTTGAGAGAACTGAAGGTTGCCCGCATATTACTTGCAGGTAACATCTATGTTTCAAAGTGCTTTTACAATAAATATGTTTAATGTCATAAAAGTACTTTTTGAGAAAAGCATTTTTCTATAAATGTGAAGAGAATTGAATTTCTCTAAGAATAGAATAAAAGTGAAAGAGAAATTGATGTCATGAATATGATTGTGTTGCAGGTGCTCATTTCAGTTTTGCTATGGATGTGGATCAGAGTGGACTAATACTCATGGAGGTTGCTCAAGACAGTAACAACAGATAGTACTGAAATTTATGTAATGTATGTTTGTGTTTTGGTTAAGAACCCCAAACATACCATGTATGTTTGCCATGCTCTACTAATTCTATCTTCGGTTGTATTAGACCGTATTGTATCCGAAACATACGATTTAGTACTCAATCGTAAAAGAAATTGAGGTTGTCTAATTATGATATAATTATGAAATGTAATTCAATATATAAATAATTTAATCAACTATTGAGCTCATTGTTAATAAAGTTGATGACATAATACTACATTTTGATCATTGTGGTTGATCTTTACCCAAGCTAGATGAATATAATGATTTGTGTATTCCAATGAAATTAAATCTACAAGTAGTTATATTGTAATTTTGGTGAAGATTTCTGTGAGGAAATTTTATTATTCGGTTGAATGTGATTACCTTACCATTTGGCATAACTTTTGAAAGTCTGCTTTTAGTTTTTTGGACCGTAAAGCTATTTTGAGAGTATTTAAATTTTCCAAGAGAATTTAAAAGCTCTTCTAGACAAAGAAAAAATATATAACTTTTGTAGATAGAGTTTTCAAAAAGTCAAAAAACCTGGGAAATAAGGCCTTACCATTCTACTTATAATTATTGTCAAGCTACAATTGTAAATAATGAAATAAAGAAAAGGGACATTTATATTTTTTCCCCTAATGTTTAGATCATCGACAGTTTCCCCCCTCTATTTTTAGAATTATCCATTTTCCCCCTTACTGTTTGAAAACCGTCTAAAAGTCAGTTTCTAATACTAATTGATAGTGTAAATATCAAAATACCCTTATAATAAAATGAAAAATTCAAATTGCCCTTAAAATTAAATATAAAATATAAAAATATATTTTCTCCCTCTTCTTGCTTTTCTCTCTCTCTCTCTCTCTCTCTCTCTTTATGGAAACATACTTCAACATCCTCCATTTTTATCATCATACCATCTACACTTCATCATCACCCACACTTCAGCACACCATCCATCTCCAACTCAATCTCACATATTAAAACTCCAACCACCATCCATTTTTTTTCCTTTCAAAAAAAAAAAAAAAAAAAAAACTTATAAGCCCAAAACCACCATACTACCAAAACCATCACAATAAAACCCAAAAGAAAACCGCAAACCAGCAAAACAAGCCAAACCCACCAAAATACCAAAAACCACCAAAATCCACCCAAAAAAAATCCAAAACCACTCAAATCACCAAAACTCACCAAATACAACCAAAACCACCAAAACTCTCATCTCCTCCCCTCTTCCCGTGGCCACAAACACCTCCAAAACATCTCTCTCAAAACCCGTCTCTCTCTCCTCTCCAAAATTCAATGCCAGAAACAGCAACAAAATACACCGAGAGAAGAGAGATTTGTGAGAGAGTGAGGAGAGACGAGAGAAGAGAATTTCGCTGGATATGGGGAGAAATAGAGAGAGAGATAGAGATAGAGAGAGAGAGAGAGCGAAGGGGTGAGAAAATAAAAATAGCGAGGGTTAGAGAGAGTGAGATTTTTTTTTTTTTTGAGAATGAGAGAGAGTGAGATTAGATTGTGAGAGTGGAAGAAAGTAGAAGGAAGAGAGATGGGGAGGAGCAGGAGAGACGGGGAGGGGAGAGAGAAAGTGAGAAAAAAAAAAGTGATGTGTTGGAGAGAGAGAGAGAGTTATATTTTTTTTATTGTTATTTGTTAAATTATTTATTATTTTTTTAATTAAATTTATTTATTATTTTAGTTGGTGAATGTAATTACCGAACTGCCCTTTCACTTTAACATCAAGTTTACTTTTTGGATGGTTTAATAACGGCATGGGGGAAGTGAGTAATTTTAAAAATAGAGAGGGAAAACTGACCCTCACTCTCAAATGTTAGGGGAAAAATATAAATATCCCTAAAAAATATATATCTAT
Organism: Xanthoceras sorbifolium; assembly: GCA_003430845.1. Lineage (NCBI taxonomy): Eukaryota > Viridiplantae > Streptophyta > Magnoliopsida > Sapindales > Sapindaceae > Xanthoceras > Xanthoceras sorbifolium. The sequence goes on along the minus strand of CM010622.1, from coordinate 19,412,743 downwards.
TTATTTGGAAATAATATTTTACACGCAACGCAACTACTTGAATTTAAAAAAAAAAGGCCTAGATCTATTTTCTAACCAAACCACTAAGTGGGAGGTTAGTGGTTCAAATGTCGAGGGAAATGAGTCTATACCTAGAACATAAGGCAAGAGCTATGGTAACCCCACTTATGTGATATGGAGACATGGTCGACTCATAACTTTTTGTAACTCCGGACAAAAAAACATTTGTGCCCCTTCAAAGAATTCGAGAGAATTTGTTTTAATGGGTTTATTGAAGTTAAAAATGAATCAAATCAATTACTAATTAAAGAAAAGAAAACGTGACAACTATCAAAGGTTGGAGTTTTTTTTTTTTTTTACCTGAATTTAACAATAATAAAGAGATTGAGTATAACAATAAAACGAATATCGATTCGTACAGTCAAAACATGTGGAAGCTCATCAAAGCTTAGATAAATACAAAATCAAAATTGAAAATAAAAAAAAATTAATTTCACACAAATTAAAAAAAATCAAAACTTAAAAATCACCTACTGCTTGAAGGACGATTCTTTGTTCGACTTGGACTGAGAATCTAAAAATTTACAAAGCTCCAAGACAAAGAAATAAGGGTTCGTCAAAGGGAGGAGAAGCAAAAGGAGAAAGTAAAAGCCTAAGGCTAAGGGAAAAAGCAAATGAAATATAAGATTAAAAAGCTTCAATTTCCAACAAATTTGATTACCATTGAAAGGGAGGAGAAACATTATGGTCGTGTTCAAGATCGAGTGTAACGCTCCTAATTTTTCATAATTATGAAAATTATTATTAAGCATGCAACAGTCAAGTATGTGATTTAAATTGGTGGAAAGTATATATATTCGGTATATGGTTGAAAAATAAATAGTGATTTTAACCGAGTTAAATCCCATTAGAGATATTATTTTCATGGTGCATTTGGATGATAATGGGTCCAATTGAATATTGGTGAAGTCAATTTGGCAATTGGATATGTGTGGAATATTTTTGGAATATTATCGAGATGGAATGTGATTAATTGTAAATTGGTTTCCATTTTAGGATTTTGGTATGTTAAAGGAGCAATTTGAAATTTAGAATATATATATATATATATATATATATATATATATATATATATATATATATATATATATATATATATATTAATGTGTTAGTGGTGAATTGAAGTCAAACAAGAAACTAAGATAGCAAAACAAAATGCAAACCATAAGGTTGGCATGAGATAGGCATGAAAGAAAAGAAAAGATTAAATAAATAAATAATGTTGGAATGAAACCTAAAAAGCAATTGATGCCAAAGCATTACACCTAGCAAACACTCAGCATTTTACATGTAAAATGGTTTGACTAGGTGAATTTTGAGTGTGAGAATATGAGAAGGTTGACGTGAGAAATAGAGAGAGAAAGAGAGAGATTCTAGTGAGAGAAAGAGCTAGAAGAAAAAGAAGGAAGGTGAAGTTGGTCAAGAAGAGTTTTGTGTAAAGAATAGCATTTCAGGTTTGGTGATACCGTTTTCATATTTTTCAGATTTTCCAGAATATTTCGAAATCGTTATATTATATTGTTTTAGTTTATTTGAGCTATATTGATTATGATATATTGTTTGAAATTGATTTTGGGATGTTTTGGATTACGTATATTTGGAATATATTCTGGATCCGTAATATTGTTTACAAAAAATATTCTGAATTGATTTTCAATATGTTTTGATTATAGTAATATTACGGAGAATATTACTAAAAGCGATTTCGTATATATTGTTTTGCGATTTATTTCGAAAAGTAATTCGAGGCATTTGGATTTACTATGGATTTACGATATATAATTGCATGTGATTTTAAATGTGATTTGAAGCGATTTTTGGATTCAGAAACGATTTTGTAATTTACTTGTATATGTATATTGATGCGATTCGAATTCCGAAAATGTATATACTAATTTGGATACAATTTCAGAATTTAAATTGACAATTCTGTTCGGAATGAATTATATAATTTTCGAAAAGTGATTTGGCTCTGATATATGTAAACATAAATATGGATATAGTGACATGTCAATTGGGTTTTCTTAGTAGTACTACGCCGATTCTGATATGTATATAAGATACGCAGCGGGTCCTCCGTTGGTGTCCAATTCTGATATGTATATGGGATATGCAGCGAGTCCTCCGTTGGTGTCTAATTCTGATATGTATATAGGATACGCAGCGGGTCATCTGTTGATATTCAACTCTGTTCTGTATAGCCCATAATCCAGTCCGAAAAATATCTTTAGTATATCAGGAGCCCGAAATGGAATTAGAAATGTGATATGATCTGTATATGATTTAAGTTGAGAAATGATTTGATTTGGTATTATTATGTTTTCATAAGATATTTATTCTGATTTCCGATGAATTTATTGATATTTGCTTCAATATAATATTTGTTTCAGTTTTCCGATGAATTTGTATATTCGAAATGTTATTTGATATATTCGATTTACATGGGCCCTATATGTTGATATTAAATGTTATTTTGTATATTTAAAAAGTTATTGTACTATTTGCACATTTGACTTTTGGGTACACCCACTAAGCATTATGCTTAGCGTGTTGAGTTTCTCACACGTAGGTAAAAGAATTGTTGAAGGGGACAAGATCAAAAAGAGTAGAATCTGCTGGGATAGTGTTCAGAGTCACATCACTCCTGCGTTTTTGGTAGCCAACTACGTATTTGATGTTTTATATGTATTATATCGGCATGCATGGATATAAATGGTTTTTTTTTTGTAAATATATGTAATGGATATTTAGTTTTATGTATGTTTGTAAATATTTGTGATAATTGGGCCCATGGATTTTAATGCTTTTGAAGTTGAATGTTTATAAATATTTTATATGAATTGTATTTACGAAATTATTGAAAACAGGTTTTTGAAAAGTCGGAAAAACAGAGGAAACTTTGGCGAAAATTTCAGAAAATCTTTTTGGACCATAATTTTAAATATTTATTTAGATCATTACTTAAAGTTCCTGTTCTGAAATTTATTTTCCGTATACGGTAGCGCTTCCTGAGTCGGTCTTAATAGGTTCGGATCGGGGGGTGTTACAGTTTTTGGTATCAGAGCTAATGGTTTAGGCGTTCCTAGACCAGAGCAAAATGTTTTATAAATATAAAATGTTTTGTACATGCATGCATTATAGAAAAAACAAAAAAAAAAATAAGAGAATGTGACTCTAATCTGCAGAATTCCTCTTCTGTCTTATGTAGGAAAATCGAAAGTGGAGGAGATAGAGATAGACTTGGGAGCCCCGCCAGTGTGGCTGAGGAAGCAGCGGGAGAATCAGTGAGTCCGAGAATGGCTGAACCGGAGATCCAGGATCAGCCAGTTAATGTGCGACAGATGACTGAGATTTTGCGGACAGTAACTAGAGCCCCACCCCAAAGATCAGCAGTTGAGAGGTTGGCTAAATACCGACCTACAGATTTTCGAGGTAAGAGTGATGATGATGCAACAGCTGCTGAATACTGGTTTGAATGGACAGAGAGAATTTTACAACAGATGCATTGTACCCTAGAGGAGAGTCTAGAGTGTGTCGTTTCCTTATTGCAGGATGATGCTTACCATTGATGGACTACCATAATTCGAACAGTGCGACCAGCGGAACCAACGTGGGAGTTCCGGAAAAAGTATGTGGGTCGCAGTTACATAGAGAACATAAAGAGAGATTTTGTGAATCTGAAACAGAGACAGATGTCCGTTACTAAGTACGAACGGGAGTTTAACCGATTGAGTAAGTACTCCAGTGACATGGTGTTGACAGAGAAGAGCAGGTGCAGGAGATTTGAAGACGGCCTAAATAATTATATTCGTTTTCAGGTTGCTGCATTGGAGATAGTTGATTTTACTAGGCTTATATCTACAGCCCTTAGTGTTGAAAGGGTACAAACAGATGAACAGGCCAGGAAGAGCTGGAGTCAGCAACGGAGAGGTCAAGGACAGTCCAGTTCGTCTCAGCCGCCCAGCAAAAGGTATAGGGGACTTCAGAATAGTGGTCCGAGGCAATCCCAGAGACCTCCAACATCAACCAGACCAGGTCAGTCCACAGCATCTGTGGCTAGTGCTCCTGGTAGTACAGCTAGGGGACCAGCCTTATCACCTTATGACCACTGTGGGAAGAGTCATTTAGGTGAATGTCGGAAATTGACCGGAGCCTGCTTTAGATGTGGGTCCCACGGTCATTTTCTGAGAGATTGTCCGAGGAGTCAGGCTACTTCTGATATGCCATCGGTGAGACCAACTCCCATTGTTTCCAAGGGAGAGACCTAGTCAAACGGGGACTGAGGTTAGTAGGCCTGGAGGGGTAGCAAAGTCGTCTGGGAGACAGGAGGGTCGGGCCCCAGCTCGAGCCTATGTTATAAGGGCTCAAGAGGACAGGGATGCACCAGATGTGATTACTAGTATGATTTCTATTTTTAACCTTATTTTAATTGCATTGATAGACTCGGGATCTACACATTCATATATATGTTATGCCATGATTAGAGAAAGAAATCTAAAAACTGAGTCTACTGAGTGATGTGCTAGTGAGTAATCCCTTAGGTCATAGTGTGATTGTGAATAGGGTTTCTAGAGATTGTTCTATCAGAATACAGGAGTATGAATTTTCAGGTGATTTGATGGAGTTGCCATTCCATAACTTCGATGTAATTTTGGGCATGGATTGGTTATCCAGACACCGGGTTATAATTGACTGTAGTTTAAAGCGAGTGACGCTTAGGACAGACACCGGGTGATAATGGTGCAGAGGTATTAATAGTGGGCGATAGAATGGATTATCTCTCTAATGTTATTTCGACAATTACTGCTCTGAAATTGATCAGAAAGGGGTGTGAAGCGTATTTAGCACATGTGGTCGATTCACGGAAGGTTGATTTCAGTCTATAGAATATACCTACCGTATGTGATTTTTCAGATGTATTTCTAGAAGAACTTCCTAATCTACCACCGGTGAGAGAGGTGGAATTTGTAATTTATGTGATACAGGGAACTGCACCAGTATCAATTGCTCCGTACAGAATGGCACCTGCAGAATTAAAAGAGCTGAAGTTGCAGTTGCAAGAGTTGTTAGATAAGGGATTCATTCGACCTAGTGTTTCCCCGTGGAGAGCACCGGTACTATTTGTGAAGAAGAAAGATGGGTCGATGAGATTGTGTATTGATTACAGGCAACTGAATAAGCTCACAATCAAAAATAAATATCTGTTGCCTAGGATTGATGACTTGTTTGATCAGTTGAGAGGAGTCACTGTCTTCTTGAAGATTGATCTAAGATCAGGATATCACCAGTTGAGGGTGAAAGATTCTGATATTCAGAAAACAGCTTTCCGGATACGGTACGGACACTATGAATTTGTGGTGATGCCATTTGGGTTGACTAATGCACCAGCAGCCTTTATGGATCTGATGAACCGTATCTTTCGTCCGTATCTGGATCTGTGTGTTGTGGTATTCATCGATGATATTCTGATATACTCTCATACTGCAGCAGAACATGATCGGCAACTCCAAATAGTGTTACAGATTCTGAAAGAAAAGAAGTTGTATACCAAGCTCAGCAAATGTGAATTCTGGCTGAATGAAATTGCTTTTCTAGGACATGTAATATCGGCAGATGGTATTAAAGCAGATCCCAAGAAAATTGAAGCAGTTATGGAGTGGAAGCCTCCTAGAAATGTTTCTGAGATCCGGAGTTTTCTGGGTTTGGCCTGATACTACAGACGGTTTGTAAAGGGGCTTTCATCCATAGCTACTCCTCTGACTAAACTGCTGTACAAGAATGTCAGGTTCGAATGGAATGAGAAATGCCAGGCGGCTTTTGAGAAATTGAAAGCGATGTTGGTTGAAGCACCAATTCTTGTACAGCCAGTATCAGGAAAAGACTTTGTGGTTTACAGTGATGCTTCCCACAATGGCCTAGGATGTGTATTGATGCAAGATAGGAAGGTAGTTGCATATGCTTCCAGGCAGCTGAAAACGCATGAACAGAATTATCCGACGCATGATCTGGAACTTGCAGCTATAGTGTTTGCTCTGAAAATATGGCGGCATTATCTGTATGGAGAGAAATGCTATATTTACACTAATCACAAAAGTCTTAAGTATCTGCCTACTCAGAAAGAACTTAATTTGAGGCAGAGAAGATAGATGGAGTTAATCCAAGATTTTGACTGTGTGATTGAGTACCATCCAGGAAAGGCAAATGTTGTTGCTGATGCTCTGAGCAGGAAGTCTCTATGTGCATTGAGAGCTATGAATGCTCGATTGAGTCTGACATAAGATGATGTTGTCTTGGCTGAGTTGAAACTCAAACCAAATTTGATTCAGCAGATATAGGAAAAGCAGCAACAGGATATGAAGCTTCTAGCCATCTGTGGACAAGTCCAAGAGGGGAAGCAGACCGATTTTGTAATCAGGGATGATAGTACTCTGTATTTTAGGGACAGAATCTGTATTGCATATGATGATGAGTTAAGAAAGACCATTTTGACAGAGGCACACAGTAGTCCATATTCGATGCATCCTGGTAGTACAAAAATGTATCAAGATCTGAAGTGGTCAGGTATGAAAAGAGATGTGGTTGAATTTGTGAACAGATGTATGACCTGTCAGAGGGTAAAGGCGGAACACCAGGTTCCATCAGGTTTGTTACAGCCAATATCCATACCTGAATGGAAATGGGACCGTATTACCATGGATTTCGTTACCGGATTACCCCTCACACGAAGTAAACAAGATTCGATTTGGGTAATTGTGGATCGACTGACAAAATCAGCACACTTCCTACCTGTTAGAATGGATAATTCTCTGGACAGGTTAGCAGAGCTATATATAAGAGAGATCATTTCTGACAGAGATCCGAGGTTTACATCCAGATTCTGGAAGAAATTTCATGAAGCTTTGGGTACACGATTGAACTTCAGTACAGCTTTTCATCCACATACAGATAGACAATCAGAGCGAGTCATTAAGGTGCTTGAAGATATGCTCAAGAGCTGTATAATCAATTTTGAAGGGAGTTGGGTTGATCATCTTCCATTGATTGAATTTGCATACAACAACAGTTTTTAGACGAGTATAGCTATGGCACCATACGAGGCATTATATGGCAGGAAATGCAGGACACCCTTATGCTGGACAGAGTTGGATGAAGACAAGTTGGTTGGACCTAATGTGATTAGACAGACGGAAGAGAAAGTTAATATTATAAAAGACAGATTGAAAGCTGCTTCCGATCGTCAGAAATCGTATGTGGATCTGAAACGAAAAGACATTGAGTATGTAGTCGGAGACAGGGTATTTTTAAAGTATCGCCATGGAAGAAGATACTGACATTCGAAAAGAAAGGGAAGTTGAGTCTGAGGTTTATTGGTCCATACGAGATCATTGAACGTGTGAGACCAGTAGCTTATCGATTGGCTTTACCTTTGGCACTGGAAAAGATCCATGATGTATTTCATGTATCCATGTTGAGACGATACAGATCTGACCCGTCGCACAGAGTTTAGACTGAAGCCATTGAGATCCAACCTGATCTGACATATGAGGAAGAACCAGTGGAGATTCTGGACAGAGAGATAAAAGAACTCCGGAATAAGAAAATACCGCTAGTAAAGATACTCTGGAGGAACCATAATGTGGAAGAAGCTACATGGGAGAGCGAAGAAGTGATGCGACAGCAGTATCCACAACTATTTGAATGAGGTAAATTTCGCGGACGAAATTTCTTAAGAGGGGAAGAATTGTAACGCCCCTAATTTTCTATAATTATGAAAAGTATTATTATTAATTATTATTAAGCATGCAACAGTCAAGTATGTGATTTAAATTGGTGGAAAGTATATATATTCAGTATATGGTTGAAAAATAAATAGTGATTTTAATCGAGTTAAATCTCATTAGAGATATTATTTTCATAGTGCATTTGCATGATAATGGGTCCAATTGAATATTGGTGAAGTCAATTTGGTAATTGGATAAGTGTGGAATATTTTTGAAATATTATCGAGATAGAATGTGATTAATTGTAAATTGGTTTCCATTTTAGGATTTTGGTATGTTAAGGAAGCAATTTGAAATTTAGAAGATATTTATATATATTAATGTGTTAGTGGTGAATTGAAGTCAAACAAGAAACTAAGATAGCAAAACAAAAATGCAAACCAGAAGGTTGGCATGAGATAGGCGTGAAAGAAAAGAAAAGATTAAATAAATAAATAAAGTTAGAATGACACCTAAAAATCAATTGATGCCAAAGCATTACACTTAGCAAACACTCAGCATTTTACATGCAAAATGGTTTGACTAGGTGAATTTGAGTGTGAGAAGGTTGACGTGAGAAATAGAGAGAGAAAGAGAGAGATTCTAGTGAGAGAAAGAGCTAGAAGAAGAAGAAGAAGAAGAAGGAAGGTGAAGTTGGTCAAAAAGAGTTTTGTGTAAAGAATAGCATTTCAGGTTTGGTAATACAATTTTCGTATTTTTTAGACTTTCCAGAATATTTTGGAATCGTTATATTATATTGTTTTTAGTTTATTTGAGTTATATTGATTATGATATATTGTTTGAAATTGATTTTGGGATGTTTTGGATTATATATATTTGGAATATATTCTTGATCCGTAATATTGTTTACGAAAAATATTCTGAATTGATTTTCAATATGTTTTTATTATAGTAATATTACGAAGAATATTATTAAAAGCGATTTCGTATATATTGTTTTGCGATTTATTTCGAAAAGTGATTCGGGGCATTTGGATTTACAATGGATTTACGATATATAATTGCATGTGATTTTAAATGTGATTTGAAGCGATTTCTGGATTCAGAAATATTTTCGGAAACGATTTTATAATTTGCTTGTATATGTATATTGATGCGATTCGAATTCCGGAAATGTGTATACTGATTTGGATATGATTTCATAATTTAAATTGACGATTCGGTTCGGAATGAATCATATGATTTTCGAAAAGTGATTTGGCTCTAATATAAGTAAACATAGATATGGATATAGGAGATTGACATGTCAATTGGGTTTTCTGAGTAGTACTACGTCGATTCTGATATGTATATGGGATACGCAGCGGGTCCTCCGTTAGTATTCAACTCTGTTCTGTATAACCCGTAATCCAGTTCGAAAAATATCTTTAGTATATCAGGAGTCCGAAATGGAATTAAAAATGTGATATGATCTGTATATGATTTGAGTTGAGAAATGATTTGATTTGGTATTATTATGTTTTCATAAGATATTTATTCTGATTTCCGATAGATTTATTGACATTTGCTTCGATATGATATTTGTTTCAGTTTTTGGATGGATTTGTATATTCGAAATGTTATTTGATATATTCGATTTACATGGGCCCTATATGTTGATATTAAATGTTATTTTGCATATTTGAAAAATTATTGTACTATTTGCACATTTGACTTTTGAGTACACCCAATAAGCGTTATGCTTATCGTGTTGAGTTTCTCACACGCAAGTAAAAGAATTGTAGAAGGGGACAATGATCAGAAAGAGTAGAATCTGCTGTGATAGTGTTCAGAGTCACATCACTCCTGCATTTTTGGTAGCCCACTACGTATTTAATGTTTTATATGTATTATATCGGCATGCATGGATATAAATGTTTTTTTTTTGTAAATATATGTAATTGATATTTAGTTTTATGTATGTTTGTAAATATTTGTAATAATTGGGCCCATAGATTTTAATGCTTTTGAAGTTGAATGTTTATAAATATTTTATATAAATTGTGTTTACGAAATTGTTGAAAACAGGTTTTTGAAAAGTCGAAAAAACAGAGGAAACTCTGGCGAAAATTTCAGAAAATCTTTTTGGACCATAAATTTAAATATTTATTTGGATCATTACTTAAAGTTCCTGTTCTGAAATTTGTTTTCCGTATACGGTAGCGCTTTCGATTCGGTCCAAGCAGGTTCGGATCAGGGGGTGTAACATCGAGGTTTACCCAAAACGCAGCTCTTCGTCTTCGGTTAAGTAAAGCTACTAAATTATATTATACTTTGTTTTTTTTACTTAAAAAAAAACAAAACAAAATTGTTCTGTATTGGAAGGCATTGTTGAATGGTGTCCCAACTGAATATTGGACTAAACAAAAACAAACATAGCTTTAAAAACTGTTCTTTGGGCCTATTTTATATTGGAAGGCATTGTTGTATGGTGCCTCAGCTGAATGTTGGGCTTAAAAAAATAAACAGGACTTAAAAAACTGTTTGTTGGACCTGAAATGGTGCCCCAGCTGAATGTTAGGCCTAGGGCGACTGCTCTATTCGCCCTGGGCCAGTGCCAGGCCTGTATGGAGATTCCATGAAGTAGGTTTATAGAGGTAATTTTAAATAAATTTGTTTTTTTTAGAAATAATTATAAAATATTTGATTTTTTAAAAAACAATGTTTTACACTTTTTTATTTAGCGAATTGTAATGGAGTACCTTAACAATTGGCTATATTTTAATAATATCATGAGTTTAGCTTTAATTACACATTAATACCATTGACTAACTGGTTGACCGTTAGAGTTGACAATTAGAGTTGACAGTCAACTAATAGTCAAATGGTAATATAATTATTTTTATTTTATTTTTTAAAAATAAAATAATTTTAAAAAAAATTAAATGAATCTGATTGATGGACGGTGGACATTATATTTTTTAAAATTTTAACTTTTTTAATTTTAATAATTAATATTTTTTTTTAAATAGTGGTATTTGTGTCATTTCAAGTAAAATTCTTGATTAAACCGTTATTTTTAACTGAGTCAACTAACAGTAGGGTATTAATGTGTAATTAAGGTTTAAAACTCAAGATTTTGTTGCAGTATAGTCAAATGTCAGTGTACTCCATTATAATTTGCCATTTTTAATTTTGTACAAAACCAAAAATTCATAACATGGCACAATTAAAATTCTTAAAAAATATAAATTGGAGTAATGTTCTCCTTTTCTTTTCTTTTTTTTTTTAAAAAAAAAATTTCTTCATTTAATAAAAGCATAAATTATTTAATAAAATAAGAAAAATTTGACAAAATAATAATAATTTAAAAAATTGGATGATGAGACCACCAACCATCCCACTTTTCTCGAGGCAATTATCTCTTGCATCAAGTTATTAGCCATGGTCATTTATTATTTTCACTTAACACTTAATATGTCTAAATTTAACCAATTAAGTTGATTTCGTTTAATTTTTTTAAGTAGTTAAACAACTTAAAAATATCAAAAAATAATTGTTAACTTAACATTTGTCACCAAATAAAAATTAACAAGTAAAAAGAGTATGAAAATATCTCTCCTAGATAAAACATTAAGGACGCCTCTATCAATAGAGATAAGAAATAATGTAAGAAAAATTATTAAATCTAAAAATGATTGCAATAAGAACTAACAAGTAAAAGTAATAAAATAGGAATATCGTGAATGAAACGTCCTGGATAATATGTGAATAAAAACATAACATAATATATGAGTGGATATTTCACCTAAATGATAACTCAAGATTTGCTCACAAATAGAAGTTTAACTAGTAAATAAATTATAATAACTACTGTAAATAAAATCCTCGACAGTAAGCATATGCATAATGAGAATTAAATATTTCAGTGATGTTTCTACTACTTATCCTGGAAGGATTCCACACAGTTTAAGAAGAAAGACCTACAAGGATAGATAAACACATAGGGTCAAAGTGATTGCCGGTGGTGGCCCGGCCACACGCTCTTATGCCCAAGTTAGTATAGAAAAATCTGTCTTTAAGCCTTTCAACATGAATTAGAAATAAAAGAAATGAAAAATATGAAAAGCGAGTAGCTTGCAATACTTTTTCAGAATAATGGAAAAAATAAAAGATAGTAGCTTGCAATACTTTTTTTTTTTTTACTCTTGAATGTGCATGGGTATTTATAGGCTCCAGGTGACAGACCTTTTCTCCCAGCCTCTGCGAGGTGTCTCCCTCTCTATGGTCCTTCATTTTTCCCTTTTTGACTTGCTTTTGCACCCTTCATCACTCTTGGTCGTGAGGCAAACACACGTTTGAAATCAATTAGTATTGGACACATAAATTGTAGGTTATGACTCAGGATTCATCATGGACAATCTAGCGCCTTGTTGTTCTCCTTTGGTAGATCAGATGTTCTATCCAGGTCAGATTGGTCTCCCTATGTGCAGGTCTACTTGACAAAAATATCCAGATGTTCTTTTATAACGCTGCCACCTAGATGCCTGCATGTTCTTTGTGAGGGGACATGCTTTATGTGAGATTCCTAGGTCTACAACACTAACTATTGCACCACTTTCTCTCTCCTGATAGCTATCTGTAGTCCCCTTCTTATTGTTTTCCTGGTTGTTTTCTCTCTTCACCTATGCGCATTCTCTTTTGTCTTACATGAAATTGTTGTTTGGTGTCTTCTTTTTCATATTTATGAATACAAAATATGTTCTTATAATTTAAAATATTTTGTTAATTTGTTTCCTTACTTTCTGCAATTTTTGTAATATTCTTCAGGATATATCTTCCTAACGGCTGAATCTTCTAGATAAACACTAAAATTTTGGATACCAAATTTCTTATTAACAATAACTGAAAATAATAGGTAAAAAAATCATAAAATTTCACTTATTTCAAAATCACTTGATTATATTCTTACAACTGAATCCTATTTTAACCATACATTATCTTTACAACAAACAAGTGGGAGACGCTTTTGACCACTCGGCCCCTCCGCTTCCCGGGTTCTAAAGAAGGATATTTTTCCCTAAATCAATCTAAAGACTTGATTGAAGGGTAACTCAAATCTATCCTACATAAAATAATATCAAACAAAACTTAAAGTTGTTTTGTTCTTTTAATAACCGTTTCTTCGTGGGGTTGCTAATGGTATATCTAATTGTTTAATTTAAAAAAAAAATAAGAATATTTTCTAACACGTAGGGTGTGATTGTTTGATGGGATAAGGACATGATTGAATTAATTTAGTCCAATTCTATATTTGGGATATATTGGGATTGGACAATACTCTCACCTTATTCCATTTTGGTAGGACTATTTAGTCACATCCGAAGAGATGGTTCAATTTTATCCCATCTTTTTTTTTTGTTACTTTTTTAATATAATATAATATTTAATATAAATAAAAATTAATTTTATTTTATTTTAAATTAATTTTAGATAGTTTTATTTATTTTAAAAAATAATTTAATATTTAATTAAATATTTTTTGAAACAATATTTAATTAAATATTTTTATTTATATTTAATTTAAATCATATTATTTATTTAAAATAATTTCATTTATTTAAAAAAATAATTTAAATATTTTGTTTATTCAAAAAATATTTTTTTAATTAAATTTTATTTAAATATGTTTTTTATTTGATTTAAAATTAATTTTACTTTTTATTTAAGTTAAAATGAATTTAATTTATTTTAAAATAATTTTATTTTATGTGAAAATTAATTTAATCTATTCTGATTTTATCTCATCCCATACTACACCAAATAAGAAATAATACTATTTTTAGTCCAATTCATACTGTACCAAACACATCATTCAGTTCAATCAAATCCAATCCAATACTATCCTATTCTATAAAAATAGTTCAATTCAATTCCGCATATCAACCACACCCGTAATATAATCCAGACGATCCAGTGGTAATTTATTAATTTATTATCAATACTTATTCAGTAACATGGCATTTGGCATGGCTCTTTCTCTTTTTATCATAATTATTATTAATTAATAATATTTTAAAGGGTAAATTACAATAGAGTATCCTAATATTTTATCATATTACAATAAAATCGTACTTTTCCTTAAACTACAACCAAGTACATTATTGTTTAGGGCCCTAATGTATTAGAAAATATCTTTTTTGATCTATTTTTACTTTTTAACTCATATGGTCCCTAACATTTAAAATATATGAATTTAGTACCTATAATCAAAATTTTGACGGTCAAAGTTTACATAAAGTATAAATTAACCATCTTACCTTTTTTTATTAAATTATTAAATTAGAATGACATTTTTACCCTTTAATTTTTGAACAACTTTATCTATTTGACTTTTTAATGAGAAATTGATATATATTATAAAAATTTATTTTTTTAAAAAAAATACTTAAAAAGAATTAAATAATAAAATAAATGTGATAAAATTATTAATAAAAAAATATAAAAATATTAAAAAAATAAGAAAAATATTAAAAGTAACATTATTTATTTAAAATAAAATAAATTCAATATTAAATACTTATAAAATTCATAATTTAGTAATTTAATATATATATAATAAATTTATATATATTGCAGTTTTGTTATTATATTTTTATTTTTATAATATAATAATAGTAAATGTATATATAATTTTATTTTTATAATATATATAATGTATATATACTATATAATATACTCTAAAATATGTGTATATAATATTTTAACATTTTAATTTTTTTAACTAAATTTTAAGTTTTATAAATATTAAATTTTGAATTTTTATTTATTTTTAAATTTTTATAATTATTTTTATTTTTTAATAAATTTATAATATTTTTTATTTAATTATTTTTAAGTGTTTTTTAAAAAGTAATTTGAATTTTTATAATACATATTAATTTTTTATTGGACTATCTAAATAGATAAAATAATTCAAATATAAAAAGTTGGAGGGTAAAATCATCTTGTTAATTTAATAAAAAAAGGGTAAGATGGTCAATTATACTTTGTATTATGTTTGACCATCAAAATTTTAGTTATAAAGGCTAAATTGATATATTTTATAAAATATAGGGATAATGTGAGTTAAAAAAGTAAAAAGTAATATTTTTAAATATATTAGGGATTAAATTAATAATTATATCGAGATACTTGATTGTAGTTTAAGATACTTGATTGTAGTTTAAGAAAAACTGTGATTTTATTACAATATAACCAAATATCAGGGTATTCTATTGTAATTTAACCTATTTTAAAATTATCCACACCTGTTCGAGGAGCATCACAACTCACGAGTCTTGTTTTTCGTTTGTGGCGGTAACTGCAAGCAAACAAAACAATCGAAGAAGCCTGCAATGGTGGTCTTAGACACCACTCGATTCTCCTTCCTTTCCACTCTTTCAACCAATTTTCTGTCAAAATCTCCCAATAAAACCACAAAACCTCCTTCGCTTTCCAGTTTCCTGCTCCAAATCTTCTTCTACTGGTACCAAAACGGACGATAATGACAAGGACGGTAACGCCGACTCCAAGAGATTGTCGAAGCAGTCCTCATGGGAGGCCAAGGATTCGGAGGGGAACGATTATCTCTACAGGCTCGGAAAAGAGGCTGACAACATGAATATCGCCGTCGGTGCCAGGTCCGGCGTCATCGACGATCTCTTCGCCGGCAATTTTCTCGGCAGAGACTGTAATTTCTCATCTCTTACTCGTTAAATTATCATTTTGGCTGGCTTCATTATATGTTCAAGGAACGAAGAGCTTGTTGTGTGTTTTGTTTGGAAGTGATTTTGATAGTGTTGGAAGCTCTTTTGACAAAAGCGCATTTTCTATAATTTTACTTTTGTTAGAAATGAATACAAAATATATCAAACGTGTTTGATTACCCGTTCAATTTTTTAGCATTTTGGGCGCTGAATTACACTGACTTCATCATCTCTTCAGAAAACGAACAGCTTGTACTTGTAGTGTGTTTGGAGTGATTTTGACATTGCCAAAAGCGCTTTTTTATGTATTTCTTAATATATGGTTAGAAATAAGTAAATAAATAAAATGGGGTTTTGATTTTAAAAAAAAAGAAAGCAACTATTCACGCTTTCTCGAAAATTAATTAGTTTACATGACAGATCCTTTGTTAGGAATGTTTTGGAATCAGAAAAACATGGAAGTTTTATCAAGAAAAAGTAATTAAACTTTCATTCAATAAAGGTCTTTTCTTGGATTCACAATTTATGGAAGCGCTCCTGAAAGCATCTAAATCAGTTCGAAGTTAAATTTCTGACTTTCACTCAATGATTTTCTTTGCAAAATTTTAATTTGTTTAATGGCAGCGGATATTGTGTTTGATTACCGTCAGAAGGTGACGAGGTCTTTTCAGTATCTTCAAGGAGATTACTACATCGCCCCACTATTCATGGTAAGTTTATGTAGCTTCGCCCGATTGGTGATTTGAAATTTACTAGCATTGTTAATAATGACTCTGGCTTCACTTCTCATTTGTCTTCTTCTGATGATATAACAATATATGCTTTTCAATTCTAACAATAAATATAATATAAATTCCATTATAAGTAATTGGAATCAGAGTTACTATTACTTATAGGAAAATCTACTATATATTGCTAATTAGAAACATTTTCAAGATTAGTTTTAAATCACAAACCGCTTTATTAAGTGCTAAGATTGATTAGGTATTATGTTCCTAATAGATCTGATGGAGCCGCTATATTTTCTAATTTTGATATGAAAAAGGGTATTTGAAAATTTAGATAGACGAGAAAAAGACAAGTATAAAACATGAACTTTTACACTTAACCTTTGCTCTATCTAGGTAAACTTGTTAGTTATTTTAGTTCTTTCACAAATTTGCTTGGAGTGGTTACAACTGGCTCTTGATAATTGTTTATCAGATCACTTTTGAATTATTGTACCCTAAGGTATCTCTTTCCTTTTAATATACTTTTTTTTTTTTTTGATAGAAGAAAGGTTATTGATGCTATTGCGTTTGTTCTTTGGTGTTCCTTTGTTTAAAATTCAGCCATCTTTGTTATTTTCAATTTTCTCCTATACTCAGCAAAAAGCTATTGAGTATATTCTGTATTTAGATCATAGCATGCAATTCCAGTTATTCTTTATTTTCTTTTCTCTGTGTTTTTGTATTTGAACTTCCTTCGCAACATCATTATCTTTCTGTTTTGTTTCTTTTCATTCTTGACAGGATAAAGTTGGTAAGTTCTATGAAACTGAACAAAGGTCAAGAAACTGTGATGAATTTTGTTAAATCAGTAAGAGACGTTGGTAGGAAATGCTGGACTGTTCTTACCATCCTTCCTACTGTTTCTTATGTATTTGTTACAGGTTATATCAATTGCCTCAGCCTATATATATATATATATAAAATTTCAGGGTAAAATGACATCTGTCATGTGTTGTTTGGGTATTCTACAAGGTAGTTATGCATTATATTATATAAAGCCAAATAATGTGATTAGATAAGCATTGATATCTTTGATTTAGGTCTGTTTTGCTAAAGAAAAGTGATGCGATTGATGTATATTGACTTTGATAGTCACTCAACGATGAGTGAATTACAGTGTGGAGGTTGAAATTAGAGTTTTAGGGCAGATTTGTCTTGAAGGGGATAGTCTGGTTGGTTTGATATCTTGCAGTTTGAACAGGAACTTCAGGCATCAATCCCCTTCACACCAACCTTAAGGAGGAATTTAATTTAATTTTTTATTGTGATTAAGGTGGGATAGGGTGCGGATTGTGTGTGTTCATGAAAAAAGGGAAAGAATTGTTGAGCTGATTTCATTGGTTTATCTAGATAACCAGCAGCTGAAGTCAGTAGATTGTTGTGAATGCAAGAGAATATAGAAGTGAAAAATAAGTGTGCATGACAACTTCAGAAGAGAGGAGAGCAATATTATTACGCAAACATGTTTTTGAGAAATCGAAATAGTTCTTAACAAATACATTAATAAAATATTTTTAGATTTCTTTAAACTATCAAGTATAGCTAGAATTCCTTAGGAATAAAATCTAACAAAAGATTAAATTGAAAAATTAATAGCTTAACTTTTCCTTGACTAAATAATTAAATTAAAATACTTCTATTGCTCAAATTTATAATTCACCCCTGCAAGCAAAGTATTCATAAATGCTAAACTAATATTCCAAATCAGAAAAAGGATTTTATTCTCATATGTCTAGATCTCTCAAATCATGCATGTCTCAGATTGATCTGATGGTTGTATGTGGGCCTCATAAAATAAAACAAATTGCCAGAATTAAAATTGGAGAACCAATGAGTCAGAGCCTTTTATCATTAGCTTCATTACATGGTATCATATTCTCATATGCTGACCAAATCTCTATGGACCACTATCTTTGTGATTAAATTAAGTAAAAGGTATATATTTAAATGTTTAACTTTTCAATCATATATATATATATATATATTAACAGTATAATTGGCTGCTACCCATATTACTTTTTATTTGGCAATTTAACTCAGCAGTTTTGCAATCATTTGTTTTCTAAAATTCGAGGGCATTGTAAATCGTTGATGCCTAGAACTGCCATTTTTGCCATTTTTTAATAGCAACGAGATTATAGAGGTTTCTTTCTTTTTGAAAATGATAACTCGCTACCCGGTTGAAGCATAATTCGATATGTATAAAGACAATCAACAAAACTTGTGAAAAGTCAAACCATAAGATATTAAGCACTTCTTGCTAATGGAGGTGATTTTGCAACAAGCTAACTTCTTTTATGGACAGAGAAAAAGCAATATGGTAAAGAGTAAGCTAGCTAAATATTTGGCGTAAAATATGGCTAAACTTGCCCAGTTATAATTCGCTCTCTCAACAAGATGTTGTCTTCATATGCTGGTGTATCTGGATTTTATGCGTATGGCTCAAGTTTATGTGTCGTGTTTCTATGGTTGGATGAACTATTGGTCTTCGCTATTAAGTAGCATTTTACACTTCTGATGCAGCAGGGTAGCGGAAGGGGATCCAATTCACTATGTTGAACTCTGAGGCAATCTCAGCTGCAAGTTTGACATAGCGAACAAAAGACAAGATTTCGTTCTAGCGAACAATTTGGTTAAAAATCGCTCTAAGGACGAACTCGAAAATAATCTCAAAGATTATTTTTAACTGAATAACTGAATATTATTGATAATTAAATTGTCTAACCATATGAATGTTTTTACAATGAATATAAGGGGGTATTTCCTTGTCCATGCGGGACATGCTCTGCATCACTCTTTGTATTGCCTAACCATGTGGTTGATGCAGTATGTCACATTGTGAAGAACTACATTGCTCACCTTCTCAATGTCAAAGTTCCTCTGATATTAGGTATATATCCAAAACGCTCTTAGGCTATTTTAAACATTTTTATTAACAAAAAAAGGTTTTTAGTTTGTATTTATGGATGCTTTGTTCTTAAGTACCTTTCACCCACAATGTTTTTTTTTTTTCTTGAAATACAATGTGCCCTGTCATAATATTCTGATAACTCTTGTTTCTTTCTGATGCTATAACTTCAGTATTCTTATATTGCTTAGTAAATATTCTTGGAATTAGTGAAAGTCAAGTAATTTTTACATGTTCTAAATCTGTTCTTGACAGAAGTAGCTCCAACTCTTCATGATTTGTCTATGCGCATAATTGTCTGGGCTATAAACATCACCCGCTATGTAATGTTTTACATACTGATTAATTAAATATATTATGAAACATTAGCATCATGTCTGTAGGTATTTGGGGAGGGAAAGGACAAGGAAAATCATTTCAGACTGAATTAGTTTTCCAGGCCATGGGAATCGAACCTGTGATTATGTCTGCTGGGGAACTAGAATCGGAAAGAGCTGGTAAGATGTTTTCCTAGTTTCTGTCTTTTCGTTTTTGTTTTCTACCCTTTTCTTTTCCTGTTTCTTTAATATCGGTATTAATTTACAATTACAAGCATGCTTTTGGAAACACTAGCTTAAAGAGACAGTAATTTAACTTTTAGTTTTATCTTTCTTAGGAGATTCAGAAGTTTGAAGGTTGTCATTAACTTTTAATAAGATAACAGTATTTGTTTTCTTTCTATACTTATTTTAACAATGTATTATGTCATGTTCATTTTTCTTTCTTGCAATTAAAGAAGTTCATTAATAGAAGATTTAGGTTTGCTTTTGTTTTATACGTGCTGTATAACCTTAGTATGCAAATCATTGGTTCCCCTTACAGGAGAACCAGGAAAGTTGATAAGGGAACGCTATAGAACGGCATCTCAAGTGGTCCAGAACAAAGTTAGAAGCTTTTCCATTCTCACTGTTGGTATATGTATGTCTAGGGCTATGAAGTTATCTAGCATTGTTTCAATGTGATGTATTATTATACAATGTGTTTTCTCACTATTACCTTCATTCATCGTCATTGTATCTTTGTAGTCAATGCATTGGCCTCCATTTAAATAACTGATTTTTTTTTTTTTTATTTAGAGTCTTCATTGACCTAAGAATTCCATTTTTAGTGTTGTGATTATATAATAGGATTAACATCTATGAAAAGAGGAAGGAAGAAAACAGCAAATAATAATTGAGAAAGATATAGCAAGGGAGCTGGCTGTGACTTATGTCCAACTAGAAATCATATCCAGGTTCACTATCTAGTGTTTGCATATTTTCAACCTATATCTATCTACTTTCAAGCCTAAAGTTCAACTCACTCATAGGTTCCATTCATATATTACCAAGAATTGAGATCCTCTCTTATGCTGATCTTTGCCCTGACCTTAACAAATCTGGTGACGTTTATAGTTGGGATTTATTGCTTTTATTTTTTTCATTTTCATTATTTTTAAATGAAGTGTATTATCTATAAGTGTTTGAGGTCAGGATAAAGATCAACATATGAGAGGATTTGAATTCTTATTACCAAAAAACCCCTTTTAAGCAGAAGAGTGCATTAAGGGTTTGGCAAAGATGGAAGAAGCCTCATTTTGCAGTCCTAGCTTAAGAAGACAAATGTGCAATGGCTTGCTATTTCAGTGCCAAAGAGAAAAAAATGACTACTATAATTAGGAGCTACCTAAATTGATTCTGGAAGTGTTTGTTCTCTAAAGCTGATTTTGGGAATAGATCCACTTTCATATTTATGTTGAGCCATGAATTTCTTGTTTTGCAATTTTTCACATTACTTCCTTTAATGCAGGGCAAGATGAGTTGTCTTATGATCAATGATATCGATGCTGGCCTTGGTAGATTTGGTGAGCATCCGTTAATTAGAACAAGAAGATAGCACTTGAATTTTCAGGCATCATCTCGTTAAAAGTTGATATATATTCTTTTGTTTCTTTTGCATATCAGTCCTCATCTTGGAGGGAAACAGTGTTCTAGGTTTTTTCCTTTGCTAATTCTTAATTGCAATATATGCATAATATTTATTTCTTTTCCAGGAAATACTCAAATGACAGTCAACAATCAAATTGTTGTTGGAACTCTAATGAATTTGTCAGATAATCCTACCAGAGTTAGTATTGGACAAGATTGGCGAGAATCAGATGTTATTAAAAGAGTTCCAATTATTGTTACTGGAAATGATTTTTCAACAATTTATGCCCCCTTGATTCATGATGGAAGGATGGATAAGTTTTACTGGTACATAATTACTTATTCCAAGTTGCAAAGCTCAATTTGCAGAGTGTGATTAAGGTTGCTTATTTTGTTCATATTTCATTGCTTTCATTTGGTTTTATGATTTACGTTAGGTAACAATTTTAATGGAAAGTTGAGGACAATTACAAGCTGTAATGGCTGGAATCACTTTGTATGTGAATAATCTGATGAGAACATCACTAGGAGATCGGAACGAGTGAAGAAAAAGCAACCTTAGGCAGAGAGTCGCGTGACCAGGAGCCAAAATTTGGCAGTAGGTCACCCGCCGGGTTTTTAATTTCTTTTGTTTTTTCTATTTTAATTCCTTTTTGTTTTCTAGTTCTTTTTGTATTAGGATTATGTTAGGTTTCGAGTTCGATTTTCAGTAGGATATCTTAGTCTATTCGTATTAGGACTGTGTTAGGTATAAATAGCCTATTAAACATTAGGGTTGTATTCAGTTATTATCTTTTGGCAATTTATCAATTAACTTCTGTCTACTGGCAATTTCTAGAGACAATATGTTTCGGCTTTTCTTGAGACCAAACACTTGTGAATTGTTTGGGCTAGGATTAGATCCCCACAAGGATTAGTTCTAGAGGTTTGGTTAGTCGAACTTTCGATTAAACAATCAAAATCACTAATCAGAGAATTTAATTTCTAGGATTAGGGTTTTATTTGGCGATTTTAATTTGGGGAATTTTAATCTAGGTCCTCAACATAATCTTATAACATCTTAGGGAGAATGCAGTTTCCGTGTCAAACATGCAGTGTTCTAAAAATCGGTTTCGGCACCGAATATGGCCAAATCGGCCATATTCCGTGGCGGAGGATTCGTCGGCGAAGGGAGCAGTTGAAGGAAGCGGAGGATTCACTAGCGAAGGGAGCGGCAAAGTACTTGGAGCGGTGGAGGACGTCGGAGTAGAGGTAGATCTGGACGTTGTCCTCGGCGGAGGATTCACCGACGAAGGGAGCGGTGCGGATGACGTACAGGGGGAGGATAACATAGGCGGTGGTGGCGTCGTTGAAGGAGGAGGCGGCGGGACTGGCACAGCTGACGAAGACGCTGTTGTTGAAGGCGGCGTTGGAGTGTTTTTTTTTTTTTTTTAAATAAAGGAGGTGTTAGAGTTAGTATCAATAGTCGAAGATGCTAGATGGGGTGTAACAATGATGAAAAATAGAGAGAATATAAACCCTAGAAGAAGAAGCTTCGAGATAGAGAGAAAAGGGAAAGTGAAATCAGATTTTTGATAATCTGATTTCAACAGTAGTTTGACTTCTCATATATATATGTTTGGTTAATAAACAACCACAGTTAGCTAACTAAGGTTAAACAAATTCAACCATGCTGATGTGGCTTAGTTAAAAACCAACTGTAAACTAACTAATGTTACTAACAACAATTACAATCAAATGACTGATTACATCTAAACATTTCAGTTCTCATTTAGCTGTAACATGGGGGACATGGGACAGAATGGCACCTAGATTTTTTTTTGTTTTTCAATAGCAAGTGGCTACTTGATTTTGATTAAATAATGGATAATTATCATTCTGCCCCTATAGTTTAAAGTATTTTCTAATTTCTACCCTCTAATTTTATTTTTCTTTTTTTTTACACCCTCTAATTTATAAAAATCTTCAGAATATACCTTACGGAGGAACCGCCTAGGCGCTAGGCCGCCGAACGCCTAGTGTCTAGCGCATTCTTGAACACTGTAAACATGGCATTGAAATACACATGCACATGTAATAAGCACCCAGAACTTGATGCTAATGAGAGAAAGAACAAAATTGTCAATGCAACTGGAGAGGTACAGAAACAAAGAAGGTTTTAATCTCAGATTATAGTTGTTATTTAATGTTGTCGCCGGGTGGAATGTAATATTCTAAAAAGTAAAATGTTACTTGTCTATTGGCGTGAATTGTCGTGCTTTCATTCTGCATCTCATTGTTGATATCAAATTGTTGTTTTATGTCTGTGTTCATTCCTATATGGAGATTTAGATTTGCTGGTGTTGTATGTGATGCTATTCTACTTGGGGCTTAACTGTAGGATCAGCCAAATATGAAGAATCTCGACATTGTTGATGTTTAGTGTGGATCATTGTGCACTTGTTGCACTAGTTCACCATTCTTAGAAAAAGAATTTTGCAACAAAATGAAAGTCCAGAGTCTAATTCAATTCATCAGAGAGTTTATTGCTGCTCCGACAACTAAACTTGTTTCTGATTGGTTAGTCCATTATAGTATTTTCTTTCTGTCAACCTTGGTTAACTATTTGCCTCTTTGTAAGTTCGTTTGTTAAAAGCAGAAAGAAACAAACAAATCTAAGTCTCCCGTAAAGGAAATTTACTGCATTTGATGTTGGGTTTCAGGCAATTAGGCAGTACCTAGCTAATTGATAGTATTCTATAGTTCATTTGGAGTGATTGTAGTATTATATTACCATTGTCCTTAACTCCTGTAAGACTAGAGAATAATTGCTGAAGATCTACCTCACAGATATACCTGACTGTTATTTAAAATGGACAAGCTCATATAATCTCGGTTGGTTTAATATATTGTCTTCTAAAGTATGTGTAATATGGACAATGTTAGAAATAGGACTCGGTTGTGGTACTTATCTAATTTACCCATGCCATCTTCATTATATGTTCATAATTTAGCAGTATTACCTGAATGATTCCTGAAGTAACCTTCTGAAGATATAATTTAGCATTATCTTGTAAAAAACTGTGAGGTTGAGGCTGGTTGCTTCTTATTAAATTTGTGACCATAATATTCTTTTCATTGATGTGGTTTTTGTTATTTTGTCCGAATCACTTGATTAAAAACTGTAGCCACCCATGTCAACTTTTTCTGAAATCTTGTTTCTGAAACAGGCAGCCTAATCTTGAAGACATTGTGAATATTGTTAATAGAATGTATGAGAAAGATGGAATATCTAGGGATGAAGTCATAAGCATCGTGAACACATTTCCTAATCAAGGTATGCCTTTGTCATGTCTTTCATGGCCACTATCAAACTAATTGTATCAAATAGGAGTGACAATAATTTTGAATATTATTGTAGTGGCATACAGATTAATGGTTGGTTTTTGAGTAGCATTTCTATGACATGGGATGTACAATCTCACTATTTTCATCTGAGTTGTGGATCAGTTTTAAGAATTTGGTTGACCCATATCATAGTTTCTTAAGACATTGAGATTTCAGCTAAATAAGTTTTCCTGTATTTTAAGCAATACAACTGGATTCTAGGAGATTTAAAAGTGGTATGTAAAATCCAAAGAATAATTAAGGAAAATGAAAATGCCAGAACTTTTTTTTTTCTTCTGAAAACCTTTCTTATAGTTCTGGAACAAATATAGTGTTGATTATCTTGGTTCTTTTATGACAAAACAAGTTCAATGGCCAAAAGTTATTGAAACTCAAATAGAATTGCAAAGTAAATTGTGAGTTGTGGATATGAGAAGACAGAAAAAATGCTAAAAAATGAAATGAATATACAATAACTTACAGAAAACAATATATTTCTTTTTATATCATTTCTTCTGTCTTATCATATTCATGGTTTGCCTCTAAAGGGATTTTTATGACAGATTTTCATCAAACTTTAAAAGCCTTGTTCATGAAGGGTTTTCTGTAGCTCCTATGTGTCTGGAACTATGACACTCCCTATTTGAGTTATAAATTTTTAGATTGCCCTGGTCTTTCCATGGTAATTCTTCTAACATGGAAATTTGATAGGAGCTCATTACAGAAGGTGGCTTTTAAAAATTCACTTCGAGATATTATTATTTTGACCCTTTTTGTTTCTTTTACTTTTTCTTGCTTGGCAGCTTTGGATTTTTATGGAGCTCTTAGGTCCCGAACATACGACAGATCAATTTCTAAGGTATTCTGTTACTTCATCTGAGTTGTGAGTGGTTTTTGCAACAAGAAAGTTTGTGAAAGTGTTATAGCTTTTAATATTTTGAGTTAAATTGAAGAGAAGCTAGAGGCTAGATAGAAACAAAGTATGAAAATAAGGAGGCAAAAACAATAAAAATATAGGAGGCTCAGGCTTATGGTCAATGCTTTATATAATAAATCAATGCACTCCCGTAAAATTACTCCACCACGATGTTAATTTATTTAAAACTTGTAACATTCTTCCTCAAGTTGAGCATAGAGGTGGAACATGTCCAACTTTATACATAGATGTTGAAAAGCATATTGAGCTAAGGCAAAAAAATCTCCTAATTGTTCTCTGGAGAATATGTAGTAGTTATCTGCTTGTGCATCATTAAAACATGAATAAGGTGGTAATCAACTTATATGTGCTTTGTTTGATTATAAAACAGAAGATTACTAGCAATAAAAGTTACATGTTTGATTGTTAAAATATATTTATATACCAGAAGGAACTATAATATCCCTTTGCAGAAGAAGGGATTGGACTCATAATATCTTAGATGTGGTACGAGTCATGGCTCGACATTTATCCATTGCACTCGGGCAAACTGCCCTACCCTAAATAATCTTTCGCTGAATTGTTGGAGTACAGGATGTGCTCAATCTATGCGATTAGCTGCATTCAAATCATAATCTTTATAAACAATATGCAACTTATCTTCAATCATGGTTGGGGATGTAAACCAACAATCACCAAACAAATGTATATGGACTTTCAGGCTTAATTGTTCTATTACGTCTCTAAAATGAAATAGGAAAAGAAAACCATGACATTTTAAAAAAATTTCCTTTTCATGTTTAAGTGTTAATGGTTCTCGATGAGGGACAAGATCTACTTAGAGCTGAGCTACCTGGGCGTATGAAAGTATCAAATATACCCTTTGTGGCTTATTTACATATGGACCTGCTTTGGGTCTTGATATTTGGCTGTTTGTATATGAACTTTAGGTTTGGTTTATTCTTTAAGAAGGATGTTCGGTTCGATAAAATTAGCTTAATTTATACGACTAAAAATAGAAAACCTTTGCTAATTTATAAGCTTTATGGATTAAGCTTACTTATAAGGGAAAATTGTACAAACACCCTCGACTTTTGACAAAATTACATGGATATGGAAACTTTGGCCATATCACAACAATCTTTACTTGAGGTCTTGAACTTCTAAAATTGATGCACGGTCATTCCCTATTATTAGATGTCTCTGGTTAACTTCTAACAGACATGAATAAAAGGTGTTTGGCATTTTGTTTGAACCGCATTTAAATTAAAAATCATATTGAACACATATCCACCCACCCTTCTCTACTAACCAAAAGAGTTTTTTTATTTCAAAAGCTCTTTTTAAATTATTTTGAGTGGTTTGGTTGCCATTCCTTTAGAGGTTTTGAATGACTGAAAAAGTTATTTTACGTCTACTGTGAGAAGCTCAAATTTTGAATTTTTCCAAATAGATCTTTTTTAGCTTTTGAAAAAATAAAAAATGTTTAATATAAACATATTATTATTTATTAATTTTATAATACCCTTTTAACTTACAATCCTAATAAATCTTTTTTCTAACATATTATATACACAACTTTACTATATACGTATTCATTTCACTTTATGCATTTTATAATTAATTGCAATCCTTTTTTTAATTATAAGAATAATATTTTCTCTTTTTTGTTATGTTTTTAAATACTTTTGTATGTCTTTTTTGGTAATCCTATTATTTCAAAGAACTTTTTTAATTGACAACCAAATGACCAACATCTTTTCTTAAAAAACTGTATTTGTAATACTTAAATGTGTTCAATTCAGATAACATTAAATGTTAAGTGGAAAAAACAAACGACCCCTTACTCTTTTGTGATGACAGTGGATAGATGATATCGGAGGTGTTGAAAGTCTTGGACACAGACTTCTCAAGCAAACAAAAGATGAGAAACTTCCTGTTTTCACTCCTCCAAAGGTAGTATATGATAAATCAAAACCCTTATATTTGCTATCAAAATTAAGAATTTGATTAATCCACCTTCACAGGTCTATTATTGTAATGTTTCTTCTATAAATTTTTGCGTCTTGATTTCTTGTGCATTATATATGTATACCCACCTACTATTTGTATAGCCATTGAAGATCTAAGTGAGCAGTGTTGGGAATTTCACTTCTTATCGTTGAATACTCAATTTCTAAGTTGACTAAGATTTCTTTCTTCTTTTTTTTTCTCAATTATAGATTTTCCATTGATTAAAAACAATTGAAGGAGGTGGCATTAAAGTATTCTTTTTCATATGGTTGAACAGCAAACTGTGGAGGCTTTACTCGAGTCAGGTTATTCTCTCCTCCGAGAACAGCAGCTGATAATGGAAACTAAACTTTCAAAAGAATACATGAAGAACATTGACGACTGATAACTAGGATGCAGTCGATATGTAATAATGTTATTGTTAGGGACCTTTATATCATTGTTTGAGACTTTATTTAACAGTTTAAATTTTTGAGTTGGTTGGTTACGAATATGGCATCGAAGCCTTATTATATCAGTATTCAACCCCACGTGATTATATTTGAATTAGTATATGTTATCTGAATTTATTTATGTGTTTGTATTTTGGGCTCAAGCTGTTGGTCTTACCTGCAAGGGAGTGTGTTAAGGAGCTTAAATACAATAGTTGAGCTCTTACCTATGTTTACTGATATAGTATGAGAGTTTTGGGTTTAAGCCTCTATATATGCATCAGTTTCTTTATTGGGTAATTTGGTTGTCTAATGTCTAATTATTTTGATTTGTTTGTTGTATATATAAAAAAGAGTGGATGTGATTTATTTAAGATGTAGTATAATAACCATCATATAATAACTGATCACCCACTTGTAACTTGTAACAAAGATATTTGTCAAATGATGATATAGGTAGGATTGAATTGAATTGAACTTCAAATATTGTAAAAATTGTCTGATCTGAGTGGAGAGAAAAGGAAATTTCAACATTATCATGTTTGGAAAGTTGTATGTAATTCCAACTTTTAGATGTGGTTTAATGACATAACCTTTTGTTGAATCATCTTTCTTTATTGAATGTTGTTATACCTAACATTCTCTTTCATTTAATTAAGTGGTAACTATGACTAACCCAATTTTGATGGAATCCAATGCTTATCTTAACTTTTTCTTTTACTCTCACCCACTCCAGGTCTTACACTTGAAAATCAGTTACTTGAGAAAATCCTTTAAATGTTTTTATTATTTTTTTGTTTTTTAGGAAAAATACTCCTGAGAAGTATATGTTATGTATTATTTATTTTCAATCATTTAGTTGCCATTCTAGTAGAGTTTTTAAGTGATTAAAAAAGTTGTTTTACGTCTACTCGGAGAAGCTCAAATATTGAGATTTTTTAAATAAAACTTTTTTGAGTTTTTAAAAACAATTTCTAAAGTAATCCTATTAAAATCTGTTAATTTTACAATGCCGTTTTAACTTAAGCTCATGTCTTTTTGGGTAATTTTATTATTTTAAATAGTTTTTTTAATTAACAACAAAACAGCTAACGACTTTGTTTTAAGAGCTCTACTTGTATAAGCTCTACTTCTAAAATATTTATTTTTAAAAGATTTACTCAGAGAAGCTATTCCAAACGGAACCTAAGTGAGTGAGTTGAAAATGCTTAAATAAAGGAGTCCTAGCACTAACATATGTTGGTTCTTATCATGTGTTATTTGTCATAATTCGGTGAAGGAAAACATGAGGGACGATTTGTGTGTTCATAGAAGCCTTCAAATAGTGGGATTTTGATAATGCAAACGATGTGGTTCAGGTTGATCTTCTGTTTAATTATTATTCCAACAATTTGGTATGATTGATTTTGGATAGCACTTCTTTATACTACGTAATCTTTCAAGAAAGATTTGGATATGATTCAAAGTATGTCATATGGTTTGAAATGGTTTATCCATTCAATTATAAATTAATCTCATATCATATCATATGGCATATTTCAAGTGTAACAAGCGCGCTGCGTTTCATTCCACCTATGCTTTTCAACAATCCTTTATACTAACTTCTTATATATTTACTCTGATAAAAGCTAGGGATTCTTCTGCGATGAGGCTTCTTTAATTTTACACCTTTCCCTCACACTAAAAATCAATCCAATAATACTGTATCCACCCAAATAGGGAAAAGGTAATAATGATATTAAAGATTTGACTCCGATTTAGGTCAAAATTCTGAAGCATCTGCAACAGTTTCCAATCCATTTAGAGTGGTAGAGTATTTGTTGCTTTACATGACCTGTACCATTAAAAAAAATGCTTATTTGACTTTGGCTCTTTTGATCTGTTTGAAAATTTACTAGATAGGCATCTCAATTTTGAAGTTATGAATAACAATTGCCTTCGTTCGCGTGAGGGCGCATGAAGCTTCTAGAAGATGTCTGGAAAAGTGTGAGTCGGTTTTCGTTTTAGAGAAAGAGTTGCTTCAAGTTTTCTTACACTTGCTGATATTTTTTATATAGTGATATAGAAAGAATATTGAGTGTGTAGTTATAATAATTTTTTATATAGTGATATTTTTTTTTTCTAGTCGTACTGATAGTTCGTGATTTTTTCATGTTTTGGATTTTCACATAAAAACTTGTGTAGTGTGATTGGATTCTTTTTCTTTCATCTCATTTTTCTTTATTAGACTTTATTTGTTTTGTGGATGAATATTAGGCAGAGCTTTCGCATTAAGTTTTCCCAACAAAAATTCAGTATAATTTCATGGCACGTTTACTAATCAGAAATGAAAATAAAAGAAAATCAAATTTCATAGGAAAGGGAATTATGAATGGAAACTTCTTTCCTTGAGTGTGAGGGGAAATTAAATTTCATTTATAACAAGAACTTAATTCATTATTTGTGTGTGGCGTTTACGTAACTTAATTCTCAACAGTTCTCGATAAACACTGTAATCATAAATTAAGAATTAAGTTCTCCTTCCCTCATTAAGATTCTCGATTAGTAATCTCACCCTTAATACCAATCAAGATCAATTAGGATAGAAACGAAGTATGTTGTCCAACTCTTCTTTGGTGTCAAAATAATAAACTCTTCAACAACAAAAAATTGAAAAAAATAGAACCTATCGTGGACTAGAGGACATTACAATGAATTTGAATCCTCTCATCTATATTATGAGTTTGATCTATAAGGTTAGTATGCTCTAATTGCATAGTTAGTTTTTGTTTTCTAGTGTCTTCTTTACCTAAAATGAAATAACAAAAAAAAAATGAACTCATTTGCATCACTTTTGAATGTCAAGACTTTGGGCCAGTTTGGTAGAGTTGTAGTTTTTTTAAAAGCAGTTGTACATGTGTTTTAAAAAAAAAAAAAACTGCTAAATGTTTGGTTAAACTGTATTTTTAGAAGTGTTGTGAGTTGAAAAAATTATATTAGGGTGTTTGGTAAACTATATAACTGAACTGTTGTGAAAATATAAAATGAGTAAAATGGACATCATAGTAAAATTAATTTATTTAATTTGTTAATGAAAATTCTGTTTATATACATTAAGTATATTTAAATATTTTTACTTTAATTTTAATATGAAAACAGACTTAATTAAATTTATTAGTTATCTTTTAATATTAATTATAAAAATTAGTTTTTAAATAAAAAATAAATAGTAGTAAGATTTTTAATTATTTTTTTCAAATATTGAAAATAAAAAAAATTGGTTTAATTTTTAATTTTAATTTTTTTTGTCTGAAATATTAAATATAAAAAAATTAATTAATTATTAAGTATTATTTTTTAATTTTTAATATTTAGGGTTAGTTTTTTTTTTATATATAATTTTAATATAAGATAAGACATAATTTGATTTAAAAAAAATTTATTAAAAATTATAACCAATTTTTCATTTAAATTAAAAACTAAAGTAGGATTAGACCAATTTTAATATTTGGTTAAATTTTCTAAAACTGCTTTAAGAAAATTTATCAAAAGCGTTTGAACTACAGTTAACCAAACGGCTTTTCACCTAATTAGAAAGGGTTTTGAAGTGGCACTGACACCACTGATTGTGAATCAATACTGGACTAGTAATGCCCATGACGCTTAGCTGACTCCAAAATCCATTCAAAAAATTAATTAATGTTAAGTTTGTCATCTACCAACCAATCTAGATAAACCCCAGAAATTTGACTAGAAGAAAATCAACTTATAGGAATAAAAAATTTAAAAAAAATTATCTTAAAAAAAGAAAAATATATCACAATATTAATATTATAATAAAAAAATTATTATAAAAATATTATTTATACCTCGTTAATAAAAATATTAGTGACGGTTAAAATCATCTCGTCTCTATAGCATCTTTAATAAGTGATAAAATAAAAATAAAATAAATTATAAACACGTATTACTAAGAGTATCTCCAATGTAAATATGTATTTTTGAGTATTTAAATAGTGTCACATCAGTATTTCTAAATAATATGAATCTGTCCTATTAAAAAAAATTATAGAAATGTATATTCACTTCTTCAATGTGAGTATTTAAATAGTAATTTTAAACCAATCACCACAAGTCATTTGTTATATTCTCTATTTATTTAATATAACAATTAAATGCATTGACAAAATATTAAAATTTTATTGGTAAAAAAAGTTAGAAATCCTAGTTAGCATATCAAGGAAAATATCTACAATTAAAAATCCTACTTGATATTATCTAATTTTATTTTACCATATCATATCAATATTAAAGTTAGATAATTACATTAAATTTTGAAGAAAGTCGATGGCATTTTATCCTCTAAAGCACTCTTGGCTTTCTCTTTGTTGCATCATCTTATAATTATAATACTGATTTCAGATTACAAATGCTATGCTAGTTTTCTAAGGTAGGTTCTATTGTGATTGGATGTTGATAGATATTATTTTAGTTAAATAAATTTGAGATTTTTTTTTTTATTTTTATGCATAATATGAAATTAGTTGTTCAGTTACGGAAGTTGTTCAAATATAGTGCGACTATTTTACTAAACAATATTAATACAAATTTGACAAGAATGAAACCTAATTTAAATTTTTATTTTTTATTTTTTTATTTACCTGCTACCTCAATATTTCCATCAAAAATTTTTAGTCATAATAATATTTTTTTTACTATATTATACACAATGATAACGACTTAAATATGTAATATTGTCAAACTAAATTAGTGACTTATTATTGACCACTTTACGCGGTGGTATCCTCATAATATTATTAATAAAGTAGGAATATGGTCTAAAGTGTCCATCCAAGAATTATTATATCACTTAAAAAGTGGACCAATTCTTTTGTTTTATTCTTTAAATAAACTTTTAAATGTAGGCCATCACTCCATAAATTCCAAATAAATCCAAATATATAAATATGTAAATATTCTGTCAACTTCCAGATCCAACATTAGGATATAATTATTTGTAAAAAACGACATTTTATTTTAACTTAGATGATGTTAGAGTTTAATTGATAATTGGGTAAACAATTTGATTATCATGACAATGTAATGTAAATTTAATATTATTAATCACTTATTATATGTTATCTTTAAGAACCAAGTGGGTTTGGATAATGTCAAAATTTATCATTATGTCGTGTTTATTAATCAGAAATACTAATGAGCGAAAGGAAAATTATTTCTTAGTGTTTAATTTCAGTGTTTAAAATTACTAAAAAACTGTTAGGAATCAAATTACGTGAATTCTACATACAAATCAGGAATTAAGTTCAGATTATAAAGAAAATTTTATTCCCTGACCCCACTTAGGGAATCAAATTCTCTTTTGAATGGAACTTGATTTTCTTTAATTTTTATTTTTAATTAATAAATGTATCTTAAATTATCAGAAAATAATAAAATTTATAGGAGAATTTATCAAAAATTCATAAAAACAAAATTCCTCAAACTATTAAAAACATCCTCACTGCCAGGCTTTTGATCAATTCAGAAACCATGAAGTACGTGAGGACCACAAGTGAAATTTGGAGAATGTATGCTGGGACCCCACCAGATGCGCTTGTGCGCACGTGCTTCATGATGTGTTACTATTCCCATTCCTACCAATTAAGTATTTTGTTACGTACTTTCCAAAATTATGAGTACAAACTGTAAGTTTTCTCTACTAAGATTCAATTCTATACATAAAAAATGTTATGGAAAATATTTAACGGTCCAATTTAACATTAGAAAAATTTGGTATTATTATTCCAATAATTTGGTATGATTGATTATTTAACGGTCCAACTTAACATTAGGGGGATACAGTGTGAGTTTAATTATTATTCCAACAATTTGGTATGATTGATTTTGGATAGCACTTCTTTATACTACGTAATCTTTTAAGAAAGATTTGGATATGATTCAAAGTATGTGATATGGTTCGTGATCCTTTATCCATTCAATTATAAATTAATCTCATATCATATCATATGGCATGTTTGAGTGTAACAAGCGCGTTGCGTTCATTCCACCTACGCTTTTTAACAATCCTTTATACTAACTTCTTATATTTTTACTCTGATAAAAGCTAAGGATTCTTTGTGATGAGGCTTCTTTAATTTTACACCTTTCCCTCACACTAAAAATCAATCCAATAATACTGTATCCACCCAAATAGGGAAAAGGTAATAATGATATTAAAGACTGACTCCAATTTAGGTCAAAATTCTGAACCATCTGCAACAGTTTCCAATCCATTTAGAGTGGTAGAGTTTTTGTTGCTTCAACACTTATATCACCTCTACCATTAAAAAAATGCTTATTTGACTTTGGCTTTTTTGATCTGTTTGAAAATTTACTAGATAGGCATCTCAATTTTGAAGTTATGAATAACAATTGCCTTCCGGTGAGGGCGCATGAAGCTTCGAGAAGATGTCTAGAAACGTGTGAGTCGGTTTTCGTATTGGAGAAGGAGTTGCTCCAGATTTTCTTACACTTTGTGGGTTTCTAATTACTACTGGACTAAGAATACTCAGCCTATAAGAAGAAACACTTGAAAAACACTTGTTAGATACCCGAGGGATGTGACATTGGTTGTAATTGAGGTTTAGGGTAATAGAAAGAATAATGAGTGTATAGTTATAATAATTTTTTATATAGTGATATTTTTTTTCTCGTCGTCCTGACGGCCGTAATTTTTTCCTGTTTTGAATTTTTACATAAAAACTTGTATGGTGTGATTGGATTCTTTTTCTTGCATCTCTTTTTTTATTATTAGATATTATTTATTTTATGGTTAGTATTAGATAGAGCTTCCGCATTAAGTTTTCCCAACAAAAATTCAGTATAATTTTATGACACGTTTACTAATCGAAAATGAAAATAAAAGGAAATCAAGTTTCATAGGAAAGGAAATTAGGAATGGAAACTTCATTCCTTCAATGTGAGGGGAAATTAAATTCCACTTCTAACAAGAACTTAATTCTTTATTTGTGTGTGAAGTCTACATAACTTAATTAATTCTCAATAGCTCTCGGTAAACAACACTGTAATCATAAATTAAGAATTAAGTTCTCTTACCCTCATCAAGATTCTCGATTAGTAATCTCACCCTTTATACCAATCAAAATCAATTAGGACAGAAACAAAGTATGTTGTCCAACTCTTCTTTGGTGTCAAAGTAATAAACTCTTCAACAACAAAAAATTGAAAAATAGAACCTATTGTGGACTAGAGGACATTACAATGAATTTGAATCCTCTCATCTATGTTATGAGTTTGATCTATGAGGTTAGTATGCTATAATTGCATAGTTAGTTTTGGTTTTCTAGTGTCTTCTTTACCTAAAATGAAATAACAAAAAAAAAATGAACTCATTTGCATCACTTTTGAATGTCAAGACTTTGGGCCAGTTTGGTAGAGTTGTAGTTTTTTTAAAAGCAGTTATACATGTACTTTGAAAAAAAAAAAAAACTGCTAAGTGTTTGGTTAAACTGTATTTCTAGAAGTGTTGTGAGTTGAAAAAACTGTATTAAGGGTATTTGGTAAACTATATAACTACACTGCTGTGAAAATATAAAATGAGTAAAATAGGACATCATAGTAAAATTAATTTATTTAATTTGTTAATGAAAATTCTGTTTATATACATTAAGTATATTTAAATATTTTTACTTTGATTTTAATATAAAACTAGACTTAATTAAATTTATTAGTTATCTTTTAATATTAATTATAAAAACTAATTTTTAGATAAAAAATAATAGTAGTAAGATTTTTAATTATTTTTTTCAAATATTAAAATAAAAAAAATTTGGTTTAATTTTTAATTTTATTTTTTTGTCTGAAATATTAAATATAAAAAAATTAATTAATTATTAAGTATTATTTTTTAATTTTTAATATTTAGGGTTAGTTTTTTTTTATATATAATTTTAATATAAGATGAGATATAATTTGATTTTAAAAAAATTATTAAAAATTATAACCAACTTTTCATTTAAATTAAAAACTAAAATAGGATTAGACCAATTTTAATTTTTAACTATAATATTTGGTTAAATTTTTTAATAAGCTGCTTTCAGAAATTTTATAAAAGCTTTTGAATGAGAGTTAACCAAACGGCATTTTACCTAATTAGAAAGGGTTTTGAAGTGGCACTGACACCACTGATTGTGAATCAATACTGGACTAGTAATGCCCATGACGCTTAGCTGACTCCAAAATCCATTCAAAAAATTAATTAATGTTAAGTTTGTCATCTACCAACCAATCTAGATAAACCCCAGAAATTTGACTAGAAGAAAATCAACTTATAGGAATAAAAAATTATCTTAAAAAAAGAAAAATATATCACAATATTAATATTATAATAAAAAAATTATTATAAAAATATTATTTATACCTCGTTAATAAAAATATTAGTGACGGTTAAAATCATCTCGTCTCTATAACATCTTTAATAAGTGATAAAATAAAAATAAAATAAATTATAAACACGTATTACTAAGAGTATCTCCAATGTAAATATGTATTTTTGAGTATTTAAATAGGTACACATCAGTATTTCTAAATAATATGAATCTGTCCTATTAAAAAAAATTATAGAAATGTATATTCACTTCTTCAATGTGAGTATTTAAATAGTAATTTTAAACCTAATCACCACAAGTCATTTGTTATATTCTCTATTTATTTAATATAACAATTAAATGCATTGACAAAATATTAAAATTTTATTGGTGAAAAAAAGTTAGAAATCCTAGTTAGCATATCAAGGAAAATATCTACAATTAAAAATCCTACTTGATATTATCTAATTTTATTTTACCATATCATATCAATATTAAAGTTAGATAATTACATTAAATTTTGAAGAAAGTCGATGGCATTTTATCCTCTAAAGCACTCTTGGCTTTCTCTTTGTTGCATCATCTTATAATTATAATACTGATTTCAGATTACAAATGCTATGCTAGTTTTCTAAGGTAGGTTCTATTGTGATTGGATGTTGATAGATATTATTTTAGTTAAATAAATTTGAGATTTTTTTTTTTATTTTTATGCATAATATGAAATTAGTTGTTCAGTTACGGAAGTTGTTCAAATATAGTGCGACTATTTACTAAACAATATTAATACAAATTTGACAAGAATGAAACCTAATTTAATTTTTATTTTTTATTTTTTTATTTACCTGCTACCTCAATATTTCCATCAAAAATTTTTAGTCATAATAATATTTTTTTTACTATATTATACACAATGATAACGACTTAAATATGTAATATTGTCAAACTAAATTAGTGACTTATTATTGACCACTTTACGCGGTGGTATCCTCATAATATTATTAATAAAGTAGGAATATGGTCTAAAGTGTCCATCCAAGAATTATTATATCACTTAAAAAGTGGACCAATTCTTTTGTTTTATTCTTTAAATAAACTTTTAAATGTAGGCCATCACTCCATAAATTCCAAATAAATCCAAATATATAAATATGTAAATATTCTGTCAACTTCCAGATCCAACATTAGGATATAATTATTTGTAAAAAACGACATTTTATTTTAACTTAGATGATGTTAGAGTTTAATTGATAATTGGGTAAACAATTTGATTATCATGACAATGTAATGTAAATTTAATATTATTAATCACTTATTATATGTTATCTTTAAGAACCAAGTGGGTTTGGATAATGTCAAAATTTATCATTATGTACGTGTTTATTAATCAGAAATACTAATGAGCGAAAGGAAAATTATTTCTTAGTGTTTAATTCAGTGTTTAAAATTACTAAAAACTGTTAGGAATCAAATTACGTGAATTCTACATACAAATCAGGAATTAAGTTCAGATTGTAAAGAAAATTTGATTCCCCAACCCCACCTAAGGAATCAAATTCCCTTTTGTAATTATCTTTCCAATGAAACTTAATTTTCTTTAATTTTTATTTTTAATTAATAAACGTATCTTAAATTATCAGAAAATAATAAAATTTATAGGAGAATTTATCAAAAATTCATAAAAACAAAATTCCTCAAACTATTAAAAACATCCTCACTGCCAGGCTTTTGATCAATTCAGAAACCATGAAGTACGTGAGGACCACAAGTGAAATTTGGAGAATGTATGCTGGGACCCCACCAGATGCGCTTGTGCGCACGTGCTTCATGATGTGTTACTATTCCCATTCCTACCAATTAAGTATTTTGTTACGTACTTTCCAAAATTATGAGTACAAACTGTAAGTTTTCTCTACAAAGACTCAATTCTATACATAAAAAATGTTATGGAAAATATTTAACGGTCCAATTTAACATTAGAAAAATTTGGTATTATTATTCCAATAATTTGGTATGATTGATTATTTAACGGTCCAACTTAACATTAGGGGGATACAGTGTGAGTTTAATTATTATTCCAACAATTTGGTATGATTGATTTTGGATAGCACTTCTTTATACTACGTAATCTTTTAAGAAAGATTTGGATATGATTCAAAGTATGTGATATGGTTCGTGATCCTTTATCCATTCAATTATAAATTAATCTCATATCATATCATATGGCATGTTTGAGTGTAACAAGCGCGTTGCGTTCATTCCACCTACGCTTTTTAACAATCCTTTATACTAACTTCTTATATTTTTACTCTGATAAAAGCTAAGGATTCTTTGTGATGAGGCTTCTTTAATTTTACACCTTTCCCTCACACTAAAAATCAATCCAATAATACTGTATCCACCCAAATAGGGAAAAGGTAATAATGATATTAAAGACTGACTCCAATTTAGGTCAAAATTCTGAACCATCTGCAACAGTTTCCAATCCATTTAGAGTGGTAGAGTTTTTGTTGCTTCAACACTTATATCACCTCTACCATTAAAAAAATGCTTATTTGACTTTGGCTTTTTTGATCTGTTTGAAAATTTACTAGATAGGCATCTCAATTTTGAAGTTATGAATAACAATTGCCTTCCGGTGAGGGCGCATGAAGCTTCGAGAAGATGTCTAGAAACGTGTGAGTCGGTTTTCGTATTGGAGAAGGAGTTGCTCCAGATTTTCTTACACTTTGTGGGTTTCTAATTACTACTGGACTAAGAATACTCAGCCTATAAGAAGAAACACTTGAAAAACACTTGTTAGATACCCGAGGGATGTGACATTGGTTGTAATTGAGGTTTAGGGTAATAGAAAGAATAATGAGTGTATAGTTATAATAATTTTTTATATAGTGATATTTTTTTTCTCGTCGTCCTGACGGCCGTAATTTTTTCCTGTTTTGAATTTTTACATAAAAACTTGTATGGTGTGATTGGATTCTTTTTCTTGCATCTCTTTTTTTATTATTAGATATTATTTATTTTGTGGTTAGTATTAGATAGAGCTTCCGCATTAAGTTTTCCCAATAAAAATTCAGTATAATTTTATGACACGTTTACTAATCGAAAATAAAAATAAAAGGAAATCAAGTTTCATAGGAAAGGAAATTAGGAATGGAAACTTCATTCCTTCAATGTGAGGGGAAATTAAATTCCACTTCTAACAAGAACTTAATTCTTTATTTGTGTGTGAAGTCTACATAACTTAATTAATTCTCAATAGCTCTCGGTAAACAACACTGTAATTATAAATTAAGAATTAAGTTCTCTTACCCTCATCAAGATTACAACACTGTAATTATAAATTAAGAATTAAGTTCTCTTACCCTCATCAAGATTCTCGATTAGTAATCTCACCCTTTATACCAATCAAAATCAATTAGGACAGAAACAAAGTATGTTGTCCAACTCTTCTTTGGTGTCAAAGTAATAAACTCTTCAACAACAAAAAATTGAAAAATAGAACCTATTGTGGACTAGAGGACATTACAATGAATTTGAATCCTCTCATCTATGTTATGAGTTTGATCTATGAGGTTAGTATGCTATAATTGCATAGTTAGTTTTGGTTTTCTAGTGTCTTCTTTACCTAAAATGAAATAACAAAAAAAAAATGAACTCATTTGCATCACTTTTGAATGTCAAGACTTTGGGCCAGTTTGGTAGAGTTGTAGTTTTTTTAAAAGCAGTTATACCTGTACTTTGAAAAAAAAAAAAACTGCTAAGTGTTTGGTTAAACTGTATTTCTAGAAGTGTTGTGAGTTGAAAAAACTGTATTAAGGTATTTGGTAAACTATATAACTACACTGCTGTGAAAATATAAAATGAGCAAAATAGACATCATAGTAAAATTAATTTATTTAATTTGTTAATGAAAATTCTGTTTATATACATTAAGCATATTTAAATATTTTTACTTTGATTTTAATATAAAAATAGATTTAATTAAATTTATTAGTTATCTTTTAAAATTAATTATAAAAACTAATTTTTAGATAAAAAAATAGTAGTAAGATTTTTAATTATTTTTTTAAATATTAAAAATAA
The DNA here is from genome assembly GCA_003430845.1 of Xanthoceras sorbifolium. Lineage (NCBI taxonomy): Eukaryota > Viridiplantae > Streptophyta > Magnoliopsida > Sapindales > Sapindaceae > Xanthoceras > Xanthoceras sorbifolium. Next base: position 19,372,433 of record CM010622.1, on the reverse strand, counting down.
AAAAATTTGGTTTAATTTTTAATTTTTTTTTTTGTCTGAAATATTGAAGATAAAAAAATTAATTAATTATTCAGTATTATTTTTAAATTTTTAATGTTTAGGGTTAGGTTTTTTTTATATATAATTTTAATATAAAATGAGATATAATTTGGTTCAAAAATATTTCGTTAAAAATTATAACCAATTTTCCTTGTAAACTAGAAACTGAAGTTGGGGTAGAACAATTTTAATTTTTAACTATAATATTTGGTTAAATTTTTTAATAAGCTGCTTTCAGAAATTTTATAAAAGCTTTTGAATGAGAGTTAACCAAACGGCTTTTCACCTAATTAGAAAGGGTTTTGAAGTGGCACTGACACCACTGATTGTGAATCAATACTGGACTAGTAATGCCCATGACGCTTAGCTGACTCCAAAATCCATTCAAAAAATTAATTAATGTTAAGTTTGTCATCTACCAACCAATCTAGATAAACCCCAGAAATTTGACTAGAAGAAAATCAACTTATAGGAATAAAAAATTATCTTAAAAAAAGAAAAATATATCACAATATTAATATTATAATAAAAAAATTATTATAAAAATATTATTTATACCTCGTTAATAAAAATATTAGTGACGGTTAAAATCATCTCGTCTCTATAACATCTTTAATAAGTGATAAAATAAAAATAAAATAAATTATAAACACGTATTAATAAGAGTATCTCCAATATAAATATGTATTTTTGAATATTTAAATAGTACCACATCAGCATTTCTAAATAATATGAATCTGCCCTATTAAAAAAAATTATAGAAATATATATTCACTTTTTCAATGTGAGTATTTAAATAGTAATTTTAAACTAATCACCACAAGCCATTTCTTATATTCTCTCTTTATTTAATATGACAATTAAATGCATTGACAAAATATTAAAATTTTATTGGTGAAAAAAGTTAGAAATCCTAGTCAGCATATCAAGGAAAATATCTATAATTAAAAACCCTACTTGATATTATCTAACTTTTTTTTACCATATTATATCAATATTAAAGGTAGATAATTACATTAGATTTTGAAAAAAGTCGATGGCATTTTATCCTCTAAAGCACTCTTGGCTTTCTCTTTCGTTGCATCATCTTATAATTATAATACTGATTTCAGATTACAAATGCTATGCTAGTTTCCTAAGGTAGGTTCTATTGTGATTGGATGTTGATGGATATTATTTTAGTTAAATAAATTTGAGATTTTTTATTTTTATTTTTATGCATAATATGAAATTAGTTGTTCAGTTAGGGAAGTTGTTCAAATATAGTGCGACTATTCTACTAAACAACATTAATACAAATTTGACAAGAATGAAACCTAATTTAATTTTTTATTTTTTATTTTTTTATTTACCTGCTACCTCAATATTTTCATCAAAATTTTTTGGTCATAATAATATTTTTTTTACTATATTATACGTAATGGTGACGACTTGAACCTGTAATATTATCAAACTAAATTAGTATATTTATTATTGACCCACTCGGTGGTATCCTCATAATATTATTAATAAAGTAGGAATATGGTCTAAAGTGTCCATCCAAGAATTATTATATCACTTAAAAAGTGGACCAATTCTTTTGTTTTATTCTTTAAATAAACTTTTAAATGTAGGCCATCACTCCATAAATTCCAAATTCCTAATAAATCCAAATATATAAATATGTAAATATTCTGTCAACTTCCAGATCCAACATTAGGATATAATTATTTGTAAAAAACGACATTTTATTTTAACTTAGATGATGTTAGAGTTTAATTGATAATTGGGTAAACAATTTGATTATCATGACAATGTAATGTAAATTTAATATTATTAATCACTTATTATATGTTATCTTTAAGAACCAAGTGGGTTTAGATAATGTCAAAATTTATCATTGTAACGTGTTTACTAATCAGAAATCGTAATGAGCAAAAAGAAAATTATTTCTTAGTGTTTGATTCCAGTGTTTAAAATTACTAAAAGTTGTTAGGAATTAAATTACGTGAATTCTACATACAAATCAGAAATTAAATTTAAATTGTAAAGAAAATTTGATTCCCCAACCCCACCTAAGGAATCAAATTCCCTTTTGTAATTATCTTTCCAATGAAACTTGATTTCCTTTAATTTTTATTTTTGATTAATAAATGTTTCTTAAATTATCAGAAAATAATAAAATTTATAGGAGAATTTATCAAAAATTCATAAAAACAAAATTCCTCAAACTATTAAAAACATCCTCACTGCCAGGTTTTTGATCAATTCAGAAACCATGAAGTACGTGAGGACCACAAGTGAAATTTGGAGAATGTATGCTGGGACCCCACCAGATGCGCTTGTGCGCACGTGCTTCATGATGTGGTACTATTCCCATTCCTACCAATTAAGTATTTTGTTACGTACTTTCCAAAATTATGAGTACAAACTGTAAGTTTTCTCTACAAAGACTCAATTCTATACATAACAAATGTTATGGAAAATATTTAACGGTCCAACTTAACATCAGATAGGTTCAATATTATTTTTTCAATAGAATAAAAAGAAATGTGCTCTATCATTCAAAATTTAATAACCAAATTCTGTAAGGTGTATTCCCAATTATAAAATTCTTGAACAACTATCTCACAATATTCATCTGGTTGGATAAATGGAATCATAATTTTGGGGAAAATTTTCTATATTTTCAAAATGCTTTGACAATCTTTATATTAAATGAGAAAACAAATTGTTGCCATTAAAATAATTATGAAATCATAATACTATCATTATATCAATAGAAACCTTTTTTTTTTTTTTTTATTTAGAAACCCTTTTCGTTATATCAATAATAAATAAATATGCACATCCACTTGTAGTAAAGTGGTTAGTGCACCTCCTTCCCACCTTAGTGGTGAGGGGTTCGATTCCCACCATGTGCATGTGTGGATAGTTTTCTCTCCTTATTATGGGAGTAGTATTCTCCCGCTATGGGAGTAGATATTCGGACTGCACGTTTAGTGGTTAATCTCGGCAGGTCTCGTCAGTTGTTGATATTGTAATTGTACCCCTTTAAAAATAATAATAATAAATAAATATAATGGTTAAATAATAATGGTAATAAAATTATTATTTACAAAATGGTTCCAAACATTAATAATTACTAAAGATATTATTTGTAGTTTGAAAATTTTAAATAAAATATCTAATAAAATAAAATGTTGATGTTTGTGCAAATTACACTAAAATAATGAATAACAATAAATAGGGACAATTTTAAATATATAGTGAAGATTTTGGCCACACTTTTCTTTTATTTTAATTTTCTTATTTAAGTTTTTCTAGAAATATATTTTTCTAATCAAACATGAATTTTAGAAAATATTCTTAATAAACTTTAAGAAAACAATTTTATAGAATTATTTGTGTGTTGCATTTTATAACTAAATAATTATTCATTTCTAGTCATTGTTTTTTTTTTTTTAAAGGGGTACAATTACAATATCAACAACTGCCGGGACCTGTCGAGATTAACCACTAAACGCGCAGGCTCGGATATCTACTTCCATAGTGGGAGAATAACTACTCTCACAATAAGGGGAAGAAAATTACCCACATATGCACATGATGAGAATCGAACCCCTCACTAAGGTTGGCAAAATGAGGGTTCAAACCCTCACCTCATAAAAACCCTCAAAAAACCTTCAAAATTTTAGAGGGTTTAAATTCAACCTAAACCCTCTATATGAACTTGCGGTGTGAGTTTAAACTCGACCCGCAAAATATGAGAGTTTTATTCAAATCCTCATTTTAACCCTCTTTTTTATTGTTTTAACCATTAACTCACTTATTATTATTTTTTTTAACAAATTTAACTAAATTCAAATAAACAATTTAAATTTTAATGAACTATAAATTAAACACACTATTAAAAATAAATTAAACTAACTCAATTTAAATAAAATAATTTTTACATATTATTAAAAATCAAAATTAATAAATAAAATAAAATACAAATCAACAGTCATAAATTAATTGACATTGTTAACAAAAATAAGGCAAGACCAAAAGAAAGTACTTACTTTCACAGTTTCACTTTCCTTTTACGCGACCTAGAAGCTTTATTAGCCAAAAGCTCCTCCACCTCGTCAACACCAACACCATAATCAATAAGTTTAAAATCCTCGTTGTCGTCCTCATCAATCTTGCGCTTCCCTTTACGCTTATTACTCGGTTTTGGATTCTACGACGAACCCATCAGAGAAGAAGCGATTTTGGTTAGCCCCAGCGCCTCCATTTTCGCTTTATTCTCCGCAGTTCTCGATCAGACCAGTAAAGAAAAATTTCGCAGTAAAGAAAAATTTGGTATTCAATTCAAGAAGGAGATGAACAGACCAGACCAGTATTCAATTAAAATAAAATTCAAATCGAAGGTAGTGACGGAGGCGGGAGAGGAGCTACGGCGGAAGGGAAAAGCAGATAGGGATATTGGCGTTTTGTCACGCAGAGAACTCAGCTTTGAAAAACAACCCTCTGTTTTGTTTGGTTGCGGGTTATTGGCGGGTTTGAAATGTACCCGCATTTCGACCTGTTTTTAACCCGCAATTCATACGGGTTTTTTTAAAAAACCCATTTTTGTGTTTATATTAATGTAGTCCGGGTGCAATAAGCGGGTCCGGTTCGAGTAGATCAAACCCAAATTGTTTTGCCATCCCTACCCCTCATCACTGAGGTAGGAGAGAGGTTACAACAAGTGAATGTACATTTCTATTATTATTTTTAAAATATGAATTTTTTTGTCCAAATCATATATTTAATATTATTGCTCAAGGTATTGTTTGTTATCAAGGGTCAATAGAAATCTAATATATCTTGATTGCTACTATTTCTATATAAATTTCAATTGTATATGCCACATGCATGAATTTATTTTTATGTTATATGATAAAACATATTTATTAACATTTTCTAAACTTTGATCGTGTGGCGATATGTCAGTTAATTACAAATACAACTCCTCAAATTAATGTTTAACGGTTGATTGATTTTGTGACTGAATAGTAGAAGGATAATTGGATCATTTTGTGAAATAATAAAAGAAAAATATGTTATCCAATCATAATTTCACACATTACTACTCAAATTTTTTTAAATTAATATAAAAAAATAAAGCGATTAGGAAGGTGGCTTTATCACCAATTAATATTGTGGACAATTAGTCAAATTTTCATGGGTCGAAGGATCTTCTTCTTGACTGGAGAAGATATATTCAATCTCTGAAGATTAAGGAGATCTCCTCTTTTTGGAGGACATATGTGATCTCTTTCAATTCGTAGAGGAGGGATACCACCATGAATTAGAGGAGATTTACAACGGGCCGTGGAGTCCCTGTTAAGGGAGCTCTATTTTCCTTACCTTTTTTTGTGGTAATTTTATTTTTTAATAATTAATTTAATTTGTTTTCAATTAATGTGATTAGATTATTAGGTGATAAGTTTTTAATTTGATAGAAATTTCTTTTTGTGAGATACATTTGTGACTTTTCCTAACTATTGATAAGATATGTGATTGGATGTTAATAAAGTAGTACTGAAAAGTAAACATATCCTAACTATTTATTTATTATAATACTTATGTATTATGAGATTAAAAGAATGTGAGTACATGTTAGATGATAAGAGGATCCTGTGTGTTTGTTAGTCATAATTTATAAGTGGCCTAATTTTATTTCTCAATAAAGATAATTATTGATAAGATAAGGTTATTTTAATAGTATGCACTTTATATTTACATCTTAAATTTGAGTCCCTTAAATTTTAAATTAATTGTAATAGCTTATAAAATATAAAATAAAAAAATTATTATTCTTTCTTTAATATATTAATTTAAATGGTTTAGAGAGGGAAACAAATAAAATGAACAAAAATTGACGTTGTTGAAAAAGAAAGAAGATATTGTTCATGTAAAGACTAAACGACCCTTGCATCCACATCACAATGTCGACTTGTCGCATCATGATTGCATCGATTCTCATTTTGCCCACCGCATCCCTTTTGTTAATTAAAAAACGTGGACTATAAGTTTGCCGACAGCACATTAATTAATTATTATTTAAATTTATCGATTGTAAAAGTCGATATTTTTTTTTTGAGACCTTTTTAAAATCTTGAAAAAAAACAGAATTCAAACAGTCAAGGCCGCCCACCAGTCCACACCTCTTTTTAGTATCCGACATGTTAAAAAGCCAAAAGTCAAATAAATCTAACTAACACAAAACAAAAAAAGTTGAAATAAAAATGACCCACTAAAATAACACCACGTGTTGCATTTCTATTTGTTTTTATTGTCTTATTGCACTCGTATTAACAAACATTTATATAGTTTTAAGGATGGCTGTGGTTTCAAAACCGTCGGTTTCGATTCTGAAACTGTGGGGTACCGGTTTCAATTCGGGGAACGGTCAGTTTTGGGTTCTCAGAACTGGCGGTTCCACGCCGGTTCCGATTTTGGTTCCAGAACTAGATTTATTTATTTTTTTATCTCTCCACACACAAAAATTTTTTTTTCAACTTTTTTTTAAAAAAAGGAACCGGAACCGGCAAAACTAGTTCCCTACCAGTTTTGAACCGACGAAACTAGTTCCCTACTAGTTTTGAACCGACGATTCCAGTTCCTAAATTTAATAAATCGGAACCGGGACTGTGAGTCCCAGTTAGCCAGTTGTTCGAACTGTCCGGATTAAATCGAACTGCGGCCAACCCTGTATGGTTTCTCAATCCACAATTTCCATGTTATTACTATACTTGGATGAGCAGAAGAATTCGAACCCAAAAAAAAAAAAAATTAACCAGTAAAAATAAGCATTCTAAGAATGAGTTAATTGTGTATTCTACAATTTGAGTATTGACTGACTAGTTTATCTATTGAACATAGACTATAAGATTTTCAATCAACTAGGTTAGGTTTCTACGACTTATTAAATTTGTTTTAAACTCACTTCCCTCGGTATACATTTAACTTGCTCTCTAGGTAAGGTAATTTTGTCAAATGATCTGTAATATTTTCCTTTGACTTTACATAATCTATAGATATTAACTCCATTAGAGAGCAACTGTTTAATAGTATTACGCGTATGCCTAATATTTTCCTGAATGTTTATATAATTTACAATTTGCATCAAAAGGAGTTACAAGATATTTGCTAATCAAATTGACTAAACTTTTGTAATATCTTTTCTCAATAGTGGGGTTGAGTTAGGACGTATTCATCATTGTTTCGTTTGATTTGAATTCCTAAAATGGCATTCGCTTGGTCTAAATTTTTCATATAAAAATTTGAATTTAATATCTTCTTAGTGGAATTTATAATATCCTACTAGTTCCTATTATTAGCTTATCATCAACGCATAGGCACACAAGTTCATATGAATTTTTGTAATTATTTATATACACATTTATCACACTTCGTTGATCTTAAATCCGTGTACTAATATTGTATGATTAAACTTTTCATATCATTCTTTTGTTACTTGTTTAAGCCTATACAAGAACTAAACAAGTTTACAAAAAAAAACTTTTTTCTTGACCTTTTGCCATAAAGCCTTCTAGCTGTTTCATATATGTTTTTTCATATAATTCTCCATTTAAGAATTTTGTTTTTACATTCATTTGATATATATCTATATTATATATAATAGTTATTGCAATTAACATCTTAATAGATGTTCGGATTTTTTATTTTTTCATCTCCCAACACAAATTTTTTTTTTAAAAAAGGAATCAGAACCGGCAAAATCCGGTTCCCCACCAGTTTTGAATTGGCAGTTCCGGTTCCTAAATTTAATAAATCAGACCCGGGACCGTGGGTCCCGGTTCCAGTTAGCCAGTTGTTCGAACCATTCGGATCGAACCGAACCGCGACCAATCCTGTATGGTTTCTCAATCCACAATTTCCATGTTATTACTATACTTGGATGAGCAGAAGAATTCGAACCCAAAAAAAAAAAAAAAATTTGAACCAGTAAAAATAAGTATTCTAGGAATGAGTTAATTGTGTATTCTACAATTTGAGTATTGACTGACTAGTTCATCTATTGAACATAGACTATAAGATTTTCAATCAACTAGGTTAGGTTTCCACGACTTATTAAATTTGTTTTAAACTCATTTACCTCAGTATACATTTAACTTGCTCTCTAAGTAAGGTAATTTGTCAAATGATCTGTAATATTTTCCTTTGACTTTATATAATCTATAGATATTAACTCCATTAGAGAGCAACGGTTTAATAGTATTACGCCTACACCTAATATTTTCCCGAATGTTTCTATAATTTACAATTTGGATCAAACGGAGTTACAGGATGTTTGCAATCAAATTGACTAAACTTTTGTAATATCTTTTCTCAATAGTGGGGTTGAGTTAGGACGTATCCATCACTATTTCGTTTGATTTGAATTCCTAAAATAGGCATTCGCTTGGCCTAAATTTTTCATATAAAAATTTGAATTCAATAATTTTTAGTATAATTTATAATATCCTACTAGTTCCTATTATTAGCTTATCATCAATGCATTGGCACACAAGTACATATGAATTTTTGTAATTATTTATATACACATTTATCACACTCGATGATCTTAAATCTATGTACTAACATTGTGTGATTAAACTTTTCATATAATTCTTTTGTTAATTGTTTAAGCCCATACAAGAACTAAACAAGTCTACAAACTTTTTTTTCTTGACCTTTTGTCACAAAGCCTTATGACTGTTTCATATATGTTTTTTCATATAATTCTCCATTTAAGAATGTTGTTATTACGTTAATTTGATATACATCTATATTATATGTAACAGTTATTGCAATTAACATCCTAATAGATATTATTCTTGATATTAGAGAATAAGTGTCAAAATAAATCAACCCTCCTTTTTGCCAACACCTTTTAAAAATCCATTTATAGTCTATTGATTTATTACTCAGTGGTAAGTCAACCAATTCCCATTTATGATTGTATAAAATGAATTCAACTTCACTATTGATTGTTTCATTCTATAAAGAAACTTCGAGTTAATTTCTTTTGAAGTTTATGGTTTTGCTTGGTCAAGTAAATAGCAAATATGGACAAAACTCTTTGGAGTTTTCATCCTTTTCCCACTTTTTAGTTTCAAGTTTTATTATTGGATACCTGAGGTGGATGGTTCATCACGCCTGTCATCATAAGTTCTCCTTTTATTTGAATCGGACCAACTTTCTTTGTAAGTAAAAATTTCCTTACAGAATTCAATATCAACAGATTCTGTAAGAGTGCGCTTAATGTGTGAAATTGAATTGAACTATTTTTATGAGATTTAATTGGATTAGACTAGATTAATTAGTATTGTCATGTAATTGGTGCAATATGAATTTGACTAAAAATAGTATTATCTCTTGTTTAGTGTAGTATGAGATTGAACAAATTTTTTTTTTGGTGTTTTATGTTTTATATAGTGCAATGTTGGTTAGTTTAAAATTAGATTAAATCAATTTTACCGTAAAATAAAATTATTTTAAATTAATAATAAATATAAATTATTTTAAATTAAATTAGGTAATTTTTTTAATAAAATATTTATACTGTTTTTTTAAATAATACAACTATTTATAATTAATTTTTTTAAAAATTAATATTGATATTCTTATTAACATTAAAACTATAAATTTTTTTAATAATATTTTAATAAAATATATTAAAAAAAAAAGTTGAAACAGCTTGGGACAAATTGTTCCACCTAAGCAGCTGCATGAGAAAAAATTTCCAATCCTATGCAGCTGCTAGTCGTGGTATTGGATTGGGAATAGATCACTTCCAGGCCTATCCAACGCTCCAATCAGGCCATAATATTGTTAATATGTATATCAAATACATCAAATTTAACAACTAAATACCAATGTAGATAGATGAGCAACGTCCACCAAGTTAGGTAAATTCAAATTACTAATTCATGAATATGTTGGAAGAGATCAAACAACACACAAGTATCATATTAATAACTATATCAAAAACTATGCAAGTACTTTTTCTTGAAAAAATTATTGTTCGAATCAAAATGTAAATACCTTATATTTTTAAATAACTAAGAAATCATTTTAGTATTAAATTTCAGACACACAATATATGATACAATAATTGAACTATATATATTTTTATAATAATTTTATTTATTAAATATTTAATTTCTTATATAAAATAATGTAGAATTGAAATAAAATATTATTCTATTAAATACTTAATTTTAACAATTATATACGTATTCTATTTATATTATAATTTATTCTAAATTCATAACTATTCTAATTTATTATCAAAATATTATTTATTTAATATATAATTATTTGTTTAAAACAATTTTAAACTTTTAAAAATTATTGTTGACTTTAGCTGTAAATATTTATATTTTTTTTAACTGATATCCATATTATCCCTAAAATATGTATAAGATTTGGAAGTCCCGATACGGATACTCATTTCTAATACTGATATTTTCTTCCATTGTATATGACTAGTAAGCACATGTAAAGCAAAACTAGAGAAAGTAAACAAGTCAAAGAAAATAAATAAAATTGATTAAAAATAAGAACCGCATATACAATACAGTCACGTGTCGGTGCACTTTGATAATGATGTTATAACCGAAAGACAAATACAAACGCAATCACGCTCGCACACTTTCTCTTCTTCTTCTTTCTTCTTCTCTCTCACTCTTTGAAAATTTGAAGAAACAACCCAACCACACACACTCTCTCTCTCTCTCTCTCTCTCTCTCTCTCTCTCTCTCTCTGTTTCGTAGGAGTGATCGGAGACGGCACAGCTGCACCTGGCGGCCAGTCTGGAAGCAGGTCTGGCCGGATTAAAAAGCGTGGCGATCAGGCTGATCGGCGTCGGCGGCGTCGGCGGTAATAGTAATCGTAAGAAGAAGTCGAAGAAGTTGATGGAGTTGTGGCACAAAATGGTCTTCCCTGTTCGAAGAGTCTGGCTCGTTGTTTCTTCTCGCGTCAAGGCTCGCAAAAATGGTATATCTTCTATTTTTTTTCTCTTTTTTTTAATAATCAAGTTTTTGGTTTTCAGTTTTTCTCTTCAAGCAAATTTTTTTTAAAAAAATTAATTTTCAGTTGCTATGTACTTTTAGATGCAAATTTTGTTACAATTTTATTTTCTTTTGTAAATTCATTAATTCTGAAAAATGCTTGTTATTTACTTTTCTTTACAATCACAAATTTATATTTTTTGAAGTTTAATAAAAATATCTTTATTATAATACAATATTAAATTATTTTTATTTTATAAAATTTATGATTTATTTAAGCCAATAAATTGAAATCTAATAGATATTATCACCCACCAAGGTAAATTGCAAGTATTATTATTTTTTTAAAAGAATTAATTAGGATATTTAAACACAAGATATCTACTTTATTAACAGAATTTAGATTTAAAAGCCAAAATATATTATAAGAAGTGGAATCTTCTGTAACATGATAGTTGGTTTTTTTTTTCTTTTTTCTTTTTTAAATATTTAGATTTTAAAAGATAAGGGCAAATATATAGCTCCAAAGATTCCATTTATTATGGTGGTGGACCTGGTGGTGGTGAAGAACAAAAGAAAGTTGTATTGTTGGGGGAAAACTTTTTTTTTTTTTTTTAACAATTACAATTAATTTAGAATTTGGGAAGGGGACACGACTCAAACTAAATAATGTAAGTGTGAGGGGAAACTAATAGGCCAATCTCATTTTGTTAGTGAAAACCTAATTTCAGATTTATTAATCTTACAATTAGAATTTGAAATCTGTAAATAAGTAAATGATTGAAAGTAGGATTTAATCAAATATTTATTAAATTATAAAAAAATGTCATTTATATATGTAAGAATAAGACCATTTGTATAGTTTTATACCCAATTATATTAAAACAACTAATCTGGCATTTCAATATAGATGGCTATATCTTTAATTGACTAAAATAGCATCTATTAATGGATATTAATAACCAAAGATATATTAATAGAAAGAAGAAATAACACATGATTCTACTTAAGGTTGGTTAAATTACACTTGAAATCAAAGATTATAAAATCTCACACTAAATTTCCCTGCTATTAAGTAGGATTTATTTTAAAAAAAAAAAAAAAGTAGAAGAAGAAGAGAGATACATAGATCCACTATAGATAGCGAAATAGGGGAGGTTCCAGTTTACTTTTTAACGGTCAAATTTAATGTTAGAGGAGTTCAATGTGAATTTCTTTAAACTTTAATTTGAAGTATTATTCCATAAATTTTAGGTAGTTTCAGTATTATTTGTTCTAATAAAAAATCCAATTCATTCGCCGAAAGACAAGGGTATCAACTTCTTTTTGAGTGCAAACTTTATTCCTTCAACCTTAATTTAGTAATTGGTCTGATAAGTAACGTCTACTGTGTTTGCAGGTGGTGGGCTATTGAAGCTCCATAATGATGTAGAAACATGTGAATATCAAGACATTAAAGTGATGTGGGAGATGCTCAATCAATCCGAAACTCAACTAATAACAACACATCACAATACCAATACCAAGCGCAGACAAAGGCCTTTTTGGAGATTTTTTGTATGGTCTTCTTCTTCCTCTTCCTCTTCCTTCTCTGCTCACAATCACTGATACAATAATCATATATAGTAAAAAAATAATGATCATCATCATCATAATCATGTGTTGTTTTAGACATGGCATCATTTTCCTCTTGCATGTATAAACACCATGTTGATCAAAATCAGTGTATGTAAGATTATTTCAGTATATGTATCAATCTCTCATTTTTGTCAACGGAGAAAACAGAAACAAAACAAGACTCTCATTTTGTATATATAAGATTTATTGTTAAGAAATATGAGGCATCTTTTGTTTGGCTTGGCTTGGCTTCCAAGCTTATTTCTTGTCTTTTTCAAGGCTCAAAATGGATTATTGGAGATGGTTCCAAGACTAATTTCTAGAGAGGAAAGTGGTTGAGTCTCCAATAATCTCAAATTCTAATATTAACCTTTCTAATTTGTTGAAGGATGGTTATTGGAGTATTCTAAACCATTCTTTCTTGGATTTACAAAATCATATTGTTGATATCACCATTGCTTGTTTCCACTTAAAAGACAAATTAGTTTGGATGAGCTCGAGATGGTACCAATAATGTTGTCAAATTTTCGATTATCTTGTATGGTAAGATACATTAACAAATTTTTATAATAACTATTTATAAATATTACTAGAAAATATTAATATTCATCAAGTTCAAATAAAGAGAAATAATTAAAATCATCTCCAAAGTTAAAACTAGTATCATCCTCATCATTTCCTAGTTCCTCCTCCTCTTCTTCAACAACAATCCAACTACTGGGCTCCTCGTCTTGACCGCTGCTTTCATGCCTTTTTTAATATTTTAAAGGTTTTTTTTTCTTTAGGGTTTTTGATGGCTGCTCTCATGCCTCTATTAATATTTTAGTTTTTTTTTTTTTTTTTAGTGCTGTCTCGATAGCATAGCGTATTCCATCTATATCACGAGATTCAAGGGCTGCATTGTAAGATACTTCAACACGAAAGATACATACCTTTATTTGCATCATTTTATAAGAAAATTAATACGTATTGTAAGATACTAGCAACACTGGGTATCAGTTAATTAGATGACTTGCAGAGGTCTTTTTGGGGACTCCTTAGGCAATTGTTTTTGGGTGGTTTTGATTTTTATCTCGATATCAATACTACTTATTTTGCTGAAGTGACGATTGTAATTTTGATTATGGAAAGTGTTCATGAAAGGAGTCAGCGTAATCTCTTATTAGAAAGCGATTCTATATTGGTACTCAACTTATTGAGAAATCACAAGTTAAATCCATCTCAAGTATCGCATTATATCTGTCCAATTTGAAGATAATGCAATATCCAATTAATATTGAATTTCGTGGAAATTTAATCAAGATTGTGTTAAAAAACTAATGCTCCATTAATGTAACTAATTTAATATCGTCTGATAACAATTATAAATGATTAGAGCAGTGGGACTGATCATTGAATTGTCTTATAGAGCAATATAGAGAGGACATAAGCCCAAAATCAAATATAACACAATTCAAATATATCCACTCATTGGTTAAGCATTACGTCACATTGATGAGGGTTTTAATTCCATTGTGCATATTTACCAGTATGTGTAGGTAGTTTTTTTCCTTTTATTATGGAAATAGATGTTTCTCTTTATAGGAATAGATATCCGGACAACGCATTTAGTAAATATGAAATCACATTTTTCTACATCTCAAATTAATAAAATTCAATTATTATTTATTTTAGGGATATTATTAAAATCCCATTGTAGTTTAATGTATTAGACAAAAAACCACTATTTAGTTTTATTTATGGTCAAAATACCCTTATAATTTTATTTTATAACCAATTTTTTCTTACCGTCAATTTTAATTCTCAAAATACCATTGACCGTTTAATTTTATGCTAAAAATTTTAGAACACTAGTTGCGCTTGTTACATAGAACTGGACTGGACTGTATTTATGGAGTGCATGGGGTTGAATTTCTCCAATCACATGCACTCTTTAGTCCAGCCTAGACGGGACTATTAAGTACCTGAACTTCCTCTTTTTTTTTTTTTTTATAAATTTTTTAAAAATTAAATAGTTAATATATATTATTAAAATATTTTAAAAATAATATTTTTAATATCAATAAAAATAAAATTATTTATAATATTTAAATATTTATTTTATTTAAAAAGTACTTTTTTAATCGAATTTAATTTAGATATTTTAATTTTTTAAAAATAGTTTTATTTTTTAAAAATTAATTTAATATAATTTTATACTTATCAATCTTACATCATATAAATATAAGACATAATTATATTTTATTCAATTTTATATTACACCAAATAAAATACGAGACTTGATTGTCCAATACTTTTATATCTTTTTAATTTTTTTTATTTTTAATTTAATTAATTACTATAATATATTTTATTTATAATTAATTTTAAAATATTTAATATAAATATATTTAATTTTTTAAATTATATATATATTTTAAATAATTTTAATTTGATTATATAATATTTAAAAATAATTTAATCAAATATGATTTTATCCAATTTCATTCTATACCAAATAAGGGACAATACTATTTTTAATCAAATCCATACTTCACCAAACACATCACAGTACTAATGAGTGTTATTCAATCCAATTCTATCCCATAAAAATAGTCAAATTCAATCCCGCGGACCGAATGCTCGTTTGGCAGGCAGGATTGGACTAAACTCTGGGATTAGACTGGACTGGACTGGCTTGGATGGATTGAAACTAAGTCCTGATCTATGTTTGGTATGCATCGGACTAAGAGCTGGACTATTTTACCTGTGTTTGGTGCTGTTTCACACTAATTTTTAGACTAATTTTTTTTTTGAAGAAACTATTTTATTAATTTTATAAAATTGTAAATATAAAACATTATTAATAGATTTTTTTTTATTTGAATATGTATGGTACAGTATGGTTTGAACTAAAACTATTACTATCTCTTATTTGGTATTAAATGGGATTAGAAAAAATGATAATTGTATTTTATATTTAAGAGCATCTCCAATGTAAATATGTATTTTTGAGTATCTAAATTGTGCCACATCAGCATTTTTAAATAATATGAATCTACTTTGTCAAAAAAATTATAGAAATGCGTATTCACTTCTCTAGTACAAATATCTAAATAGTAATTTCGAACTAATCACCACAAGCCATTCGTCACACTCTCTCTCCAATTTAATATAACAATTAAATGCATTGAGATGCTCTAATACAGTATAAGATTGATCAAAATAATATATCATTTAAAATCAATTACAAGAAAAATATAATTATTTAAATATTTTAAATTAAAATAAAATTTGTTAAAAATTAAATTTACATTAAATTAAATTAAATTATTTTAAATTATTATATACAGTATGAAAATATTTAATTTTTCAATAAAAAAAATAAATTATATATTAAAATAAATAAAACTATTTAACTTAAATCTTAAATACAATAATAATATGTTTTAATTTATATTAAAAATATAAAAATATTTTTAATAAAATATATTTAACTAACTTGTAGAATACGTTAACTTTTATATAAAGTATTTTAATAAAATATAAAGAATTTGTTTGAATTATCCAAAAAAGAGTGGAGATGGAGAGGACAATGGGGAGGATTGATAGAGAGGGGACTAAATAAAACCTAAGATTTGGAGGGGTTAAGATAGTGAGGAATAGAACCATCTTTTTTGTGGCCCATGATAATTAGTCCCACTTAGTACAGTCTAGTGACGCACCAAACATGAGACTAAATTTTAGTCCAGTCCAGTCCCATGTACCAAACGTGACCTAAGGGTATATAGATAAATGTTTACAAATATTAATATTATTAAAAATCCCCATGTAATTTGAGGTATTAGACAAAAACTACCCTATAGTTTTATTTATGGCCAAAATATCCTATATATTTTTATTTTATAACCAATTCTCCTCCTTACAGTCAGTTTTAATTTTCAAAATATTCTTGACCGTTAATTTTTCTGTTAAAATTTTTTAAGACACTTAGGGTATATAGGTAAATACCTATAAATATTAAATTAAATGTTTTTAATTTATAACATCAATGAATCCCTACTGTCCATCATATGAAGGACGGTAAATATCAAATATAAAATTAAAAAAAATTAAAAATAAAACGATGAATTTCCATAGTCCATGTATAGAGATGACCAGAGATAAATGATGTCGAGAGTAAAAATTCATCTTTTTTTATTTTTTTTAATTTTTTTTTCCTTTTTTATCCACACCGTACATGTAGATAGTGGAGATCAACCAAATTTTATTTGTTACTTCTTAAAGGGTAAATAAGTAATTTTACTTATAAATTTTTATAAAAACTAATGTTGGGGAGAGATTAATTATAAAATAAAATTATAGGGGGCACTTTGATCATAAATAAAATTATGAGGTTTTTTTTTGTATAATATCTAAAATTACACGAGGATTTTGATAATATCCCTTTACTTTAATCGAGCCCTCAACACAGTTTCACAGTGTCCAGTCCCTATTGTTCTTAATCACTCAATACGGGACTTACGGCGGAGCACCGGGTTAACTACTATATTGTGAGAGGGACCGTAACAATTGGATCACACTGTATATTTGTTCTGATGTGTAGGATCCTCCACCGGAGGCAAACACAGCGCATACTTGAATAGTCTAATAGGATTCTATCATAAAATAAAGGGTTAATTGCAATAAAGTGCCCTGACGTTTGGTTATATTGCAATGAAATCGTGAGTTTAGCCTTAATTGCATGTTAATACCCTTAACTAACTGATTAATTGCATGTTAGTACCCTTGACCAAGTTGACCGGTATGTTGACTTTGACTTTTTTGGTAAAAAGACAAAATTGCCCCTGGTTAAAAAAAAAAAAAATAAATAAAAATTTAAAAAAAAATTTAAAAATTAAAATTTTTAAAAATAGATCTCCACCGTCCATCAAGATTGATGGATTGATGGACGGTGGAGATCCATTTTTAAAATTTTTAATTTTTTCAATTTTTTTAAATTTTTATTTAATTTATTTTTTTAAAACCAGGGGCAATTTTGTCTTTTTACCAAAAAGTCAAAGTCAATATACCGGTCAACGTGGTCAAAGGTACTAACATGCAATTAAGGCTAAACTCACGATTTCATTGCAATATAGCCAAACGTCAGGGTACTTTAGTGCAATTATCCCTAAAATAAAATAGACTTAGGGTTTTCAATAAAGAAGGAGAAGTGTTTAAGTAAACATTTTTATTGATTTGCAATATTTTACAATGGGGTGATCTGATGATCCAAATTAGAGAGGGGTCTAACCTTTATAAAGGCAGAGCATATTCTCTGGATCGAATACTATGATTACAAACAAACAAAGGAAATTACATTATTGAAAACAAACAAACTACTTTTTAGAAAAGCAAAAGCTAAAAGATGATAAACGAAAGTCACAGGTGACTTTTATGATGACAATCCAACAAACATAATTATTACAAAAAGACAAACCGACACACAACTTTAGATAAAGTAGGTATAATAATTCTTGATTTTAATTAGAGGGAATCTTCCTATTGGCTGATTTCCTTGTTGGCTAGTAATGAGGTGTTTGGAATCACATGGAGTTCTGTGATGGTGACAGATTAAAGTTATGATAATCTTCATCATCAGAATCAATGTCACCTGCAAACTGCTTGTACCAAGGTTTGGAGAGTCCTTTGTCAACTTGTGTGTCAATGTCTATTGGATCTTGAGAGTCTGGGAAGTATCCAGGTGGGGAATGAGTGGAAGGAAGAACAAATACTTCATCAGGTTAGTCTGACTCCACATTATTAAGTTCAAATAGAAAATTAGTAAGTGGAATTTTAATATCTGACCATTCGACGTCTATGTCATAGACTGTTTGATACTCATATGCATTATTGACAGACCATAACATTTTTGTGTTGGAATTAAACATGTAGGGTCTGTAAAAGATAAAAATGCATGCAAGTTTTTCACTTATAAGGTCGTACATTTTTCAAATATTATGGTAACCCATTAATGATGTTATTTTGTTGCGCTACCACGAAAGAGGGGAAAACCACTGGAGAAAGGTCCAAAGGAGGGAATTTTCATTTGCAGGGTCATGAAGGTGTAGAGAAGTTTGCATGATAGGCAAAACAATATGATGTGAGTAAAGGACAGAGAGGCACCAAAGAAACCAAAGGATATTATGGGTAAACTGAGAGATAGGGTAAGGATGAAGATAGAAAAGGTTAAGAAATGGTCTATCTTTTCTAGAGATATGATGGTCACAGTGTTCTAAAAATCGCTAGGCGTTACCTAGGCGGCGGGGTAGCGCCTAGCGATTTTTCGGCTAGGCGCCAATTAATCGGCGGTCAACGTGTTGACCGCACCGTTAACCACCTAAAAAAATTTCCTATATAACTTCTAAACAATATGAAATTAAGTTATTCCAAACAAATAAGTTATTCCAAACACCAAACATTTCAAACAATATAAAACTAAGTCATTCCAAACAAACAAGTCATTCCAAAAAGGCAAAAACATTCCAAAGTATAATATAAAACATAAAGCATTCCAAACATTCCAAACAAGAAGAAACTCATGAAATTATGAAAGCATGAAAATATCAAAATATGATGAAATGATAATCCAAAATCCTAAACTATTCATCATGATCAAACCCCTCTTCTCTGTATTCTTCCATTACACGGTCTCCATCGGACTCAAATTCAACACCAACATTTTATACTTCCTCCTCATCTTCTGATATAAAGTCATCTTCATGAAGTTCTCTCTCCTCTGTCACCCTTGAACTCCTCCTGGGTTGTAGAATCTCATCAACACCGATTGCTTCGTCTACCAATTGCCAAGTTAGCCCTGTTCCGGGCTTTACTTCATCATCACCACAACCTTCAACAATCCATTCCTGTGCATTGGTGGCTTCGACATCCGTAGCAAGAAGGACATCCACATCCTTTTCCTTTGCTCTTCTTTGTTTGTTCCTCAACTTGGAATTGATTTGGACATAGAATAGATTATTAAACCGACTCACATCTAGTCTATTCCGTTTCTTTGTATGTATCTACAAAATCAAAATGACAATAATAAACTGTTAGTTAAGAGTTAATTTGTAAATTTACAGTGAACTAGTGTAGTGGTGTACTCACTCCTTCAAAAGAGCTTCAGTTTCGTTCACATCCGGAGGAACTCGTAGTCAAGTTAAGGATTTTTTTAGTAACGACTTGTAAATTGGGTGTTTGACCTTCATAGTTAGACCACCAAGAAGCTACAATCACGAAGATACATATTTCAAGTTTTTAGGATTTAGAACATAATATTAAAAGAAAAAGAGTAAAGTACTACAACTACAACTTTAAAAATAGTACCTGGATCATATTCCTCCCTATTGTTTTTACATCCTGAGATCGCTAATAGTAGCCCAAAAGATCCTTCCTTCATCTTGTACTTTCGAATTTCAGAATTTGCAATTGTATCTTGCATCTCAAAATTCTCTGTACCACAAATAGCCTCTATACATTCAAACATTGCAAGATTCACATCAACCTTATCTTTAATTGTGGTGTCTCTATAGCAGTAGTATGGGTTGAGGAAATAGGCCGCTAAGTGCAATGAACTATCAAGCCGACCCTTAATTCTTGCATTAATAATGTCAATGATCGGTTTGTAGTTCCGGTCAACATTGTTCAATGCTACTTTGATGTCTTCTTTTGCTTGCAGTAGCTCTCCATATACAAAACCCATGGCTGGCTTTTTATCCCCATCAACAAGTCTAAGCACTTTCACCAAAGGTGCAAAGACCTTCAAGCAAGTGGTCACACCATTCCAGAAGCTCGTACTCATAACAGTAGCATATGCCTTTTGCCCCTTGGTAGTGTTAGACCATTTACATTGATCCCATAGTTCACTACAAAACATTGTCTTCAATTGAGATTTTTTCTCCATCATACTCTGCAATGTTAAAAACGAAGAGGCAAATCTAGTCACTCCCGGCTTGACTATGTTCCTCTTTTTAGTGAAAGACCTCATTAAGGATAATGTCTTGTGGTGTGCATAGATGAATATGGTAAAATTCTTGGCTTGCTCAATAGTTTTTTTGAACTTCTGGAGCTTACTAATACTTTCAAGTATGAGATTGATAGTGTGAGTTGCACACGACGACCAAAATATCTGATGTCTCTTCTCCTTGAGTAATTTCGCCGCTGCCATGTTGTTTGTGGCATTATCTGTGACCACTTGAACGACATTCTTCGGTCCAACTCGTTCAATACACCCATCCACATACTGAAAAATGAGATCAGCCGTGTGTACCTCATCTGAAGACTCTTTAAAGGAAAGGAAAGTGGTTCCTTCCGAGCAATTGATACACAAATTCATTATACTCATTCTTTTTCTATCGGACCAAGCGTCCGTTATAATGGAGCACCCATTCAAAGCCCAGTCTTTTTCTTACTTCTTTAGTAACTCTTTTGTTCTTTGAACCTCCTCCTTCAACAACGGTTCCCTTAATTCGTACTGACTTGGTGGTTTGTATCCCGGTCCAAATTGACCAACCGCCTCCATCATCAGCTTGAAATCATCATTATCAGTTGCATTGAAAGGAATCCCTGCTCCGTACACCCATCTACTCACATACTGGTGCACATTATGAGTTCTTTTTTAAAAAAAGTGCTTCATTGATGTTTTGTTGTCTCTTAGTGCCACTGCCCAATGAAGCTTCAGGATTGATGGATGATACAAATCGATCCATGGGGCCAAAAGTATGGGGATCTCTCATCCCCCCTAATTCTTCCCACGCATCTTCTTCCCCAGTTGTATCAACCACATTTACTTGTGATCTCAACAACAACTCTTCCTTCTTCTTACCCCTCTTCTTCCCTTTAGTCTCCATAACGGCATTTCTACACTTGGCTTGCGCGTCCGGTGTTGCTTTTGGACAAGCTGCAACATTTCCTGATATCTGGCCTATGTGTTCTTTTATTCTATAAACTCCTCCAGACATCACTTTTCCACATAGGATACATTTGATCCTGTCCAAATTCTTTGGGTCAATTAATACCCCAAACTCCCATCCGACATCATTCGACCTTCTTTTAAGCACTGATTCGGATGTGGATTGGACCGTTTGGTCCACTGAGGCTGCCGAGGACACCATTATATTTATAACAACCTAGAAAAATTAACAAACATTTATGATTTATTTAATCATAATTCATAAGTCATAACAATATAACATAAATAAAATTATACAACATTACAATTTATAACTATACAAGTATTAAATCATCTATAAATTAATATATACATTAATAATTTAATATTAATTCCACCATAATACCACTAGTTCAACTATACAAAACTACAAATATAAAATATTATACCATCTATAAATTAATATTTAATATATACATTAATATTAATTCCATAATATAACTATACAAGAATTAAACCATCTATAAATTTTAAAAATCTCCTAATTCCTACATAAATAATTAAATATTAATTACAATTTACAACAAATACTAAAATAAATACTAAAATAGTAAAACTTAAATATTTATAACAATTTAATTTTTTTTTAATTATCATTTCAAGTTTAAATGTTCATAATAACATTATATTAATTAACAATGAAGACTAAATTAAAAATATTCACAATTTTATAAAAAAAAATTCATCTACATATTTTATCAAACACTTGGATTGCATAATATATTTAACAAGCCTAACAACAATAACTCTTAAAAATAGTAAAATATATAAGAAAAATACCTTAGAGATGGTTGTTGATGAAGAAAATGGGTTGAAAATGGACAAAAAATTGATGATGATGGAGAGTTGTGTGCTGCCGAAGAACTGAAGAAGTGAGAACAGAGAAAAAAAATTGATTTGGGTCTTTTGTGGTTGCTGCTGCCTTCTGCCCGCCTCTGCCCAATTTTTTTGTTTTTATAACATGCCAAAACGAGTCATTTTGGCATTGTTATTAAAACAGCCAAAACGACGTCGTTTTGACTGTTAATTTCAGAAAAAAATATACCTCTCCGCGGCTAGGTGGCCGTGGAGAGGTACTAGGCCACCTAGGCGGCCGCGGTCTACGCGGCTGGGAGGCCGTGTAGACCGAATCGGCCGCCTAGCATTTTCTAGGCGGTCGATCACCTAGAATGGCTGATTAGACCATTTTCTCTGCGCCTAGGAGTTCGGCGACTTTTAGAACACTGGATGGTCATAGTGATCATGTTCCTGTAGGCGAGAAAGATAGTAGTGAAGGTGTTCTGAGGTAAAGTGTTTGACTCCTTGAGAGGTTGATTGATTTTCAGGAGGAAATTTCCTTGTAAATTCTGGAGGGAAGAAAAGTGTTTGTTTTGCTGGGAGGTTTGCGATGAAGGAGAGATCATAGGAAGGTTCAACCATGGTTGGTGAGAGTGAATAAATGACAGGAATAACTGATGAGGTGGTAATGAGCTGTGTTTGTTTAGGTCGAGAGAGCATGTCTAGGATGATGTTCTGAGGTCCTTTTATATGCGAGGTTTGGAAGTCATATCTTTCAAACCAAGACTTCAGTCTGAGAAGCAAATGATCAGGAGGGACCTTGTTCTTAAAATCAAGGACACGTGGAAAGGAGGAATTGTCCATTTCCACTTTGAATGAATGACCTTTGAGAGAAAAATCAAATTTTCTATCCCATATTTGACAGCAAGTATCGCTTTGTAGATCGTGTGATAATGTAGCTGTGAGGCTTGAAAGATCCACTGGCATGGGCACAGTAGTATCTTTTGTTATTTTTCTCTTCGAGGAGTAGAGCTCCCCAGTGGAGATCAGACGCATCTGTTTGAAGGATGCGAAGCCCATCAGAAGGAATATGGAGTGGGGGTGATTGTTGAGCAATTTGTTTGAGATATTGAACTGCCTGAGTGCATTTTGGGCCTCACGGTTGTGGACTTTTTCTTAGGAGGCTAGAAAGAGGTGATGTGTACCCGGCCATATGTGGAATAAAGTCACGGATATAATTAATTGTTCCAAGAAACTGCTGAATTTGTTCTCGTGACAGGTGTTTATCAGGGAATTTGATTAGTTCTTGAGCAAGGTGTGGTCTAGGAGAATACGTGCCATGGGACACGTGCATGCCAAGAAAATCAATTTGGTCTTGGGCAATGGAACTCTTTTTTGTGGAAAGCATGATGCCATACTGTTTGATGATGTCACAGAATTGTGAAAGGAGATGATGATGGTCTTCATATATAGAGCTAAAGAGCAAGATGTCATCTATGTAAACTAATGTACTATGAAGGATAGGATGAAAAATCCTTGTTATGGCCTTTTGGAAGAGAGATTGAGCAGTTTTCAATCCAAAAGGTAAAACTTTCCATTGGTATTAAGCGTCAGGTATACAGAAGGCAGTTTTTGGGCGATCTGCAGGGTGAATACCCAGTGGCCAAAATACACCTCTAAGGTCGAACTTGGAAAATATTTTTGCCTTAGCAAGATGAACTAAGAGGGTAGAGGTCTTTGGCAAGGGAAACTTATCGACTTGAAGAAACCTGTTTAGTGGTTTGTAATCAATAACGAGTCTCTTTTTCCCTCTAAGCTTTTCAGATCTTTTTTCAACATAAAAAGCTTGACACGCCCATGGGGAATCTGTGGGTTCAATGAGACCTTGTTGTAATAGGGCTTGACATTCCTGTCTGGCAAGATGAAGGCCAGATGGTGGCATACCAAGATGAGAGGTTTTGGTAGGATTGACATCTTCGTTAAGCTTAAAGGGGAGCTTAATAAAAAAATCTAGATTATGCCACAAAGGATTGAGGTGTTTAAACAGGGCATGGTTTTCTGCACAGTAGAAGAGAAAAAACTATTTGAATTGGTTAAAGGATGGTGAACTATTTAGGAGGGAAATTTTTTTCAAATCTTTGGTAAAGGGATTTGAAATCCCTTTTGTACCTGATTTTTGGGGTAGAATTCTTAATTTGTCAAATTGACAATAAGTATCCAATCCCAAAAGTAAATCTTTTCCAGGAAATGGGCTACCAATGAACTTACTCCAGATGATGCACCCAGGAAAAAACTGTGATCCCAATTGTTTTCTTTGTAATCAGTTTGATAGTAAACAGTTCTCCGTTGACTGCTTTGAAATGTTGAATGTGGGTAGTCCAATACTATGGAGGAAGGACCTTTGGGTCCAACATTGACTTATAGGCTCCAGTATCAATCTAGGCCACAACGTTAATGGGCTTATCATACTTATCCAGGAGTATTTGGGCCGGAACGTGTGGGCTTGGAACATCTACAGTGGATAATATTGATGGCTGTGGTTGGGGCTAGAAAATAGAGGAACTAGAGGATTCAGAATATTCTGTTTCTGAAACAGATGAAACAGATTCTGGTTCAGACTCAGAAAGAGCAAAGACAGTGTTGTCATCCAGTTGTGACTGTTATGAATAGAGGGACTCAATGTCGGCATCTGAGTGAAGGGCTGGTTCAGAGGACTGAATCCGTTAAATCTGTTGGGATTTATGCCATAAAGCTTGTAATTATAAATGGTTAAAGACTTAATAAGAATTATTTAGATTATTATTCAAGTTTATAAGTGTTTTATATTCAGTAATACATTCGTATTGTGCAAGAACATCCTCGATTGCAAGATGTAATCTCAAAATGAGTATATGATGGTCATATACAGAGAGGATTCATTTTGAGACATGCAATCTAAAGAGTCCGTAGAGAGCGAACAAAGCTGGGTACTTTGTTTGTGATTGATCTACTGCTGCGGTCC
Source organism: Xanthoceras sorbifolium (assembly GCA_003430845.1). NCBI lineage: Eukaryota > Viridiplantae > Streptophyta > Magnoliopsida > Sapindales > Sapindaceae > Xanthoceras > Xanthoceras sorbifolium. The sequence continues at coordinate 19,347,001 of CM010622.1, read as the reverse complement.
ATTCTGTAAAGTACGGTGGTCTTATCCTAGACCGCTCATGTGGTTGACATGAGAATGGACGCATCATATATGATGAGATCATATAGGATTGGGCCACGATTTATATGAATCTCTCACCAAGATCCGTTAGTAGATGAGATTCATATATAATCGATAAACGATGGCTATTTATACGTGATCTTAATCCTGAGTGTCTTATCGACTCCTTCAGGTTGGATCGTGGCTTTTGATTTACTACGAGTGAGGTTGATGAGAATCTCGATTAATACCTTCGTATCTTGGAGTTACGGTTTTACTTGTGGCTGGGAAGGTTTGAACTCAATAGTGGAATCCACTCCTTCTTGATTGAAGTAGATAAGTAGTTCCCTTAAGGGTTGATTCGGGGCTTGAACGATTATGAGCGCTCTCCTTCTTCCGTGAGAAAGACAAGATTTAATTGTTCATTAGAGAATCAATGGTCCTTAAAGGAAAATATATTTCTAGAGGGGTATAACGGACTTTATGACCCAGCTCTAGTTATGAACTATTTGTGGATGATCACACTATATGCAATTAGCTATATCAATGGACGCTGAGACTTCGAATTGTATAAACACGTCTACAGTTATGAGAGTTCAGCCTCGGGTTTTTAGTGGAATAACTCCGAGGTTAATAATCATGAAATATTAATTAAAGAGTTTTAATTAATATTACTAAGTATTATTGAATCTCAAAACTGTGGGTTCATTAGGTCCCCTTGTTAGCCCTTATGGCTGTTGGTAACGAGGGTCACGATAGATTAATTGGAAGGTCCAATTAATAGTGTTACGAAAGTAATGCGATTTAAATAAAAGAGAATAATTAAATAATGTGATTATTTAATTAATTAAATATTTAATAAAATAATAGAAATTAATAATTATGAATTATTAATTCTATTTATTAAATATGAGATCATGTGATTAACTAATGACTAGGACAAAAGAATTAAATAATTTAATTATTTTAAAAGTCCTAATAGTCAATTATTAAAGTCTTTAGAGAGACTAAAATAAAGAAAAGATTAGGAATCCTATTTTGACTTGGTCAAAATTAAAATCCTAAAGACCTAGTATATAAGAGTTATTATACTAGGAAAAAATCAAGAAAACTCACAAGTGAAAAAAAAGGAGAATTCGGCCACCAAAGAGAGAAGAAAAGAGAAAAAAAAAGAAGGATTTTTCTGACTCTTCCCTCTTTTGCAGGATTCGGCCGACGTTCTTTTCACGTGACCTCCATCTCTTGTCGTGACGTGCCCACACATACGTCGTCAGACCGCAGGTCATAGCTCGAAAGATCTGGTGGTAGATTGAGGAATCAGAAAAAAGAAAATTAAGAAAAATGTATGTAGTTTCTAAAGTTTTTTTTCTGCGTATATACAGGAACTCGTTCCTGATTGAAAAAAGGTTTTTAATATAAGAAAAATTTTTGAAACCCAATTCCGCATATTACACGATAATCAAAATCTTTTCTAAAACTCCCTTAAATTGGTATTAGAGCCTTTGGTTCTAAATTTTTGTATATACGCAAAAGAAAAAGAAAAACTACATATTTCTTGTTTATTTTTATTTTTCTTTTTGATTCTTGATCTATGATATATTATTGTATGAGCACAAATCTAGAATGTATGATTTGTTTTTATTGTTATATAATTTGATTGTATAATTTTAAAAGCTTAATTGGTCGTTAATTATATGGTGAATGAGTTATATGATTAATTTTTATTTTTTGGCCAATTGTTTATGGCAAAAGTTTTTTTTTGTATATTTTTTTTGTATTGTTATTCTTGTAATCGATCTGCCCTACGAAGAGTCGAAGAAGCGGATGATGCGAAGAAGAAACGAAAAAAAAAAAAAAACGATTGCACAGCCCCAAGGGCAGCGGTCGTGCGCGCCCCAGCTGCCGCGCGGGCCTAGCGACCGCGGCCGCGTGCCAAGCGCACGCGGGCTGCTGTCACGTTTGTGCTAGGGCTGTTTTTTCGTGTTTTTTTTGTCGACGATTTTTTGCTTTTTTTTTTCTGGAAAAATATTGTTGAATATTTTCTGAAAAAAGTGCAAAAAATTGGAGCGGAAAACCGTGGCGAAACGACCCAAGAACGCTTGCAAAATCGCGACTTGCGCGAGGGCCGCGCGCACCTTGCATGCGTGCGTCTACGCTGCTGGCAGCCGTACTTTCCCATGCGTTAAGGTTGTTTAGGGTTTCGTCTTGACCTAGGGTGCGTGTTAAGGTAACACGTGGACCTCTAGAAAAGATGTTGACTTTTGACAAAAATCAAGTTTGACTTGATTAGGAAAACGAAGACAAGAAGAATTCAACTCGAAGAAGAACTCTTGAAGACCAAGGAATGCCTTGGGAATACAATTGTAATTAGAGTTGTTTAAGTTAGATAACCCATGTCACTCGGTCAATTATGTATGCTTTATTTATTTTCATGTGATGATTATATGGATGTTAAAGCATTATCATACATATGAATGTCATCTAGATTAAGTGTGACTACACATGCATAATAATATGTCATGCATAATTGTCATATTATATTGTTTTATTTTAATGTGATTAAAATAGGAAACAATTTCATAAATGACAATCGAATAATGGATTTAGATTTTTAGGAGTAAACACTTGGTAATATCCATTAATTGACTAATCAACAAATTAAAGAGTTTAATTAAAATGATTAGTTAGATTCTTTGGATTAATTAAGATTAATTAGATTAATTTCTTAATTAAAAAGAATTAAATAATACGATTAGTTTTTGGAAGTACAAACTTGATTAGTCTCATTAATAACTAATCTATATATTAAAGTGTTTAATTAGATTAGTTATGTCTATTTAATGTTAGATTTAATTTGATTAAACATTAATGACATAATTGGACCAAATAATGTGATTTAGTTTTAATAGTTAAAACTTGGTAATTTCACATTTAATTTCAAGTTTATTTAAATAGTTTATGTAAATTAGAAATTGAAATAATAAATTATATTTTACGAGTTAAAATTGAATAATTTATTATAACTAGTAAACTTAGATTTTATATTAGCCGTAGAATCTAAGTAAAGACTAAAAACATAAAGTTTTAGAAACTCTTAGTTTAAAGAAAATCCTAAACTACAAATAGTGAGTGGGAGAGGGATATATGACATTATATCCCACAGTCTCCATTGTTAGTTCAACACCGTGAGACTTGAGTGGCGCCTCGTGACGACTTTGCTTTCGTCCTCCCTATGGAGGGTGTCCATAAGAGTCAATACCAAGGTTGACTTCCTAACAAATAGGTTTTCGGAATGTATTTTGGGACTGGCCTAGCCTACCTAGGCACTCTCAAGTTAAGTTCATGAACTCTAAAATGATGGGTCATACTCATAAAGGACTTAATTAAGATGTTAATTGAATGTCCTGACTAAACAAAAGCGATGGTTGGATAATTTAAGGATAAAGAGTTATTCTGGTGTATTATCCGATTGAGAATGTCTCGATCTAACATGTAAGGATTTGACTTAGCCTACCTAGGCACTTACTTGTAGTATGTTGGATTATCGCGGTATAGTAATTAATTTTAGGAATTTTTTAGTTCATTAAAATATGCTCATGCATCATGTTTAATTTTATGCCGAACTATAGCATATGATATGAATGTATGGAATGAATAATATTAATTTAGATTTATATCTTTAAATATCAGCAATGTCTTCTGCTTTATTTTCCTCGCAATCGAAACATTAACCGGGATAACTATATTAAGTGGAACACAACATGAACACAATCATGATCTGCAAAGACCTTAAATTTGTGCTTACGGAGGAATGTCCTCCAGAGCCTGTAACCAACTCAGGACGAGTTACCAAAGGTAAGACTAGCGAAGTAAATGTTGCTGAGCCATCCTCTTCTGATTTTAAGAAGAGGAAGAGGTCCACTAGTAAAGTAAAGGCTAAGTCAAAAATAAAGAGTACCACGACTGACTAAGCAAAAGGAAAAATGTTTCCATTGCAAAGAGATTAGTCATTGGAAGAGGAACTGTCTACAGTACCTCGAGCAGCGTTCCAATAAGAAGAAAGTGAAAAGTAAATCAGATTTACTTATCATTAAATTTTGTTTAGTGGAAGATGATTCTTTACCTTGAATAGTAGATTCAGGGGCCACTAACTAATTTTGTTCTTCTTTACATTGGAATGATTATTGGCAAAAGCTGGAGGAGGGGTCCTTCAATATGCGCGTTGGAACAGGGGATGTCGTTTCAGCACGAGCAGTGGGAGTAGTTAGACTACAAATAAATATTCATTTTCTTTTATTGAACAATGCATGTTTCATTCCTGGATTTACAAGAAATTTGATTTCTGTATCCAGATTACATGAAAAAGTTTCATAAAATTTTTTTAAAATGATAAATCAGTTATCATTTTAAGAAATGGAATGAATGATTGTTTTGGAATAAATGAAAATGACTTGTATGTTTTAAGACCGTTAATTCATACAACACTGTTTAATACTAAATTGTTTAAAGTTGAAAAGTCTAAAACAAAGCGACAAAAAAAATTTCTCCAGCTGATGACACGTATCTGTGGCATCTAAGACTTGGACATATAAACCTTGATAGGATAAACAGACTAGTAAAAAACGGATCTTTAAGTTAGTTAGAGATCGGTACCTTACCTGTCTATGAATCTTGTCTGGAGGGTAAGATGACCAAGAGACCTTTTATAAGAAAAGGGATTAGAGCACGCAACCACTTGAGCTTATACATTCAGACGTCTGCGGACCAATGAATGTTAGAGCTAGAGGTGGTTATGAGTATTATGTCATATTTATTGACGACTACTCTAGATACGCGTATGTTTACCTAATGCAACTTAAGTCGAAAACTTTTGAAAGGTACAAAGAATTCCGAGCTAAAGTTGAAAATCAATTAAGCAAAACAATCAAATCACTACGATCGGATCGTGAGGGTGAGCATCTCGACCAAGAGTTTGAAAACTATATGGTTGAACATGGGATAGTATCCCAACTCACAACTCCATGTACACTGACACGTCCAGAAAATGGATTTCTACTCCCAAGTGCAGGAGTGTCGAAGTAATAAATTAACCCGGTGAGACCGGGGTCGATCCACGAGGAAGAATATTTAGATCCTGCAAAAACCAACAAAAATCTACAAGGAAAATATAATAGGAAATAAAATATTGTGAAATGAGGGTAGGTATAATGGTGAAACAAATTAAATTAAAACATGCTAAGGTTAGAGGTTCCACTCTTGGTATATGGTTTAAGTTATATTTAACTCATTTTTATCACTCAATTGGAATCCACACATAAAGGAGGTTCCAATCGGAAGTTATCCCATTTAAGTTCTTTACACATCTATCAAGTTATATTTCTTTTCTTTTAGTTATATTACAATGGATACTCTACACTCCTTATGTTAAATGGGTTCAAGTACTTATTGTGCCAATCAACTACCATAAATCAAGATTCCTTTGCCAGATGCAGGTATAACCATGCGGTTCTAGACGGATTCAAGTATTTATGGTGTTGTTTGTCTACAATGAATCAAGAATCCTTGGTCAGAGGTGCAGGTACAACCATGCGGTTCTAGACGGATTCAAGTATTCATTGTGCCAAGAATTGTCTACAATAAGTCAAGATCCCCACTTCACATAAGAGTAAGAGATGAAAATTCAATTCAATAAGAAAAGTAATATAAAATATGTAGATAAATTTACACAAATAAATATAAACTTTAAGACCATGTTAAGAGTTAAATAAATCTTTATTCACATACCAAGAGCTTCACCCTTCACCTTAGCAAAAAGAGAATTTAGCTACTCATGATAAAAGAAAGAAAACAAGTAAAAGAAATAAAATGAGCAAGAGAGAAATTAGATTATCACAAAAGTTCAACAATACAACAATGTAAGGTGAACTTGGCAAGGAACCCAAGCTGCCTTCAAGCTTATACAAGGCCTCTATTTATAGACACAATGAGAGGAAAACAAGTCAAAAATGGTAGGAATAAATTAATGCAAGTTGATTGAATTTGGTAAGGTAAAGTTGTCAACTTTGTTGTTTTCCACACATGCACCGACTTGTCCACCGAATTAGGCACCGTTCCTTTGACAATTTGATCTCGTGGTAAACATCAAAGTTGTAGATAATTCTCTTATCTTTCTAGAATGATAAGACTCATAATATTTGGAATTTTCTGGAGAGAGTTATGGCCCAAATAGTGAAGACTGCCCAATTGACGCGGCCATGCAAACCAGCCCAAGATAATCCAATATTTGTCTTCAAAGGAGTCCAAATCTGATAAGAGTTTACAAACCAAACTTATAGGGCTATGAGTTATCTTTCCAACACTATCAAGAACGTAGTGATTGGATATTTGAGTGCAAAGTTATGCCCATTACACTGAACCTGCATCAAAATAGAAAGTTTAACCATTAAGTGTAATTATAAATAAGTTAGGTAATTTGATGAAACTAATAGTATAAAATAATGGTTTTAACCTTTATTATTATACAAATTTAAGTGTTCATCACACCCCCCAACCAGCTTATTGCTAGTCCCTAGCAATTAAAGCGTTATCATTTCATAATGATTTTTCAAATTTATATCTAACTCTTCATTTACCCATTCTCTGTTTGTTCTATCCAAATAGATGAACTCTCGACAAAAATATTTAATTTGTATTCTTCATTTTTGTATACAACATGTACCCTTAGACAAGATATTGACAAACCTTCTTTGTGCTCATTATAAGTTGACATAAGTTCATGGGGCTTCACCGAAAATATCAAAGTTCTATTCTAATGTTTCTTCCAAAATAACTTCCTTAGGCAGAGCAATGTATTTCTTCCTCTCTCTCTCTCTGTTTTTTTTTTGGAATAAGATATATAGTACATTCCTAACCCATGTAGCAAGCTTTAGGCCAATGACTCCCAGATCAGTTGACCTTAGGGCATTAGGTGTTGAGACACCCCTACGGACTTAATCACTCGGGTTGAAATGTAACTAGATTTATATAGTAATAGTGGATAGTGCAATGTCTAGTTCCCTTAAGCTTTCTTCTTAACCCATTTAGCGAGCTTTAGGTCAATGGCTCCCAGATCAGTTGACCTTAGGGCATTAGGTGTTGAGGCACCCCTACGGACTTAATTACTCGAGTTAAGAAGGCTTTGAAACCAAACGTATCCATAATTTATTATTACCTTTTTTTTTTTTTTTTTAATGAAATGAGCAAGAGAGGAAGAAGAGGATTCACTACCTTTGGTTGTTGATTTTGTTAACCCACAAGAATAGACTCTTAATAATCTTCAATTTGCAACCCACGATCAAATGTCAAAGTGTGTGTGTGAGAAGAGTAGTTTATGAACACTTGCTTTGGGTATATGAGCATGAAAGTCAATTTATATTTGAGAGTTCATAGATTTGAATAGTCAAACTAAGATGAATAGTGAAGTCTCTTAATAAATTTAAAAAAAATCGAGATGAAATGATGACACTTATTATTTATTATCTTTTTTTTTTTTTTGAGCATAAAAATAAATAATCATAAAAGTTATCACAAATATTATCAACTATCCCTCCCCCCAACCAAATAAAGACATTGTCCTCAATGTCTAAGGATAAAGAGAGAGTGTAGAAGAAATTACCTGAACCAAAGATTAATGAAAAGAAAAACCTGCAACATACTAGAACAAGGTAAAAAGAACATATTTATTGAAAACAAAAATGGGAAAGAAAGAAAGGAAAAAAAAAAATACATAGGTCAAGCCAATCTACGCTTTTTGCTACCCTCAGCAACTGACCAATCTAACTTAGATGTGGCAATGTCATACTCGGGAACAAAAGCTTCTAATTGTTCAATCAATTGATGAACATTAGAAGCAGTGACAATGATACGTCGAGCTAGAGGTGAGATAAATTGGTTTTCCACAGCATGATCTAGGAAAGACAATAGACCATCATAAAAACCACAAATATTCAACAAGCCTATTGGTTTTTGATGGATTTTGAGTTGGGCCCATGAGGTGACTTCAAAGAGTTCCTCTAAGGTTCCAAATCCCCATGGTAAGGCTATGAATGCATCAGCATGACTAAACATTTCAGCTTTGCGTTCATGCATGTCTGAAACAATCTGCACTTCCCCAATTGTATTTCCTGTAACACCCCCCACACTCAAAGCTTTTGGGATGACTCCCAAAACTTGACTGCCGCCATCATAAGCAGCTTTTGAGACACGACCCATCAACCCAAGGTTACCTCCGCCATAAACTAAATGAATCTTTTTCTCTGCTAATACCCTACCAAGCTGGTCAGCAGCTTCCCCAAATTCTCTATTCTTACCAGAACTAGACCCACAAAAGACACAAATATTAGTAAAGCGGCGTGAGATGGTGTTTGCCATTGTTATGCACGCTTTTTTTTTTTGTGAAAATTTGTAAGGTTGTAAGAACTGGAGAAGATAGAGAAGTGTCATTTATAGAGCTCAAAAAGAAGATGAAATCATGGAAGCTATATGACTAGGTCTGCATTGGCAGATGGGTGTCAGTCTAGAGTATAAAATGTCAAAAAGAGTGGCTGACCTGTAGTTGTGATTGTGGCTCACATCTTCCTCTGGTTTTACGTCCAGAAACGGCTTGAACGCCCTCTATGGGTCGAGGATAGGCTTCCCATCCAATTTTCTTATAAATTGGCAAACAGGGTCTTTTAAAGTCAGATTCCCAAGACTGTATCGCTCCTGTTCTCTTTGAAATTGGTTCCATAAAGCGAGAATTGCAATATGCACATATCCACTAGGATGCGTCTCAAGAGTCAACAAAATATTGTCTAATGACTCCTTACTCAGGCCATCCTTAATGAATTGTAATTTATCTTCTCGATTTACAGACACCATTCCAAGAGAACGACAGCGCGTGTTACAAGTCGTGCGAGCACACTTATAACATACACCCAATTTCTTTGCTCTTCTTTTCTTTGCATAACTGCTTTTACCCAGACCAGGCATGTAAGTAAGAAATGAATCAGAGAACTCACCTGCCAATTTTACCTTGGCTTCAATCAGCCAACGTACCTCAACAGGGATGCCCTTGCACATTAGCATTCTTAATCTTTCGGACCGTGCTTTGTAAATTTTCATCAATGCTTTTTGAGGAAATAAAGGAAAATGATTTTTCAATTTCTCGAGAATTTCTTCCATTTTTGTGAAAAAGAAAAGGGAGAGAAAGGAGAATGTACAAAGCAAGATTTTTTTTTTTTTTTATCAGCTATTGTGGGAGACTGAAAACACCGACTTGAAAAGTCACGGAGTACTGTTATCCGCCATTTAACCGGGAAAATAAAAGAAAGAAAAAGAAAAAGAAAAATACAAAATTAGCCTGCAATCACAAAAAAATTAAAGTTAGAGAGAAATATGCAAACCCAATTCAAATCATATCAATGGTTTTCATAACATGGGTTTGAAAGAGGAAGAGTCCCTTCTTCGAAAACTTGATTTTCTAGAAATGGTTTAAGTCTTTGACTGTTCACTTTAAACACGTTACCATTCCTAGGGTTTTCAATGTCAACGACCCCATAAGGATATACATGTTTCACAACAAATGGACCGCTCCACCTAGATCTCAATTTTCCAGGGAATATGTGAAGTCGAGAATTATAAAGTAAGACTTTTTGCCCAACATCAAATGTTTTTCTTAAAATTGATTTGTCATGAAAAGCTTTGGTTCTGTCTTTACAAATTCTCGAATTCTCATATGCATCATTTCTTAATTCCTCAAGTTCATTCAGTTGTAGCTTACGTAATTTGCAAGCATCATCAATGTTTGAATTAAAAGTTTTGATAGCCCAGTAAGCTTTATGCTCCAATTCCACAGGCAAGTGACAAGGTTTCCCATAAACTAATCGATAGGGTGACATACCCAAAGATGTTTTGAAAGCAGTACGGTAAGCCCAAAGTGCATCGTTTAGTCTAAGTGACCAATCTTTGCGATTTGGATTAACCGTTTTTTCTAAAATTTGTTTTATCTCTCGATTAGCTAATTCAACTTGTCCACTTGTCTGAGGGTGATAAGGGGTAGCAACTTTATGTGTAATCCCATATTTCTTCATTAGAGACTCAAAGACTTTGTTGCAAAAATGTGTTCCCCCATCACTTATAATGACTCGAGGAATTCCAAAACGACTCAAAATATTTTCTTTCAAAAATCTGACAACTGTTTTGTGGTCATTATTTCGACATGGAATTGCCTCGATCCATTTGGAGACATAGTCAACTGCGACTAAAATGTAAACAAAACCGAATGATGATGGAAACGGGCCCATGAAATCTATCCCCCAACAATCAAATATTTCAATGACAAGTATAGGGTTTAGAGGCATCATGTGCCGTTTAGAAATAGCCCCCAGTTTTTGACAATTTTCACAAGTTTTGCAGAATGTGTAGGTGTCTTTGAACAGAGTTGGCCAATAAAATCCACATTGTAAGATTTTTGCAGCCGTTTTCCTTGAAGAAAAATGACCTCCACATGCTTCTGTATGACAAAATTTAATGACACTACTTACCTCATTGTCGGGTATGCATCTACGAAAAATTTGATCAGGGTAATACTTGAACAGGTATGGGTCATTCCAATAAAAATTTCTAACTTCTGTCAGAAACTTTTTCTTATCTTGTGCTGTCCATTGAGATAGCATCTCTCCTGTTACAAGAAAATTGACAATGTTAGCATACCATGGCATTTTACTAATAGAAAACAAAAACTCATCCGGAAAAGAGTCATTGATAGGTGTTATGTCTAAGGATGAGTTTGTTGTAAGTCTTGACAAATGATCTGCAACAACATTTTCAGCTCCTTTTTTATCTTTGATTGTGATGTTAAATTCTTGGAGCAACAAAATCCACCGTATTAATCTAGGCTTGGCATCCTGTTTAGACATCAAGTACCTCACAGCAGCATGATCAGTGAAAACAATAGTTGAAGAGCCAATTAAATAAGATCGGAATTTGTCTAATGCAAATATTACAGCAAGTAGTTCTTTTTCTGTAGTAGTATAATTCATTTGTGCACTATTCAAAGTTCTACTTGCGTAATAAATGACATAAGGCTTACCTTCCTTCCTTTGCCCTAGCACGGCACCGACAGCAAAATCGCTAGCATCACACATCAACTCAAAAGGCAGAGACCAATCAGGGGATTGCATGATAGGGGCAGTTGTCAAAAGGCTAATCAACTTATCAAAAGATTTTTGACAATCTTGAGTCCATTCAAATGGTGCATCTTTTATTAGGAGATTACAAAGAGGTCTAGATATTGCACTAAAGTCTTTAATGAATCTCCTATAAAATCCTGCATGGCCTAGGAAAGATCGAACATCTCTAACCGTTTTTGGTGGAGGCAAATGGGCAATTAATTCAACTTTTGCTTTGTCAACTTCAATTCCCTTAGAAGAAACCACATGTCCTAGGACAATTCCAGAGGTGACCATGTAATGACATTTTTCCCAATTTAACACCAAGCCTTTTTCTTCACATCTTTTTAACACATTTTCTAAATTTTCAAGGCAATTATCAAATGAATTTCCAAACACTGTTAGATCATCCATAAAGACCTCTAAAAAATGTTCAACCATGTCACTAAAAATGCTCAACATACATCTTTGAAATGTTGCAGGAGCATTACAAAGGCCAAAAGGCATCCTTCTAAATGCAAAGGTGCCAAAGGGACATGTGAATGTTGTCTTTTCTTGGTCCTCTAGTGCTATGGGGATTTGATAATAACCTGAGTAACCATCAAGAAAACAGTAGTAGGGATGTCCTGCCACTCTTTCTAGAATTTGGTCAAGAAATGGTAAGGGAAAATGGTCTTTTCTAGTGGCAGCATTTAATTTTCTATAGTCAATACACATTCGCCAACTAGATGAGACTCGTGTTGGTATTAACTCTCCTTTTTCATTTTTTACCACTGTGACTCCAGATTTCTTAGGGACTACTTGTGTTGGACTTACCCACTTACTATCAGAAATAGGGTAGATAATTCCTACATCAAGTAACTTGAGAACTTAACCTCTTACTACCTTTTTCATGTGTGGATTTAATCTTCTTTGGGGCTGTTGACATGTTCTAGCATTATCTTCTAGATGTATTCTATGTGTACATATTAAAGGATTAATGCCTTTTATGTCTTTTAAAGTCCACCCAATTGCATTTTTATGCCTTTTAAGTACCTCTATCAATTTACCTTCCTGTTCGTTGGTAAGAGTTGAAGAAATTACCACCGGGTAAGTTTGTTCTTCACCAAGGAATGCATATTTCAGTCCTTCAGGTAATGGCTTCAATTCTAGTTTGGGTACTTCTTCTTGTTTACTTTCATTGACAGGTCATAATTCTTCAAATTTCGGCTTCCAACCTTTGTTCTCCATCACCTGGGTACAATCAAGCAACGAACATATATTAGAAACAGTAGGATCTAGTTGCATGCTTGACTCAAATGAATTAACTAAACAAGTTTCCAGAGGATCAGAAGAACTCCCTGCTTGAAGATGATCTTCAACAATAGCTTCAATCATGTTTGCTTCTTCATTTTCATCACCTTCATCTTGTGGTTGTTTGCACATGTTGAAAACATTAAGCTCTAGTGACATATTTTCAAATGTCATCTTCATTACGCCATTCCTGCAATTAATCAAAGCATTAGAAGTTGCTAAAAATGGGCGGCCTAAAATAACAGGAATTGGTTTACACCCATTAGAAACAGGCTGTGTATCCAAGACAATAAAATCCACAGGATATATGAATTTATCGACTTGTACTAACACATCTTCCACTATCCCTCTTGGCACTTTAATTGATCTATCAGCAAGTAAAAGAGTAATGGAAGTTGGTTTTAACTCACCTAGATCAAGTTCTTGATAAACTGAATGTGGAAGTAAATTAACACTAGCACCAAGATCAAGTAAAGCCTGTTCAATTTTATGCTCTCCAATAATGCATGAAATTGTAGGACAACCAGGGTCCTTATATTTCATAGGATTATTGTTTTGAAGAATGGAACTTACTTGTTCTGCTAAAAAGGCTCTCTTTTTCACATTCAGTTTTCTTTTCACAGTGCACAAGTCTTTCAAAAATTTTGCATAAGAAGGAACCTGTTTAATAGCATCCAACAAAGGAATATTGACCTTCACTTGTTTGAAAATTTCATAAATTTCAGGATTGTGGTTCAATTTCCTTGGATTGTTCAATGCTTGAGGAAATGGAGCTACAGGTGGGAGTTTGGTCTTTTCTTGGCTAGGTACAGGCTTATCAACCCCTTCCTTACTCTTGGAGAAAGACTTATCATCTTTCTCACAAGGATCAAGAATAGGTTTTTCGACAACCTTACCACTGCGAAGAGTTATGACTGATTTAACTTGGTCCATGTGTTGACTTCCTGAACTACCCTCTTCCAGGTTGTATTGACCCTTAGGATTGGGTTGAGGTTGAGAAGGAAATTTTCCTTTTTCATGGATGGTGAGTGTTGATGCAATCTTAGCAAGAGTGTCTTTTAAATCGGACAAGGTTTGTGAAGTTTGATTGTTAATGGTCTCTTGCTTTTCAATGAATGAATGCAATGTTTCCTCAAGGTTTTTCCCAAATTGTGGGACATAGGGTGCATAACCTTGAGTACCTTGAAAGTTTTGGTGACCTTGAGGAGGTGATGGTTGTGAAGATTGTGCATGATTATCATTCCTCCAACTGAAGTTTGGGTGATTTCTCCAACCTGGATTGTAGGTCTGTGAGTATGGGTTAGGATTTGGCCTTTTGAAAGTGTTTAGGACATTGGCTTGTTCATGGAGACATTCTTTGAATGCAGGCAGAGTTGGGCACTCCTTAGTTGAATGGTCATTGGTATCACATATGTGACACACAATTTCTTGAGCGGATTTTAGGTGACCGCTCTTTTTCAATTCTAAGGCCTCGACCTTTCTAGCTAGAGATGCAAATTTGGCTTGAATGTTATGTTCTTCCCTAAGGTTGTAAATACCTCCACTAGATGTAGAGGCTTGAGCTTTACTCGGTGCCTCTTGGGTACCTGCAGTGTCCCAATAGGTCTAGGTAGTCTAGTGCCTCTTCAGGGTCTTTATCTCCAAACTCTCCATTACACATCATTTCGACCATTTGTCTACCTTGGGGTGTTAAACCCTCGTAAAAGTGTGTGACTAGTCTCCATGTTTCAAAGCCGTGGTGAGGACAAGAATTAAGCAATTCTTTGTACCTCTCCCAAGATTGGTAAAGGGTCTCTCCTGGTTTCTGGCTGAAAGTGCTAATTTGTCTTTTGAAGGAATTTGTTCTATGATGAGGAAAGAACTTTTTCAAGAACTGTTCCTGCATTTCATCCCAATTACCAATAGATCTAGACCTAAGATTTTGCAGCCATGTTTTAGCTTTATCTTTCAAAAAGAAAGGGAAAAGCTTTAGTCGGATGGTGTTCATGCTATAATTTGTGTCATTGTAAGTGTTGCACACTTCCTCAAACTCTCTCAAATGCAGGTATGGGTTTTCGGCATCTAAGCCATGAAATTTGGGTAAAAGTTGAATAATACCCGGCTTAAAGTTAAAATGAGATGCATCTGGAGGAAAAACTAGACATGATGGAGTACTAGTTCTTGTGGGGTTCATGTAGTCTCTAAGTGTTCTAGGTTGTGCATGATCATTGTGTTGGGAATGATTGTCCCCAAGATCAGTGGCTCTTTCAACTTCGTTTTCTGCCATATTTTCAAATGCAGATGGGGAGCCCCTAACAAGTCTACCAGTCGGTGTACGTGACCAAGCTCTCATGCAAGTCGTAGATGCAACAGAATAAAAGAAAACAAAAACACCAAAAAATAATATTATTTACAAGAAAAAGAAAATGAAAAAGATGAAAAGAATTTTGATGGTTTTGAACACCAAATGATACTTCCCTGGCAACGGCGCCAAAAACTTGACACGTCCAGAAAATGGATTTCTACTCCCAAGTGCAGGAGTGTCGAAGTAATAAATTAACCCGGTGAGACCGGGGTCGATCCACGAGGAAGAATATTTAGATCCTGCAAAAACCAACAAAAATCTACAAGGAAAATATAATAGGAAATAAAATATTGTGAAATGAGGGTAGGTATAATGGTGAAACAAATTAAATTAAAACATGCTAAGGTTAGAGGTTCCACTCTTGGTATATGGTTTAAGTTATATTTAACTCATTTTTATCACTCAATTGGAATCCACACATAAAGGAGGTTCCAATCGGAAGTTATCCCATTTAAGTTCTTTACACATCTATCAAGTTATATTTCTTTTCTTTTAGTTATATTACAATGGATACTCTACACTCCTTATGTTAAATGGGTTCAAGTACTTATTGTGCCAATCAACTACCATAAATCAAGATTCCTTTGCCAGATGCAGGTATAACTATGCGGTTCTAGACGGATTCAAGTATTTATGGTGTTGTTTGTCTACAATGAATCAAGAATCCTTGGTCAGAGGTGCAGGTACAACCATGCGGTTCTAGACGGATTCAAGTATTCATTGTGCCAAGAATTGTCTACAATAAGTCAAGATCCCCACTTCACATAAGAGTAAGAGATGAAAATTCAATTCAATAAGAAAAGTAATATAAAACATGTAGATAAATTTACACAAATGAATATAAACTTTAAGACCATGTTAAGAGTTAAATAAATCTTTATTCACATACCAAGAGCTTCACCCTTCACCTTAGCAAAAAGAGAATTTAGCTACTCATGATAAAAGAAAGAAAACAAGTAAAAGAAATAAAATGAGCAAGAGAGAAATTAGATTATCATAAAAGTTCAACAATACAACAATGTAAGGTGCACTTGGCAAGGAACCCAGGCTGCCTTCAAGCTTATACAAGGCCTCTATTTATAGACACAATGAGAGGCAAACAAGTCAAAAATGGTAGGAATAAATTAATGCAAGTTGATTGAATTTGGTAAGGTAAAGTTGTCAACTTTGTTGTTTTCCACACATGCACCGACTTGTCCACCGAATTAGGCACCGTTCCTTTGACAATTTGATCTCGTGGTAAACATCAAAGTTGTAGATAATTCTCTTATCTTTCTAGAATGATAAGACTCATAATATTTGGAATTTTCTGGAGAGAGTTATGGCCCAAATAGTGAAGACTGCCCAATTGACGCGGCCATGCAAACCAGCCCAAGATAATCCAATATTTGTCTTCAAAGGAGTCCAAATCTGATAAGAATTTACAAACCAAACTTATAGGGCTATGAGTTATCTTTCCAACACTATCAAGAACATAGTGATTGGATATTTGAGTGCAAAGTTATGCCCATTACACTGAACCTGCATCAAAATAGAAAGTTTAACCATTAAGTGTAATTATAAATAAGTTAGGTAATTTGATGAAACTAATAGTATAAAATAATGGTTTTAACCTTTATTATTATACAAATTTAAGTGTTCATCACACACCATAACAGAATGGTGTTGTAGAGAGGAGAAATAAGACCTTGACGGAAATGGTGAGATCTATGATTAGTTTCTCATCATTACCATATTCCTTTTAGGGAAATGCACTACAAACAGCGACTTATATGCTGAACGTAGTTCCATCCAAATATGTTCCTAAGACTCTCCTAGAGTTGTGGAATGATCGTAAAGCTAGTTTACGACATTTTCGCATATGAGGATGTCCAGTACATGTACTGAAGAATAGGCGTGGAAAGCTGGAACCTCGTTCACAAGTATGTTTATTTGTAGGGTACCCAAAGGAACATGAGGTGGATTCTTTTATAATCCACAAGAAAACAAAGTGTTTGTGTCGACAAACGTAACGTTTCTGGAGGAGGATTATATAAGTAATCATAAACCTCGTAGTAAGATTGTGTTAAAAGCGCTAAAACCTAGTACGACCAGTGCTCAGTCAACAAGAGTTGTAGACGATGTTATTATTCCACAAGCATCTGATAGTCAGATAATTCCTAGTCAGGATACACCATTGCCGAAGTGCAGTGGAAGGGTTGTTCGACAACCTGATCACTACTTAGGCATTGGAAAGGCACAGGGTGTCGTTTCTAATGATAGTGTGGATGATCCATTGACATTTAGACATGCAATGGAAAATTCTGACAAAGAGGAATGGCTTAAAGCCATGAATCTCGAGATGGAGTCCATGTACTCCAATTCAGTCTGGGAACTTGTAGACTTACCAGATGAGATAAAACCCATAGGATGTAAGTGGATCTACAAGGGTAAGAGAAGAGTAGACGGAAAGGTAGAGACCTTTAAGGCAAGGCAAGTGGCTAAGGGTTACACCCAGAAGGAAGGCATTAATTATGATGAAACCTTTTCACCAGTAGCTATGTTTAAGTCTATTAGGATACTCTTATCCATAGCTGCCTATTTCGATTACGAAGTCTGGCAAATGGACGTCAAGACTGCATTCTCGAATGGCAATCTAGACGAAAGCATCTATATGATGCAACCAGAGGGATTCGTATTCCAAGATCAAGCAAAAGGTTTGCAAACAGCAAAGGTCTATTTATGGACTTAAGCAGGCGTCTATATCTTGGAACATTAGGTTTGATATTGCGATCAAGACCTATGGTTTTGAGCAGAACGTTGATGAGCCTTGTGTATACAAACGCATCATTAATAAGAAAGTAGTTTTCCTAGTCCTTTACGTAGATGACATCTTACTCATTGGGAATGACGTAGGAACATTGTCAGAGGTAAAGGGTTGGCTTGCTAACCAATTCCAAATGAAAGATTTGGGAGAGGCAAGTTATGTAAAAAGAGTTGTTGTTGAGATTACAAGTAAATGTGGTTGATACAATTGGGGAAGAAGATGCGATGGAAGAATTCGGGGTAAGGAGAGATCCCTATACTCTTGGCCCCATGGATCGATTTGTATTGGTCATCAATCCTGAAGCTTCATTGGGTAGTGGAACTAAGAGACAACAAAACATCAATGAAGTACTTTTTAAAAAAAGAACCTTGCATGTATGTATATCCTATATGCTGAACCTTGCAGTCAAGACTCTGTATGCATGCATGTACATTGCCAAGGGCTTAACCCTAAACCTTATAGGCAAGACCTTTTTCCAATCTTAGGGTGTAGTTCCACATAAACTTGGTGGCATCTTCTTACAAAGGATCTCCTGAGTGAAATATGTCCCTGTAAGAACATTCTTCATATTCAGTTTTCCATTATCTTTTGTGTTCCAAACCCAGTGGAACGACTTCCATCACTTCAGATATATATACTTCACACATGCTAGCCACTTGATATCAAGTTTAATTTTAAAGAAAAAGAAAAAGTGGCAGTGAAACTACTACTTATCAGTAATCCCAGGAAAAAAAAAAAGAAAAAAAAACAGTCAACAGGTAATCCAAGAAACTGATATCACAGTAATTTATGCACCTCAATCGTTTAAAGAATGATAAATCTAAAGCACAGTAAAATACAAGCTTATTTAAGCAGTGTTCTAAAAATCGCTAGGCGCTACCTAGGCGGCGGGGTAGCGCCTAGCGATTTTTTGGCTAGACGCCCATTAATCGGTTCCTTGGTGGTCGACGGCGTTGACCACCTAGAAAAATGATGATGATGATGATATATATTGTTTGCCTTTGGAGATGATCATGATACTTAGGGAGTAATTATTTACTTAAGATTTTTGTATTTTGGGTGTTAGTTGAAAAAAAAAAAAAAAAGGCTTCCACGGCTGGGCAACCGCCTAGGACCGACTAGTTTGCCCAGGACGACCGCCTAGGCGGGCCCCTAGGTCCGCCTAGGGCTGCCTAGGTGGCCAGCCGCAGCATATGGCCGAATTGGCCATATTCGCCGTGGCCGGCCACCACCTAGGCCGATTTTTAGAACAATGAATTTAAGTAAACATTTTCCAGCATAATATACTCAGAATGCACAACTTTAAGAAACATAAACTAAAAGCATAAGATCTGTATTAAATTTTTATTGAGTTTTCCAGTTGAAAGTTGTAGGTCTACTAACAAAAAGGGTAAAGAATATAAGAAGGTTACTGCTAGAAAGAATATCTTAACACCTGTGTCCCATGCAGGTCATATCAATATTTTTAACAAATTATCAAGTAATAAGCTACTCATCATGTATATAGAAAAGAAATCTATATATTCAACACACAAAGATATCTTTTACTTATATAGTAAACAAATTTATCAGTGGAAAAACTTGATGCTACCTGTACAATAAACTTGTCCACCTTCAATAATATATGTGTATTACTATAAAATAAAGTCCGAGATAGCAATCAATTTGAAAACTTTACTTCGAATTTAGCTGAATAACTGAAGAAGGTGATGCAACATTTTTCCTAGTGGAAGAGAACAGTTTCTGTCTTCTTGGTTATGAAGTAAAGCTTACTTGAGGGCCTTCTATGGCCAAACAGTTTAATTTTCTTTAAGACAAAAATCTAATAAGTAGATAATCTAACCATATTTCCCTAAATAGTTTCACAATGGGTATTACATGAAGATAAATCTAACCGAAATTCCTCACGAAGGGCCAAAACATACAGCACTAATTCTTATGAAAATTAAACCTCAAATAGATTATATGAGTTTGAAATAAAATCAGCAAGAATAGTCTATAGGTCATAATTGGTTGATACTGAGATTCAAACTAATTATAGATGTTGAGAACACATACAGAAATTTCTACAGATGTAATTTCACTTCCTACTATGATGGATAAATTATTCCTGCAAAACTGTTCTAAAGTTCCTTATCGTTGGCTATAAGTTACAGAAAATCATGAAAAATATTCAGTAAGTGAAGTAAAACTAAGCTACGAATACAATACGAAACCAAACATGGTCTTCTTTCTTCTTATTCCTTTTGATTGGTCAATGTCAAGCACAATATTCCAGAACTGAAATAGTATTCGCTCTTAAGGAGAATATCCCGCTCTGGTTCTAATCTTCTTGCACAAGGATTGCAATAGAGCAGAATGGTTCAATGAGGCCATTAAAGAGCATTCACTGCTTATCCACATCCAAGCAAAGCTGACCCTTGGGGAAATTTTGAGCAGTAACAATCATATTAATCACATAACAAACGCACCAAAGTTTGCTATAAAAATTATTCTACATGCGAACATGTACAGATTCTTTCCAGCAACAATGGCCAGTCTTCTCCAAGCTGCTGTGGTTTCAGTCCCATCGCAACCTTGAAATCCAGCAAAGATAATTGGAAATCATATCCTTTTCCATGTATTCCTTCCAAAGGCCTACTGCTACTTTGCACCGGAAAATCATAACCTGGAAAGCCATAGCTAACAAGTTTTACATGAGAGTGGTGCTTGTGGATACTGTTTCCCATCAACTCATGCCCAGACCTTATTCCTACCAGTTCAACGGAAGACCTTATTAACCTCTTTAAATAAACATCCAACCCACTGTTTAACAAATTAGCAGAGTCTACTGACACACCTTCCAGACCATGTGCTACAGCAATCTCCAGCATACGATCCTTCAGCGTCTCACTGCCAAGCAGCAGATCACTATCATATGAGTTACAACATCTACCACCCCTTGCTACATGTGGTGGCTGGCGGACCTCACCCACACTATGTGAGCAAAATGGTATTCCAAGAGATGGTCGGAGTGAACTTCTAGTATATGGTTCTTTCCCATTTCCAACAAATAATAGTTCAGTTTGTTGACTGTTATCTACAGAAACTGAACCATCTGCAGATCCATTTTTTGTGGCAGGGTGGTGACGAACAACTTCCCCTTCATTATTTGTTTTTCGTGAGAGTACTTGATGATGCTGCACCGGCGTATGTATTTCACGAGAATCTAAATCTCCATTTTCAGAAACTGCATTATTAGACGTAATTGTTGATCGTCGTGAGGAAAAATCCCCATCAGACCCAACACAGATTCCCAATCTATCCCCACAAGGAGACAACAGCAAAACTTGCCCATTTGGTTCATACCCACTGCTCGTAATATCATAGCCATTCTCATTGTGAGTAGATGCTGATGGAAGGAATTTTGCTTCACAAGCATTTTTCAAAATTGAATGTATCAATTTATTATGAAGCTTAAGATTTTCTCTCCCGATAATCCTCAAACAAAACTTATTAAACTCAACCTTGCTAAGCTCCAAACTGAGTAACTTATTCAAATAAAAGAAATACAACTTTGACCTTTCCGGCCCAAGTCTCTTAACTAACTGAGCTTTGAGCTCAGCTAGGTTGATCCGGAAATGCGACTGATTTTGTCGTTGCATTTCTCACCTCAAAGAACCCATATAAAATAATTTACAAGTTCACCACATTTCGCTTCACCTTAACCCAAAACCTCAACAAAAATCAGGGTTTTGAACTTTTTCGATTCCATTTAACAAAATCAGTAATTCCTAAATTTAGAGCACACATACTTGTAACAGTAACAAAACCCCTCAAAACTTAACTTCACAAAATTTGAATTCCAACTAAACAGAGCTAAATACTAGCCAAATTTACATTTCTTAACAACAAATTGCACCAAAAACCTCCCTTTCTATTCAGATCACCAAAGCTATGAGTACAGTAATTACATGGATCACTAACTAAATAGTTAATGGGTTTTTCGCAGCAAAGATGGAGTTTAAATACAGCATAGATTATAGAGAGAGAAAATCGATGGTCTGACCTGTTTGGAGCTCGAGAAACTGCAAGAAACTAATGGGGTCTGCTGACCTTTGTAGCTTATTCTTGCATTGAGCTTCTCCTTCCTTCTTCTCCCTCTAGAATTTCCTTCGTAGTTTATTTCATTTTCAAACCTTTAAATGAAATCTTTCTGAGGTTTTTCTTTTGCATCACAATTTTTTCAGAGAAACGAATAATTTTTCTTCATCTTCTCATACTCTCCCTCTCTCTCCGCCATTGTTTTTTTAATGTCACAGTGAAGTTTTACGGGCGAATACCATTACTTTGCATACGATTCTACAATAAAACCGTGAGTTTGATCTTAATTATACATTAATTTTATTGACTATTTAGTTGATCGTTAGAATTGTCAGCCAATCAATAGTTAATTTATCTTAATTTTTTAATTTTATAAAAAAATTAATAAAAAATATAAAACATAAAATAAATCTAAATTGACAGACGATGAAAATTATATTAATAAAAAAAATTAAAAAAAGAGAACAATTAAAAAAAAAAAGAAAAAGAAAAATTTTCCTTTATTTTTTTAAAAATAGTAATAAAATAGATCTCCACTGTCTATCAATCTTAATGGTCGGTGGAGATTTATTTTTAAAAAAAATTATTTTTTATTTTTTATTTATTTAATTTTTTTAATTAGGAGTAGTTATATTATTTCATACATAAGTTATGGTCAAATCGTTATGTTTGATTGAATCAACTGACGGTAGGGTATTAACTTATAATTAAGGCTAAACTCATGATTTCGTTACTGGTACACAGCTATCCTTAGGCAAACAACTTCCCTCTTTTCTTCAACGAGGTCTAGGCTAGCTGCAAGTAGGTCTTCATTCTACTTTGGGTTGCATGTAGCCATTCTGTGCGTGTTTGCTATAAATTCAGCTGGAATCATGGTTTCTGTTCTATAGAACATGGAGAATGGGGTTGCTCCTATAGTGCAACTCGCAGTAGTTATGTATGACCATAATACTCTGGGGAGCTTGTCTGCCCAAGCCCCATTTTTCCCCTCAAGTTCCGTTTTCAGAGTATGTTTGATAATTTTGTTGACGGCCTCCACCTGCTCATTCGCCTATGGGTGATCAACTGCGAAGAAGCCCAAATAGGTCCAGAGATATCAACAAAGCCCAACGGGCCTGGATAAACCAACGAAGCCCAACAGACTTGAGGAAGCCAACAAGGTCTAACTGGCTGGAGAAGCTCATAGAGCCCAACACAATAAAGAAGTTCATCCCAACAATGTGAAGTGGAGAAATGGACCTGGAGACTCTATGCGAGCTCCAACACATAAGCGACTTGGAATGTTTACACACATCACCTCTCATCAACAGCATGGCTCCAGCTCGCATAACGCTCAGCACGAAGCTCCAGATAGAGAAGAATCCCATGAATATAGGGATCTGATCTGGTCAACTAGCAGAGTCCCAATCAGTCTTAAATATCTTATTTTCAGCAATTGTATTTCAATCAAAGTATGATTCTTAGGGATTTGATTTAATTCATGATTTCCAGTTATTGGATTCCATGTAAAAAAGGATGACTCCAACCCTTCACACTATAAAAGGAAGACATCATCACTATTATAAGGGTTACAAAATTTAAGAGAAAGTATGCATATAACGAGCTCAATATTAATACAAGAACAGTGGATGTAGGTATTGTTTTAGGCCGACCCAATTTAAAAATCCCTTTGTGTTTGATCTTATTTCATTGCTTTTACTATTATTATCACTGTTAATCACGTTGACCAAATTCACACATCAACATTTTGGCGCTAGAAAGAGGGCTCGTTTGAGGATTCAAACCTTCAATTTTCAGCAGAAAACAATGCTTTTGCGTTATTTCTCAGGAAAAATCTCCTAGAGCAATGGCAAGAGGTGTAGGAACCCATTCCAGGGCTACAAGAAGTAGGGATGTACCTTTCCATTGGAGGACATTCAGAGGCATCCTGTAACACCACCTGACCCGACCCGACTGGATCAACTCAGGAAGCGCTACCGGGTTTTCAAAACTTTTCTTATATTCACTTTATAAATTACAAACCAATGAAAATCATATAAATTGTATTTTCCCATCAAAATTTCCAATATTAAAAATGTGTTTCTAGTGAGCCCATCAAACTTTATTTTAAAAAAAATTTCGGCAGAGTTTCCTCTCTTTTTCTGATTTTTCAAAACCTGTTTTCAATAAAACAATATAATACAATATAATTCCAGCACTTTTATATCCAAATTTTCAAATCAATGCGCACTTTGCCGTTTAGAGCGACTTCCAAACAGTTTTAAAAATAAAATAATTTATAATTCAAAGGTACAAACATTTGAAAAGAAATTTAAATCATAAAGCAATTATTTACAAAATATATATATAAATATCGAATTACAGATTTCTGTATATGCATGCTTAATTAAATACAATATACAATTAAAATTCAATTGTAACTACTCAAAAGAATTGTGACTCTGGACCTTCAATCTGCTGCTACTTCCTCTCTATTCTTTGTTTCCCCCTGTGTCTCTGATACCTACGCGTGATAAAATCAACGCGCTAAGCATACAGCTTAGTGGGTGTACACTAAACTCAATTGTCAAAATCATAAATAGTTTTGCATAATAAAATATTACTATATTATCAAATATAAATCATTTACAGAAATAAAAGTGATGAAATCAATTCAATATAAACCTCTTGATACAATTAATAATCCATGCAAAACCAAATCATCAATTCTTTTATAATCATTTCTTTGCAAGTCATTCTCAATTCAGGCCCTCTAGAATACTCAACATACTTTCTGGACTGGAATATGGGTCTAATCTCTGTAATATCAGTGTGACGTCCGGGGTTGCCCCGCAACAACAGTCACTAGTATCGGTGTAATTGTCCGAGATTGCCCCGCTACAACAATCACTGGTATTTGGTGTGATTGTCCGAGATTGCCCCGCAACAACAATCACTGGTATCAATGTGACGTCCGGGATTGCCCCGCTACAACAGTCACTGATCTCAATGTGACGTCCGGGATTGCCCCGCTATAACAGTCACAAGTAATAACAGTACAGTACGATAGTAATAACCCAGCTGGTATACCAACTTCCTAAATCCATTTCCTATGTCCAAGTATCCTAGGGCCATTTTCATCATATCATCTATTCAATTTGTTTTCTTTTCATTTCAAACTAATTCAGAATCATTTTCAAAACATTGTTCATACAATGATTAATTCAAAAACTCACTTTATAAACGAAATTCAATTCTATTAAAATGTTCTAAAAATTAAAATCATATAAACACATATATAATAACGTAATTCACAGTTATTGTTACCAAAATCATTTTCAACTCAATACAAATCAATTTCCATCAATTATCAATTTCAACGAATCCAAAAGCATAATTGCATATATTTTATCAAACAAAAATCCTCTCAATTATTCCAAAATCAATACTTATCAATATTTGTAAAACAAGCTATTCAAAAACATCTCAATAACAGAAAACAGAACGTAATAATACTATATGTCATAAATCAAAATCATTAAAATTAATATAATCGAAATTTTGAAATTTAAATTCAATCAAATCCATTTGAATCTGAAAACTAAACTCAAAATAGCAATGTACACCAACCTGGTTTTCGTTTTTCGAACAGTTTTTCTTCTGGATTTCTTTTTCCTTTCTTTTTTCCTTTTCTCTTTTCTTTTCCTTTTCTTTCTCCTTCTTTTCTTCTTCCTTTCTTCTTCCTTTCTTCTTCTTCTTCTTCTTCTTCTTCTTCTTCTTCTTCTTCTTCTTCTTCTTCTTCTTCTTTCTCTCTCTCACTCTCTCTTTCTCTCTGTTTTCTCCCTTCCCTCTTTTCTAGAGACTTCTCACGTCTCTTATTTTTTTTATAAAATTTTGGTTGTCGCGACCGTCATTGCGACCTGTGGTCGCGCTACCAGGTCGCGTTACTCACTGGAGCAACTTCACCGCCTTCATCGCGATCACCCATCGCGGTACCATGGTCGCGCTGGTCACTGCCAGAATTTGACATTTTTCACCGCGAGCTAGTCAGCGCGATCTGTGGTCGCGGTGCTCACTGCCAAGAAATTCCATTTGTCACCGCGAGCAGCTCATCGCGATCTCAGGTCGCGGTACACTCTGCCATTTTTTTCTTCACTTTATGCAATCTTTCTGGACCGCTCCATCTGGTCCATCTGGAAATCATAAAACTAAACATACATTTAATTACGTTTTACACCCCTCGAATCATAACTTTTTATATCCACATTTTCAAAATTAATTATTCAAAATTAGGGATGTTACACATCCCACCAGGCCCAGATTCCACTATTGGTCCAAACGTGGTCTCTGCTGTCCCTACGGTTCCACCACCTGCCTCAAATCCACCAGTAGGTCCTTTTTCCCTCTCAAATGGATCCATACAGAAATGACCAGGCTAGTCCTTCCAAGCTGCCAGATTTCAACAAATGGATAGAAAAGCAGATGGAGATGGAAAGGATGATGGCGGAGATGGCACACGAATATCAGCTCTTGATGCAGAACCTTTCCATACGCGAGCAGGTCGTTGAAAGCACCTCACCCCCACCTCCGATGTGGGAAAATCCAGTCAACACTGCCCGCCATTCCACCAGGCAAGATCTCCCTCAGCGTGATGGTCAGCGAGGTGGAATCTCCATTCATTCAACTAATGCAACAATGAGAGCTGCAGAAGATCCTGATGAGCAGCATGAAAGGCCTAATCACGGGGGATCAGAAATCCACGTAAACGCCAATGGTGAAAGATACGTGGAGCTCAGCAGAGATCATAGTGATGCCATGGCTCATAGCTCGACCCAGTGACCTAGGTTGCCTCGTAGGTCAGATGAAATCCATGACCAGTGACTTGGTAGAGGAAGCAACGGAAATGCCTACCGCACAATACCAGCTGCTGAAATCCCCAGGAATCAGACCGCTAAACCACAATTGAAAAGGAGGAGGTCATTTGACAGAAACCAACGGAGGTCGCTTGACAGAAACCAACGGAGGTCGCTCAATCTGTAAAATCCTCCCTGAGTCAGTAGGCAAACCGTATAGAAGATGCTGCCACTGCTGGAATTTATGCCCTAAAGTTTGTATTTGTAAACGTTTAAAAACTTAATAAGAATTATCGATTTTATCATTCTTGTTTAAAAGCATTTTATGTTCAAATGATTCATTCATATTATGCAAGAACATCCAAGATTGCAAGCTGTAATATCAGAATGAGTATATGAAAGTCATATACAAGATTCATTTTGAGACATGCAATTTAAAAAGTCCGTAGAGAGCATACAAAGCTGGGTACTTTGTTTGTGGTTGATCTACTGTTGCGGTCCATTCTGTAATGTACGGTGGTTATGTAATGTACGGTGGTCTTATCCTAGACCACTAATGTAGTTGACATGAGAATGAAGACACCTTATATGATGAGATCATATAGGACTAGGCCATGATTTATATGAATCTCTCACCAAGATCCGTTAGTAGGTGAGATTCATATATATATATATATATATATATATATAAACGATGGTTATTTATAGGTGATCTTAATCCTAAGTGTCTTATCGATTCTTTCAGGTTAGATCGTGGCTTTTAATTTACCATGAGTGAGGTCGATGTCAATTCTTGACTAATACCTCCGTATCTTGGAGTTGCGGTTTGGCTTGTGGCTGTGAAGGTATGAACATGATAATGGAATCCACTCATTCTTGATTGAAGTAGATGGGTAGTTTCATTAAGGGTTGATTTAGGGCTTGGACAATTATAAGATCTCTCATTCTTCCATGAGGAAGACAAGATTTAATTATTCATTAGAGAATCAACAGTGCTTAAAGGAAAAGATATATTTAAAGGGGTATAATAGACATTATGACCTAGCGCTAGTTATGAACAACTTGTGGAGGATCACACTATATGTAAATAGTTATATCAATAGACGCTGAAACTTCAGATTGTATAAACACGTCTACAGTTCTGAGATTGCAGCCTCGAGTTTTTACTGGAATAACTCGGAGGTTAATAATAGTGAAATATTAATTAAAGAGTTTAATTAATATTTCTAAGTATTATTAGAGCTCAAAACTGTGGATCCATTACGTCCTTTTGCAAGCCCTTATGGTTGTTGGTAACGAGGGTCACGATAAATTAATTGGATGGTCCAATTAATAGTGTTACGACAGTAACACAATTTATTTAAATAGAATAAATAAATAATATAATTATTTAATTTAATATTTAATAAATTAATAGAATATTAATAATTATAAATTATAAATTATTAAATTCTATTTATTAAATAGGAGGTTACGGAATCAAACTGTGACAGAGACAAAAGAATTAAAATAATAGGATTATTTTAATAGTCTCCCAAGTCACAGGTTCAAATTTCTAGGGAGACCAAAACAAATAGGATTTAGAATCGTATTTGACTTGGTCAAACTTAAGCCCTAAAGAGCTAGTATTTAAGAGTTAATATGCTAGTAAAAATTGACCTAAGTGAGAAAAGGAAAGAGGCATTCGACCATAGCAAGAAAGAAAGAAAGAAAGAAGAAAAAAAAAAGTTTTTTTTTCCTAACCTCTCCCAAGGAGAAAAGGAGTCTTCTCCGTTCGTCTTTCACATGACTTCCATCTCTTACCATGACGTGTGCACACATGCGTTGGCAGACCGCGGGTCATAGTTTGAAAGATCTGATGGTGGATCAAAGAATTGAAAAAGCGTAATCAAGAAAAATGTATGTAGTTAAAAAATTCTTTTCAGCGTATACACAGGAACTCGTTCCTGATTGAAAACCGTTTTCAATAAAGAATTTTTTGAAACCTATTCCGCACGTTTATTTGATAAATTATCTATTTTCTCCCCTTCAATTGCTATTAGAGTCTGGTTCTAACGTTTTTTGTGTATACGCATAAAAAAAAAAAACTATATCTTTCTTGATTATTAATTATTGATGTATTATTGTGTAGGCACAAATCTATATTTGTATGATTTATTTTATTATTATATGATTTGATTTTATATTAATAAAAATGTATTTGATCGTTAATTATATAGTGAATGTGTTATATGTTGTTTTGCTTTTGGGCCAATTGTTTATGGCAATTTTTTTATTTTGTTCTTGTTTTTTTTTTATTATTTCTTGTAATCAATCTGCAGTACGAGGAGTCATGATACGGATGATGCGAAGACGAAAAGAGAAAGACAGTCCTGTACGCAGTGGCCGCTCGCAGCAGCAGGCAGCGCGCTTGGTTGCGCGCGGGCTGCTGCCGTGTTTCATTAGGCCCGTTTTTCGTGGTTTTTTGCAGATGATTTTTGACTATTTCTTTGGAAAAATATTGTCGAATATTTTCTGTAAAAAGTACAGAAAATTGGAGCGAAAAACTGTGGGAAAATGACCCATAAATGCGCGCAAAAGTGCGGTTCGCGCGAGGGCTGTGCGCACTTTGCGTACGCGCGACTACACTGCTGGCAGCCCCGATTTCGCGTTCGTTAGGGTTGTTTAGGGCTTCGTCTTGACCTAGGGTGTATGATAAAGTAATGCGTGGAGTTTTGGAAAAGATGTTGACTTTCATCAGAAATTAAGTTTGACTTGATTAGAGAGCAAAGACAAGAGGAATTCGACTCGTAGAAGGACATTTGAAGACCAATGAATGCCTTGGATATATAATTGTAATTAGAGTTGTTTAAGTTAGATAACTCATGTCACTCTGTGATTTACGTATGCTTTATTTATTTTTCATGTGATGAATTATATGAATGTTAAGTATTGTCATACATATGAATGTCATCTAGATTAGGTGTGCCAACACTTGCATAATAATATGTCATGCATAATTGCCATGTTTTAATGTTTAATTTTAATATGATTAAAATTGCAAACATTTTCATAATTGGCAATTAAATAATGGAATTATTGTTTAGGTGTAAAAACTTGGTAATTTCCATTAAATAACTAATCAACAAATTAAAGTGTTTAATTAAAATGATTAGTTAGGTTCTTTGATTAATTAAGATTAATTAGATTAACTACTCAATTAAAATGAAACCAAATAATGAGATTATTTTTTAGGAGTAAAAATTTAATAAATCTCATTAAAAACTAATATATCAATTAAATTGTTTAATTGGATTAGTTAGGTCCATTTAAATGTTAGGTTTAATTTGATTAAACACCTAAGACATAATTGGACCAAAATAATATGAATTAGTTTTAATAGTTAAAACTTGATAATTTCACATAATATTTCTAATTTATTAAAAAGGTTTATATAGATTATAAATTAGATAATAGATTATATTTTAATAGTTAAAATTGAATAATCTATTATAACTAGTAACTTAGATTTTATATTAGTCGTAGAATCTAAGTAAAGACTAGAAACATAGAGTTTTAGAAACTCTTAATTTACAGAAAACCCTAAACTACAAATAGTGAGTGGGAGAGGGATATATAACATTATATCCCGTAGTCTCCATTGTTAGTTCAACACCGTGAGACTCGAATGGCGCCTCGTGACCGCTTTGTTTTCATCCTCTCTACGGAGGGTGTTCGTAAGAGTCAATACCAAGGTTGACTTCCTAACGGATAGGTTTTTAGAATGTATTTTGGGATTGACCTAGCCTACCTAGGCAACTCTTAAGTTAAGTTCATGAATTCTGCAACAGTGGGTCACACTCATAAATGACTTAATTAAGCTGTTAATTTATTGTCCTGACTAAACCAAAGTGATGGTTGGATAATATAGGAATAAAAAGTTATTCTGGTGTATTATATGATTAAGAATGTCTTGATCTAACATGCAAGGATTTGACCTAGCTTACCTAGGCACTTAATTGTGGCATGTTGGATTATCATGACATAGCAACTAATTTTAGTGATTTTTTAGTTTATTAAAATTATGCTCATGTATCATGTTTAATTTTATGCCAAATATATGAAGGAAAAACATGCGGCGGAAGCGTAAAAAGGTGGGCTTGGTATATTTTAATTTTGCTTTAAAACGAGCGGATTTTAACCCTTAATTAATTAAATATATATAACAAAAGGAATCGTACCTTATGAATTGTGAAGTTTGATGTCGCGTCGAGATGGAATCGCAAGATCTTCCAATCCTTAACGAACGTGGATCACCTTGGAGTATGGGCTCCCTTTCTTTAAATTGTGTACCTGAGGATGAGAAAAACGAAGAACGTACAATCACTTTTAAATTCACAATTTCTCGATCGAAACTCGCATGATCTAAATTCGATGTTGTGCACAAAGCCTTTTAATGTAAAAACTAGTAGTACACTATCGAAATCTAACATTCTTGCTCTTTTTTCTCTTGGGCGAATTCTCACACTTTTCCTAGAGTGGGCGATTTTTCTTGGCTTTCCCATAACTCATAAAATTGCTTTCAATTGCTCGAATGGCTTTAGGTGTGGCCGAACTCCCTTGGTGGTTTCTTATGGTGGCCGAATTCTCCCTATTGTGGGAGGATTTGTGTTTCACAAAAAATCTATCAAGGTAGAGTTCAAACCTATCCCAACTCTAAAAAATATTATCCAATTAATTATTAATGGATAATTGAGAATTAGTGACCTTATCAAAACTTCTAAAAAGTGACTTAAAAGTCAACTTAAAGTTTTGATAGTTATCAAAAACCTTACTAATTTGACTAAAAGGTCTTCGATACTTATCATACTATCACTAATAGTATGAAAACTAGTAATCCAATTGCTAGTAGAAAAGTATTTTGACTTTTAATTAAATAATTAATTAATTTTCATTTAATTAAATAATAAAATAAAACAAAGTAATTAGCTAATGCCGCCCAACCCTAAATACATGGGCTAAACTTTGTTTTTCTATTTTATTAATCCCATTGGACTTCCACAAAAAGTTCACATGTGAACTAGATCCATTCTTACCAAAAGAAACAAGTCCACGTGCCTTTAATTAATATATTAATATAATTTCAACAGCCCATTTATATTAAATGTACTAATTATATTATTAACATATTAATAGAATGTTAAACACATTCCAATAGGGTCGCCCAAGGGATCACACACCTTTGGCCGCCCATCTTAGGTACTTTGACGAGTTACCGCACATTTTAATCGAACACAAGACTGCAACTCTCAAATCTTTTGGAAAGAATCCAAAAACAATTCTTAAGATGGATCATTTAAATGATCCGGTAGAATATAACAATTGATCCATTCAAATTCGTGTGGATTGGGGATCTTGGCGGGCAATCTAAATTTAAGCTCCAATAGACACAACCTAATCACAATCAACAAATGATTCATTTAGGTTCAATCTATTAATTTTAGTTTACGAATGAGTACACTAAACTTAAATAAAGATAGAATAAGTTTAGTGTACTCATTCGTAACCTAGACAATCTTATTGGAGAAGTGTATCCTCGTGAAAAATATCAGTAATCGCTAAGAGCTCATAGACCGTCTATAGCTCTCCAAGTTACCATATTTACTCACATGCCATATTTGGAACTTGGATATTTTGACTTGTCCAGAAGTTATGTTTCAATAAACACTATTGAAAACATAACATTAAGATTTAATATCCAATACCTCAAAATATCTATATGATGGTATGTTGGGATTTATGCCCTAAAGTTTGTAATTGTAAACGGTTAAATACTTAATAAGAATTATTCAGATTATCATTCTAGTTTATAAATGTTTTATATTCAGTAATACATTTTATTGTGCAAGAACATTCTAAATTGCAAGATGTAATCTTAGAATGAGTATACGATGGTCATATACTGAGAGGATTCATTTTGAGACATGCAATCTAAAGAGTCCGTAGAGAGCGAACAAAACTGGGTACTTTAACACCCCCTGACCCAAATCCACTCGGACCGAATCAGGTAGCGCTACATTATACTAAAATCTAACTTTTACTTTTATAAACCATAATTTAACAGTATTTTAAAAACATTTGAAAATGGTCCAAATAATTTTCGAAAATCTTGTTAGAGTTTCCCCTGTTTTTCTGACTTTCCAAAACCTGTTTACAGATAAAATTCATAAAATCAACTTCCAAATTCTTAAATCAATTTTGTGCACCCTTCCAAATATAGTGCGACTTATCAACCAATTATCACAATATAATTTATAAAGATTCAAATAACATAAACATATAATAAAATATTTACATAGCGGAAGCTCTTTAAATATTTACAAACAGTTTCTGTGTATCAAAATAGATATGCATGCGGTATCAAAATAGATATACTTAATACAAACAAACTACCAAAATGTATGCAGGAAAGATGTGATCCCGAACTCTGATTCTGCAGTCTCTACTCTTCTTTATCTTTCTCGCCTTTGGAACCTTTGTTACCTGCGTGCGAGAAAACTCAACACGCTAAGCATAATGCTTAGTGGATGTACACAAAATTGTATATACAAATATTTTATATCAATTAAAATTACAAATAACAAATATATAAACAATATATAGGGCTCATATCAAATCAAATATCCAACATCAATTAACAGACATATTTTCGTAATTTCTCAAATACTTTCATATAACAAATCAGTTTTCAGATTGGGCTCTTGACATATAAAACATAAGTTATCGGATTGGATTACGGGTTGTTCGGTATTGGACGCAAACCACTCGCCGAACATCAGATCAGAATGGAACACCAACGGAATCACCCGCTGTAAATGTCCCATGACAGAATTCAGAACCCTAGGACCGGCACTTTGGGCCTGTACTATCCAAAGGGTGGTATAATCGGCACAGTATTGTTCAGACAGAAACCCAATTGACATGTCAACCTCCTATATCCATATCTATGTTTATACACATCACAGCCAAAATGTTTTCTCAAATCCAATGTCAACATATTTTATTTCTTTCCGAATCATCGAATTCAATTTCAATACATATCGATATATTTATATTTTTGCAATTCAAATTTTATCAAATATAATATAACGGAAATATACGAATATATTTATAAATTAATAATCATATCAAATCAATCCAAAATATACTCAAACGTATTTCATAATTCAATTTCGAATCAAATTGCCCCAAAATCATTTTCCGATACATTTCATAATATAATATAATTTAAATCACTTTCAACAATATATATCCATAACAATATCAATCCGAAATCGGTTTTCAACTATTCATTCTACTCAATATAATTCAAAAACTATAAAATTCGATAATTCCGAAAATTTCTGAAAAACTGGAAAAATTCGAAAACTCGTATACATCGAACCTGAACTATAATCTATAATCAATATAATTCAACTAACTCAAATTTAATCAAATTCAATCAATCCGAAATATTCTGGAAAATGGAAAAATTCCAAAATACGTATACATCAAACCCTAAACTATAATCTATAATCCATATAATTCAAATAATTCAAAAACTCTAAAATTCAACCATTCCGAAAATTTCTGAAAAACTGAAAATTCGAAAAATATGTGTACACCAAACCTGAACTCTTCCTCCTTCTCCTTTCCTTCTCCTCTTCCTCTTTTCTTCTTCCTCTTCTCTCATTCTTCTTCTTCTTCTTTTTCTTCTTTCTCTCTCCTCTCCTCTCTTCTTTCTCTCTCGTTTTTTTCTTGTTGCTGTTTCTGTGTGATTGCTAAATTTTGAGAGCTTTTGCTCTCTTTGATTCCTTTAATTGCACCGCTCCACCGCTTTATTTTTTTACAATTTTTGAGCCATCGCGACCGGTACCGCAAGCTGTGGTCGCGTCACTAGGTTGTGTTGCTCACTGGTGGAAATTTGCCACTTTTACTACGAGCTGCTCAGCGCGATCTGTAGTCGTGGTCACTGATCGCGGTACTCACTGCCCTAAATCATCATTTTCACCGCGAGCTGCTCATCGCGATCCCTGGTCGCGGTACTCACTGTCTCATTTTCCCTTCTCTTTCATGTATTCTTTCTTGACCGCTCTACCTGGTCCATCTGGAAACCTTAAAAATATACATACATTTAATTATATTTTCTACCCCTTAAATCATAAATATCATATTTACATATTCAAGGTTAATTCAATCATACTTTTCACATTTATTCTAAATTAGGGATGTTACACTTTGTTTTGTGCTTGATCTACTGTTGCGGTCCTTCTGTAAAGTACGATGGTCTTATCCTAGACCGCTCATGTAGTTGACATGAGAATGAAGGCACCTTATATGATGAGATCATATAGGACTGGGCCACGATTTATATGAATCTCTCACCAAGATCCGTTAGTAGATGAGATTCATATATAATTAATAAACGATGGCTATTTATAGGTGATCTTAATCCTGAGTGTCGTATCAACTCCTTCAGGTTGGATTGTGGCTTTTGATTTACCATGAGTGAGGTAAATGTAAATCTCGACCAATACCTCCGTATCTTGGAGTTGCGGTTTGGCTTGTGGCTGGAAAGGTTTGAACACAATAGTGGAATCCACTCCTTCTTGATTGAAGTAGATGAGTAGTTCCTGTAAGGGTTGATTCGGGGCTTGAACGATTATGAGCACTCTCCTTCTTCCGTGAGGAAGATAAGATTTAATTGTTCATTAGAGAATCAATAGTACTTAAAGGAAAAGATATTTCTAGAGGGGTATAACGGACTTTATGACCCAGCTCTAGTTATGAACTATTTATGGAGGATCACACTATATGCAATTAGCTATATCAATGGAAATTGAGACTTCAGATTGTATAAACACGTCTACAGTTCTGAGAGTGCAGTCTTGAGGTTTTAGTGGAATAATTCCGAGGTTAATAATCGTGAAATATTAATTACAGAGTTTTAATTAATATTACTAAGTATTATTGGAGCTCAAAACTGTGGGTCCATTAGGTCCCCTTGCTAGCTCTTATGGTTATTGGTAACGAGGGTTACGGTAGATTAATTTGATGGTCTAATTAATAGTGTTACGAAAGTAATACAATTTAAATAAAAGAGAATAATTAAATAATGTGATTATTTAATTAATTAAATATTTAATAAAATAATTGAAATGAATAATTATGAATTATTAATTCTATTTATTAAATATTAGGTCATGTGATTAAATAATGACTAGGACAAAAGAATTAAAATAATTAGATTATTTTGATAGTCCTAAAAGTCAAAGGTTGAAATTTTTAGGAGATCAAAAATAAAAAGGATTAGGAATCCTATTTTGACTTGGTCAAACCAAAACCCTAAAAAGCTACTATATAGGAGTTATATAGTTAGGAAAAATTAATCT
The DNA here is from genome assembly GCA_003430845.1 of Xanthoceras sorbifolium. Taxonomy (NCBI): domain Eukaryota; kingdom Viridiplantae; phylum Streptophyta; class Magnoliopsida; order Sapindales; family Sapindaceae; genus Xanthoceras; species Xanthoceras sorbifolium. Next base: position 19,311,026 of record CM010622.1, on the reverse strand, counting down.
AACACACAAGTGAAAAAGAGAGAGAATTCGGCCAAGAGAAAGAGAGAAGAAAAGAAAAAAGTTTTTCTTTTTTGACCCAATTTCTTGAAGGTTTAGCTGGCCTTAGGGAGCAGAGATTCTTTGTCCGTTCTTTTCACGTGACCTCCAACTCTTGCCGTGACGTGCCCACACACACGTTGTCAGACGTCGGGTTATAGCTCGGAAGATCGGGTGGTAGATCGAGGAATCAGAAAAAGAAATCAAGAAAAATGTATGTAGTTTCATGGAATCTTTTTCTGCATATATACAAGAACTCGTTCTTGATTGAAAAATAGTTTTTCAATTAAAAGAAAATTTTTGAAACCTAATTCCGCATCTTATACAATAATCTAACATTTTCTAAAACTCCTTTCATGGTATTCTACTAACATTTGATAAATATAGTCACGATGTCCATTTCTATAAACGAAGTCCTCTATTGATTAACAAGTGAATACTACCAAACTATCGAGGATAGACTATGTGATATAATTGTACTCATTGATAGCTTAAATGATAACGCTTGCAACCATAAGTCCATCATTTATCTCAGGATTGAGATCGACTCTTCGATTGTCTCGTGAGAATACTTTTATCCACTGACAGTTGCGGACAAAGTTTTCTTTATTGATCCTATCCAATGCACCTAATTATTTTGTCCAAAGACACTGCACTTTGATGATTTTAGACTCATCATATCACATTTTAGACTCATCATATCACCTTTATCTTAAGTTGTGAATGTTGTTCGACACTAACTAAAGAATTGTGTCTACCTTATACATATCCAGAATTATGTACAATTCTTTACTTCTCATAATCTATTGACCTTATGATTATTTGCTTTTGACAATTATAATAAATAAACTATAAATACTATAAGATTTGTTAAAACAGTAATCACTTTATTTATATAATAAAGATTGTCAAATACACTATTACACTCTTGCTATCGAGCATAATCCTAACAATCTCCCACTTGCACTATAGCAATTGTGTCATATCTCTCATTCCCATGTTCTTTAGGTGCCCATCAAAACTCTTTTGTGGTAGAGCCTTTGTGAAGGGATCTGGTAGATTTTTTGCTGACGCGATCTTGGCAACCGTCACGTCAGCCCTATGCACAATCTCCCTAAGAAGATGATACTTCCTTTCAATATATTTCCTTCTGTTATGACTTCTTGGTTCTTTCAAATTAGCCACTGTAGATGGTGATCTGCTTATTCGCACAGGATTGCTTGATACTCCTCCAAATGATTGTGCCTCCTCCTAAGGTAAACACGATCCTGATGTGGATCTCTTGGAGTCAGAATCTGATTGGAAATCAGAATCTGTATACCCAACAGGAATCAAATCCTCTCCAGAGTATATAAGCATATGATCTCTTGTTCTCCTAAGATACTTGAAAATATGCTTGACTGCCGTCCAGTGATCAGGGCCAGGTTTTGATTGAAACCTACTAACTATGTCAACTACAAAACAAATATCTGGTCTAGTGCAGAGCAATGCATACATGAGACTTCCAACTGTCGAGGCATATGGAACCCTACTTATGAATTGATCCTCATGCGCGTCCTTAGGAACTTGTTCCTTATAAAGCTTGATTCCATGCCTGAAAGGTAACATACCTTTCTTGGAATCCTACATGGAGAACCTAGACAAGATTTTATCTATGTATGAAGCTTGGGATAATACAATAGTTCTATTCTTTCTATCCCTTATTACTTGGATACCAAGAATATAACTTGTTTCTCCTAAGTCCTTCATATCAAATTATTTTGCTAACCATTCTTTCACTGATGTTAATACCCCTACATCGTTTTCGATGAGTAGTATATCATCAACGTAAAGAACTAGGAAAACCAACTTGTCACCATTGATCATTTTGTATACACAAGGTTTGTCAAGGTTCTGAATAAATCTAAAAATTTTCATAACTTGATCGAATCTTTTGTTGTAGGATCTGGATGTTTGCTTAATACATAAATGGATCGTTGCAACTTGCATACCCTTTGCTTTTGGCCTTTTTCAGTGAATCCCTCTGGTTGCATCATATACATGCTTTCGTCAATACTTCGTTAAGGAAAGCTGTCTTGACGTCTATTTTCCAAATCTCTAGATCTAGAGATGCCGCAATGGATAAGAGTATCCCAATGGATTTAAGCATGGCTACAAGAGAGAAGGTTTCCTCGTAATCGATACTTTCCTTCTGTGTATAACCTTTAGCTACCAATCTAGCTTTAAAGGTTTCCACCTTACCATCCATACCTCTTTTCATCTTGTATACCCACTTCCACCCTATGGGTTTTATCCCTTTAGGCAAGTCTACAAGAGACTAGACTTTGTTTCTAAACATAGATTCAATCTCGGATTGCATTACCTTTTGCCAATGGCGACAATTAACATCCTTTATAGCTTCCTTGTACATGTAAGGATCATCGTTGTCCAGGAGATTCTCCATAGATTCTCCTAGACCGATGTATCTCTCGAGTTGTCTACTAACCCTCCTACTGTGACGAAGAATAGCAGGTTGTTGATCTTGTAATGGTGCGAAACTCACAATTGGGCTAGGTCGTGAAACCTCATGTGGAATTTATCTCCTGAGAGCTCATTGAGGACAATTATACTCTTAGGCACCAAATCGTTCATATAGTCATTTTCCAGAAATTTAGCATTTGTAGAAATGAATACTCTAAGATCTAAAGGACTATAGAAATAATATCCTTTAGTTCCTTTTAGATACCCCACAAATATGCATGTTTCTGAACGGGACTCCATCTTTTCTGTCCTTCCTTTCAACACGTGCATATGACATCTAAATATCTTTAACTGTTGCAAGCTAGGCTTTTGCCCAGTCCACAACTCATGCGGTGTTTTAGGAACTGACTTAGATGGTACATGGTTTAAAATATACATCACAGTTTGCAGAGCATATTCCCAAAAAGAATTAGGAAGCGTCGCATAACTCAACATCGATCTAACCATATCCAAAAGAGTTTATTTCTCCTTTCTACCACCCTATTCTGTTGAGGTGTTCCTGGTGCAGAAAACTGAGAAATTATCCCACTATCAGTAAGATATTACTGAAACTCACCTGATAGATATTCTCTACCATGATCAGATCTCAAGATTTTTATGTGTTTCTTAAGCTGATTTTCTACTTCAGCTTTGAATGCTTTGAACATGATAAAAGCATCAGACTTATGTCTCATGAGATGCACATAGCCAAATCTCGAGTAATCATCCGTGAAGGTGATAAAGTACTCATATCCACCTCTAGCTTGAATGCTCATAGGACCACATACATCAGTGTGTATCATTCCTAAATATTCAGTGGCTCGTGTGCCTTTGGCCGAGAACGACCTCTTGGTCATTTTACCTTCCAGACAAGATTCACAATTTGGTAGATCATCAACCTTTAAGTCACTCAAAGGTCCATCACTAACCAGTCTTTTAATCCTATTAAGGTTAATATGACTTAGGCGCAAATGCTATAGGTAGGTTTCATCTTTTGATAATTTTACTCTTTTATGATTAGATTAAGTTGATTCCGTGTCCAATAAGTGAGATATGTTTTTATGTAAATGGAACAAGTCGTTTTCCAATGTACCTTTGCAAACAAATTCTTTATTCTTACTAATAATAAATCCTTTATTAAAAGTAACCGAATATCCAAATATATTCAAACAAGAAACTGAAATTAAATTCCTCTTGAATTGAGGTACATAATAAACGTCTAACAAATTCAAATACCTACTAGAATCTAAATAAAATCCAATATCTCCCACTGCATAGGCGAACACCAACGCTCCGTTGCCTAACCGCAAATTGAACTCATCTTTATTCAGTCTTCTCCTTTGTTGAAACCCCTGTAAGGAATAACAAACATGATTAGTGGCTCTAGAGTCTAAGATCCAAGAATCTGTAGAATCTGCCAGAAAATATGTTTCTAGATAATACCTTCTTCCTTCTTTTTCTGGGGCTTTGGACAATTTCTTTTCCAATGTCCTTTTTCACTACAAAAGAAGCACTTGCCTTTACTCTTGGTTACTTTATTGGTCTCCTTCTTGGTAAGCCCAAGTTGCTTTTTCTTCTGTGACTTCTTGACCTTCTTGCGGGTCTTCACAGTAGCAACTTTACCAACCATATGAATCTCGTGACCCTTGCCTTTCACAAGGATCTTCTCAACGCTTTGAATATCTTGCATCAGGCCCTGCAAAGTGCATTCCTTATTGTTCAAGGTGTAGTCCAACTTGAACTGATCAAAGGAATCTGATAGTGAGTTGACAATCATGTCAATTTTCGTTTCACCATCTATCTCAGTGCCATTCCATTAAGTTTAACAATGTTGAGATGTGCTATGACTTTCATCATGTGATCTTTTACAGCCTGTCTAGGATTCATCCTAAGATTCATAAAAGTAGTTACAGTCTCTCTCTTAGTCGTCCTGGATCTCATAGCAAACATCTCTTCCAGAGACATCATTATATCAGCAGTAGTCCTCATTCCTTCATATTACTGTTGCAACACGTCGGACACGGTGTCCATAATGTAACATTTCGCCATCTCATCTGAGGCCTCCCACTGCTCATACTCGCCTTTTTGCACCTCAGTAGACTCATCAGTAGGAGCAGGTGATTTAGGAGTTGACAGAACAAACTTATGCTTTTCAGCTTGCAATAACAATCCAATTTTCCTTTTCCATGTGACATAGTTATCTCCAATCAAAGTATTATTTTTTAGGATCTTGATTAGGGATGGGGTCATGATTTCTGAATAAAACAAAAAAATTATATTAAATAAATAGTCATTAAAGCACTTTCAAATATTTATCTTAAATTAACTAGAATAATTCAATCGTAAAATTCAACGGTGATCCAACACTCAGAAATGTCACGCCTTCTTTGGGAGTTTGCACCATTTACTGGTTGGACTAGGTCCCACCTAATTTTTAACATAACAACCAACATTTTCAATTTATCCTTGTGATATTTATTGACAAGAACTCTTAGGAGGATATCAATAAAATCACATTGAGTGTGTCACCAAGGTTTCGACCCATAATTTTTTCCCTCATAAAAATCCCTCCTTTGAGAGTAGATATCACTTGAGTCAATTATCAAGTCTATCCTTGTAAGGAAGTATCTTGCTAAATTCCATTCATAGATACCTTTAGGGGTTATCACACAAAACATAAAGCTCAACTAACCCATGAGGCCATAGGTGTTCCAAATACCTTCTCCCACTTAATTATTTACGGCGTGTGATGGAATTCCATAAAATGATTTACCAAGTTATCTAGATGCCAATTAGATACCTAAATCATTCAATGTATGTTCATACCAAAAGAGATATATGAGTGGCACTCCTATTCTTCATGACATGTTATTAAACAATGACAAACATTGTAATAATTATGAAAAAAATAAATAGCCACAATTTTGGTCCATCCTAGAAAAACAAGTAAATTACATTTATTGGAAAACACAAACCCTAACCCTAACTTGACGAACAAGTCTTTTTGCGGCCATCCGTCTAAAGTCCGCGATACGTCGTTGCCACCCTAGGGTGAGAGGGGCGTGCGCTTGCGGCCAGCCCTTTGGCAGGCTGTGCGCATGCACAGCCCTTGTTGGGCAGTAAGCACACACAGCCTAGTGTAGGCTGCACATGTCTTGCCCAGCTTGGGTAGGCCGAGCGTGCACACAGCCCTTGATGGGCTGCGCGTGCGCACAACCCTCGGAGGGCCACACACTGCGTACTGCAGCAAGCACAGCTGTGCTTGGTCGCGCACACTTGCTGCCTTTGGTGTGCACGGGCTGTCCTGAGGCTGTCCGTTGCTTCTTTTTCTGCTTCGAATTCTTCAATCCTTCATGTATTCGAAACTTGAATAAATTATAACAGTTTTGTGTATAAAATTAAAAAAAAACTTAGTAACTATCAAGAAGGAATTTATGGTGATAATAGACCACCCTTCTTGTTACAACTTCCAAACAAAAATTACATTAAAAATCTAGGACCAAAATCGAGCAATAATAGTTCACTTTATAAAACATATATATATATATATATATATATATATATATATATCCATACATTCCAATGTAAATATATATGTGAATACCTAGAGTGCCATCTCTTTCTAAAACATGCATATATCCAACATAATAAAAAGAAATTCGATCCACATATATACGTTAATTAATCAAGGGTACAACCAGGCTCTGATACTAATTATAGGAAAAACATGTGGTGGAAGCGTAAAAAGGTGGGCTTGGTATATTTTAATTTTCCTTTAAAACGAGCGGATGTTAACCCTTAATTAATTAAATATATATAACAAATGGAATTGTACCTTTTGAATCATGAAGTTTGATGTCGCGTCGAGATGGAACCGCAAGATCTTCCAATCCTTCACGAACTTGAATCACCTTGGAGTGTGGGCTCCCTTTATTTGAATTGTGTACCTGAGGATGAGAAAACAAAAAAATTTTCCTTTTTGTTGTCATTCAAAACCCTCCTGAGAAAAACAAAAAACGTACGATCACTTTTGAATTCACAATTTCTTGATTGAAACTCATGTGATCTAAATTCGATGTTGTGCACAAAGCCTTTTGATGTAAAAGCTAGTAGTGCACTATCAAAACCTAACGTTCTTGCTCTCTTTTCTCTTGGGGGAATTCTCACACTTTTCCTAGAGTAGGCAATTTTTCTTGGTTTTCCAAAAGCTCACAAAATTGCTCTCAATTCCTTGAATGGCATTAGGTGTGGCCGAACTCCCTTGGTGGTTTCTTATGGTGGCCGAATTCTCTCTATTGTGTGAGGATTTGTATTTCACCAAAAATCTATTAAGCTAGAGTTCAATCCTATCCCAACTCTAAAAAATATTATCTAATTAATTATTAATGGATAATTGAGAATTAATGACCTTATCAAAACTTCTTAAAAGTGACTTAAAAGTCAACTTAGAGCTTTGATGGTTATAAAAAGCCTTCCTAATTTGACTAGATAAATAATACTTATTATTTATTACCTTATCAAATAAGGTCTTTGATACTTATCAACTGTCACTAATAGTATGAAAACCAGGAATCCAATTTCTAGTGGAAAAGTATTTTGACTTTTAATTAAATAAATAATTAATTAATTTTCATTTAATTAAATACTAAAATAAAACAAAGTAATTAGCTAATGCCGCCCAACCCTAAATACACGGGTTAAACTTTATTTTTCCATTTTATTAATCCCATTGGACTTTCATAAAAAGTCCACATGTGAACTAGACCCATTCTTATTAAAAGAAACAAGCCTACATGCATTTAATTAATATATTAATATAATTTCAACAACCCATTTATATTAAGTGTGCTAATTATATTCTTAATATATTAATAGAATATTAAACACATTCCAATAGGGCCGCCCAAGGGATCGTACACCCTTGGCTGCCCATCTTAGGTACTTTGACGAGTTACTGTGCGTCTTGATCGAACACAAGACCGCACCTCTCAGACCTTTTGGAAAAAATCCAAAAACAATTCTTAAGATGGATCTTTTAAATGATCCGGTAGAATACAAGTAATCCATTCAAATTCGTGTGGATTGGGGATCTTGGCAGGCTATCTAAATTTAAGCTCCAATAGACACAACCTAATCACAATCAATAAATGATTCACTTAGATCCAATCTATTAATTTTAGTTCATTCCACTAAAGAACTAAAATTGAACTCTTAAATAAAGATAAAATAAGTTTAGTGTACTCACTCGTACCTTAGACAATCTTATTGGAGAAATGTATCATCGTGAAAAATACCAGTAATTGCCAAGAGCTCATAGACCGCCCTTGACCTTATGATTATTTACTTTTGACAAATATAATAAATAAACTATAAATGCTATAAGATTTTTTAAAATAGAAATCACTTTATTTATATGATAAAGATTATCAAATACACTATTAGACTCTTGCTATCGGGCATAATCCTAACAACATATAGCATGATATGAATGTATGAATGAATGATATTAATTTAGATTTATGTCTTTAATTTTCAGCAATGTATTCTACTTTAATTTCCATCCTTGCAAATGAAAAATTAATCGAGGATAATTATACAAAGTGGAAACATAATATGACCACAATCATGGTTTGCAAAGACATTAAATTTGTACTCACGGAGGAATGTCCTTCGCAGTCCGTTCCTAACGCGCCAAGGCCCGTTAAAGAAGCCTACGAGAAGTGGGTTTCGGCTGATGAAAAGGCCCATACATTTCTACTGACCTGCATGATCGAAGTGCTTACAACGAAGCACGAGTCAATGACTTCTGTATTTGAAATAATGGAGTCATTGCAGGCCATATTTGGACCACCCTCTGAGCAAAAGCAATACAAAGCTATTCGTTCCGCTATGCTCGACTTTATGAAGGAGGGTACATCTGTTAGGGAATATGTCCTTAAGATGATGTCATATTTCAACACTGCTGACGTCAATGGTGGAACTATTGTTGAGGCCTCCCAAGTGAGCATGATCATGACAACTCTTCCAAATAGTTTTGATTAGTTCAGAAGCAATTATGAGATGAACAAGTTAAAGTTCACTCTCACTCAATTGCTGAATGAGCTCGCTACTTATCAGTCCATGAAAAGGGACCATAAGGGCAAGACTGGCGAAACAAATGTTGCTTAACCATCTTCTTCTGGTAGGAAGAACAGGAAGAGGTCTACTGGGAAAGCCAAGGCATAGCCGAAAAAGAAACCCGCTCAAAAGAAAAAGTAGAGCACCAAGACTGACAAGTCCAAAGGAAAATGTTTCTATTATGACAAGGTTAGCCATTGGAAGAGGAACTGTCCAAAGTAGCTCACTATTTATAGAGAACATTAGAAACCCTAATTCCAATTGTAGTAGGAAATAAACACAATTAAGACTTTCTAATTCAACAAGGAATGTATTTAATACTTTCCTATAATAAAGAGATATGTTTCCTAAGAAATAGAAATCTTATTTAATAGGAGATCTCTTACTTCCAAACTTAATAAACAAAACCTTGATGGACAAGGAAACATTAAAAACATGTAGGTGAAGGGAGTTTTAGAAAAGATTTTGATTATTGTATAACATGCGAAATTGGGTTTCAAAATTTTTTCTTATATTGAAAACCTTTTTCAATCAAGAACGAGTTCATGTATATACGCAGAAAAAGACTTTAGAAACTACATACATTTTTCTTGATTTTCTTTTTTCTGATTTCTCGATCTACCACCAGATCTTTCGAGCTATGACCCGTGGTCTAACAACGTATGTGTAGGCATGTCACGGCAAGAGATGGAGGTCACGTGAAAAGAATGTCGGCCGAATCCTGCAAAAGAGGGGAGAGTCAGAAAAAACATTTTTTTCTCTTTTCTTCTCTCTTTGGTGGTTGAATTCTTTTTCTTTTTCACTTCTGTGCTAGGTTCAATTTTTTCTTAGCTATATAACACTTATATAGTAATCCTTTAGGGTTTTAGTTTGACCAAGTTAAAATAGGATTCTAAATCCTATTATTTTTAGTCTCCCTAAAGACTTGAACCTGTGACTTTTTGGACTATTAAAATAATCTAATTATTTTAATTCTTTTTTCCTAGTCATTATTTAATCACATGACCTCATATTTAATAAATAGAATTAATAATTAATAATTATTAATTTCTATTATTTTATTAAATATTTAATTAATTAAATAATCACATTATTTAATTATTCTCTTTTATTTAAATCACATTACTTTCGTAATACTATTAATTGGACCCTCCAATTAATCTACCGTGACTCTCATTACCAACAACTATAACGGCTAGCAAGGGAACCTAATGGACCCACAGTTTTGAGGTCCAATAATACTTAGTAATATTAATTAAAACTTTTTAATTAATATTTCATAATTATTAACTTCGGAGTTATTCCACTAAAAACCCGAGGCTGCAGTCTTAGAACTGTCGACGTGTTTATACAATCTGAAGTCTCAGCGTCCATTGATATAGCTAATTGCATATCGTGTGATCCTCCACAAATAGTTCATAACTAGAGCTGGGTCATAAAATCCGTTATACTCCTCTAGAAATATCTTTTCCTTTAAGTACCATTGATTTTCTAATGAAAAATTAAATCCTGTCTTCCTCAAGGAAGAAGGAGAGCGCTCATAATCGTTCAAGCCCCGAATCAACCCTTAAGGGAACTACTTATCTACTTCAATCAAGAAGGAGTGGATTCCACTATTGTGTTCAAACCCTCCCAGCCACAAGCCAAACCGCAACTCCAAGATACGGAGGTATTAGTCGAGATTCTCATCAACCTCACTCATGGTAAATCAAAAGCCACGATCCAACCTGAAGGAGTCGATAAGACACTCAGGATTAAGATCACGTATAAATAGCCATCGTTTATTGATTATATATGAATCTCATTTACTAACGGATCTTGGTGAGAGATTCATATAAATGGTAGCCCAGTCCTATATGATCTTATCATACAAGGTGCCTCCATTCTCATGTCAACTACATGAGCGGTCTAGGATAAGACCACCATACTTTACAGAATAGACCGCAGCAGTAGATCAATCACAAACAAAGTACCCAGCTTTGTTCGCTCTCTACGGCCTCTTTAGATTGCTCGCCTCAAAATGAATCCTATCTGTATATAACCATCATATACTCATTATGAGATCACATCTTGCAATCTAGGATGTTCTTGCACAATACGAATGTATTACTGAATATAAAACATTTATAAACTTGAATGATAATCTGAATAATTCTTATTAAGTCTTTAACCATTTACAATTACAAGCTTTATGGCATAAATCCCAATAGTATGAAGACTTTAGGGGACCCAAAATAGTCAAGTCTATAGGAAAAACGGCGAGTACGACGCAGCGGAAGACACAAAAAAAATAAATATTTTTGCATTGGTACATTTTAAAAATTTTCCAAAACAGATCTTAACCCATAGTTAATTAACTATATATAACAAAAGGTAACATACCTTTTGAATTACGTGAGGCTTAATGTTGCGTCGATTATGAACCGCAAGATCTTCCAATCCTTCACGAATTTGGATCACCTTGGAGTGTGAGCTCCATTTCTTTAAATTTTGTACCTGAGGATGAAAAATAAAAAACTTTTCTTTTTCGTTAGTCACTCAAAACCTTCTTGAGAAAACAAAGAACACATTGTTCTTTCTCTCTTTTCTCTCGGGCGAATTCTCACACTTTTTTCTAGAGATTGTGAGTTTTTTCTTGACTTCTCAAAGCTTACAAAAAACTCAAACTTGCCTCCTCTGGAACTTGTGTTGGCCGAACCCTCCATGGTGGTATATATAGTGTGGCCGAATTCTCCCTTAAGGAAGATTTGTGTTTCACCCAAAAACCCTCAAACCAAGAGTTCAATGCTATTTCATCTCTTGAAACTATTATCCAATAACTTTCTTAAAAGATATAATTGAGAATTAGTGACTTATCAAAACTTTCTAAAAGTGACTAATAGTTAACTTTAGAGTTTTGATAAATATCAAAAACTTCCTAATTTGATTTGATCAATAATTCTTTTTATTTATCTCCTTATTAAATAAAGTTTTTGATACTTATCATACTATTACCAAATAGCATGAAACTAGGAATCCAATTCCTAAGTAGAAAAGTAATTTGACTTTTAATTAAATAATTAATTAATTAAATAAATAATTAACTAATTACTATTTAATTAAATAATAAAATAAAACAAAATAATTGGCTAATTTATCAAGCCATTTCCACCCACCCCTTTTGGCATGGGCTGAATTCTGTTTTTTCATTTTATTAATCTCATTAGATCTCCACAAAAAGTCCACGTGTGAACTAGACCTATTCTTATGAAAAGAAACAAGTCCACATGCTTTTAAATAAATATATTTAATATAATTCAACAACCCCATTTTTATTAAATGTACTAATTATATTATCAATATATTTAGCCGCCCAAGGGGTTACATGCCATTGGCTGTCCATTCCAGGTATTTTGACGAGTTACCGCGTGTCCTGATCAAACACAAGAACGCACCTTTCAAAAACTTTTGCAATAAATTCCAAAATCAATTCTTTAATATGGATCAAATAAATGATCCGTTAGTATATAACTAGTGATCCATTCAAGTTCGTGTGGATTGGAGATCTTGGCGAGCTATCTAAATTTAAGCTCCAATAGACACAACCTAATCACAATCAACAAATGATTCACTTAGGTCCGATCTATTAATTTTAGTTCATTCCACTAAAGAACTAAAATTGAACTCTTAAATAAAGATAGAATGAGTGAGCATACTAATTCGTACCCTAAACAACTTAAAAGGAGAAAGTGTATCCTTGTGAAAAACACCAGTAATCGCCAAGAGCTCATAGACCATCTATAGCTCTCCAAGTTACCATATTTATTCATATGACCATATTTTTGAACTTGGATATTTTGACTTGTCCTGAAGCCATGTTTCAATAGTCATTATTGAAAACTCAATGTTGAGATTTAATATCCAATACCTCAAAATATCCATATGATGGTATTCTACTAACATTTGCTAAATACAGTCACGATGTCCATTTCTATAAATGATGTCCTCTATCGATATACACGTGAATACTACCAAACCATCGAGGATAAACTATGTAATATAATCGTACTCATTGACAGCTCAAATGATAACGCGTGCAACCATAAGTCCATTATTTATCTCAGGATTCAGATAGATTCTCCAGTTGTCTCAATTGAATACTTTTATCCACTGACGGTTGCAGATAAAGTTTTCTACAGTGATCTTATTCAACGCATCCAGTGCACTAGATTCTTTTGTCCAAAGACACATCAATAATTTTAGATTCATCATATCATATTTGATCCCGCTCAAATGCTAATAAAAGAATCTACAACTTTAATAAGATAAAGGCGCCTAACCTTATATCTTAAGTTGTGAATGCGTATTTGAGACTAACTAAAGAATTGTATTTACCTCATACATATCCAGATGTACGAACAATTCTTTTGTTTCTCATAGTCTCTTGACCATATGATTATTTACTTTTAACAATTAATAAAATTGCTATAATATTCGTTATATCATAAATCACTTTATTCATATGAAAAGATTGTCAATTACGCTATTACACTCTTTCTATTGAGCATAATTCTAACAAAGACAACATTCTAACCTATAGGGTTCGGCCACAACAGCTCCCGCATGCCTAAGGCATGTGGCCAAGCTCAAGACGTGGGGCTGCTACTTGTGACTATCACTATGACTGTATTATCGACTATCACCCGGGGAAAGCGAATGTGGTAGCCTAATTTGATTTGATAAATAACTCCCTTTATTTATCTCCTTATCAAATAAGGTTTTTGATACTTATCATACTATTACCAAATAGCATAAAACTAGAAATCCAATTCCAAGTAGAAAAGTGTTTCGACTTTTAATTAATTAATTACCATTTAATTAAATAATAAAATAAAATAAAATAATTTAGCTAAATACATTAGCTAATTCCGCCTACCCCTATTGCCATGGGCCAAACTTTGTTTTTCCCTTTTATTAATCTCATTGGACCTCCATAAAAAGTCCACGTGTGAACTAGACCCATTTTTACAAAAAGAAACAAGTCCACATGCTTTTAAATAAATATATTTAATATAATTCAACAACCCCATTTTTATTAAATGTGCTAATTATATTATCAATATATTTACGGTATGTTTAAAAACATCCCTTAGGGCCGCCCAAGGGGTCACACGCCATTGGCTGCCCATTCCAGGTATTTTGACGAGTTACCGCGTGTCTTGATCAAACACAAGAACGCACCTTTCAAAAACTTTTACAATAAATTCCAAAATCAATTCTTTAATATGGATCAAATAAATGATCCGTTAGTATATAACTAGTGATCCATTCAAGTTCGTGTGGATTGGAGATCTTGGCGAGCTATCTAAATTTAAGCTCCAATAGACACAACCTAATCACAATCAACAAATGATTCACTTAGGTCCGATCTATTAATTTTAGTTCATTCCACTAAAGAACTAAAATTGAACTCTTAAATAAAGATAGAATGAGTGAGCGTACTAATTCGTACCCTAAACAACTTAAAAGGAGAAAGTGTATCCTTGTGAAAAACACCAGTAATCGCCAAGAGCTCATAGACCGTCTATAGCTCTCCAAGTTACCATATTTATTCATATGACCATATTTTTGAACTTGGATATTTTGACTTGTCCTGAAGCCATGTTTCAATAGTCATTATTGAAAACTCAATGTTGAGATTTAATATCCAATACCTCAAAATATCCATATGATAGTATTTTACTTACATTTGCTAGATGCAGTCACGATGTCAATTTCTATAACTCTATCGATATACACGTGAATACCACCAAACCATCGAGGATAGACTATGCGATATAATCGTACTCATTGACAGCTCAAATAATAACGCATGCAACCATAAATCCATCATTTATCTCAGGATTGAGATAGACTCTCCAATTGTCTTAGTAGAATACGTTTATCCACTGACGGTTGCAGATAAAGTTTTCTACAGTGATCCTATTCAATGCACCCTGTGTGCATTATATTCTTTTTTCCAAAGACACTTCAATGATTTTAGACTTATCATATCACATTTGATCCCGCTCAAATGCTAACAAAAGAATCTACAACTTTAACAAGATAAAGGTGCCCAACCTTGTATTTTAAGTTGTGAACTTTATTTGAGACTAACTAAAGAATTGTGTCTACCTCATACATATCCAAATGTATGAACAATTCTTTTGTTTCTCATAGTCTCTTGACCTTATGATTATTTACTTTTGACAATTGATATAACTGCTATAAGATTTATTAAAACAGAAATCACTTTTATTTATATGAGATTGATTGTTAAATACACTATTACACTTTTGCTATTGAGCATATCCTAACAATGTCAATAAGTGAAAGCAGAACACCAGGTTTCATCAGGTTTGCTACAGCCAATATTCATACTTGAATGGAAGTGGGATCGTATTACCATGGATTTTGTCATGGGGTTACCTATCACCCGGAGTAAACATGACGCCATTTGGGTGATTGTAGATAAACTGATCAAGTCAGCACACTTTCTACTAGTTAGGACAGATTACTCACTGGAGAAATTGGCAGAACTGTACATAAAAGAAATAGTTTGGTTACATGGAATACCTATGTTCATCATATTAGATAGGGACTCGAAGTTCATGTTAAGGTTTTGGAAGAAATTGCAAGAATCCTTGGGTACTCGATTGAGTTTTAGCACGGCCTTCCATCCACAGACTAATGGGCAATTAGATAGAGTAGTTTAGGTACTAGAGGATATGTTCAGGAGTTGTGTCATTGACTTTGAACGGAGCTGGGTTGAAAACCTTATACTGATAGAATTCACATACAATAACAGCTATCAGACAAGCATAAATATGGCCCCATATGAAGCTCTATATGAAAGGAAATGTAGGACACCCTTGTGTTGGACCGAACTTAGCGAAGACAAGTTGATAGGACCTGATTTGGTGAGATAGACCAAAGAGAAGGTAAAGATCATTAAGGAAAGATTGAAAGTTGCATCCGATCGACAAAAATCCTATGCGGACTTAAAAAGGAGAGACATAGAATATGAAGTAGGAAATAAAGTCTTCCTAAAGGTATCTCCTTGGAAGAAAGTATTAAGATTTGGAAATAAAGGAAAGTTGAGTCCTAGGTTAATCGATCCATACGAAATCATCGAACGTGTAGGACCAGTAGCTTATAGATTAGTTTTACCACCTGAATTGGATAAGATACATAATGTGTTTTATGTATCAATGCTGAGGAGATATAGATTGGACCCTTCCTACATAGTCTCGACATACAGCTAGACTTGACATACGAAGAGGAACCAGTGAAGGTGTTAGACAGAGAAATCAAGGAACTAGGAAATAAGAAAATTCCACTGGTTAAGGTTATCTGGAGGAATCACAATGTAGAAGAAGCTACTTGGGAGAGCGAGGAAGTGATGTGTCAACAATACCCTTAGCTGTTCAAATAAGGTAAATTTTGTAGACGAAATTTCTTAAGAAAGGAAGAGTTGTAACGCCCTTAGTTTTTCTTAAATATGACAAGTATGCTTTACTTATTATCAAGCATGCAAAAGTGAGGTATGTAATGCATGTAGTATAATAGAGAAGAATAAAGTTAGAAAGATTTATTATATTGTGAGATTTATTTTTGTGAAGTTTTAAGGGAATAATATTTTTGGAAGCATTTTCTAGAGAGGAATTAAATTTAGAAATGAATGAGAGGATTTGATTTGTGGAAAAATATATTTGAGAGACAAAGGATGACAAAGAATTTGGTGATCCATGTTATTAGAAATCATCCAATAAGAGCAAGCCAACATGAAAGTAAAAATGTGACATGAATTTGATTGATTTGTAACTAGGTGGGATTAGTTTGAACTAAATTGATTTCTAGTTAAATAATTAACCAATTAAAAGCTATTTAAGTGGACTAAGGACATGTTGGGCATTTAGGAAATTGTTGAGGGGCAAATTAGGCAATGAAAACATGACTATATAAAGTGAGCAGTGAGATCAAAAACAATTCTGCACATTTTTTTTCTTCTTACTGCCGTGAGCCTCTCTTCCAGTTCCCTCTCAATTTTCTTTACTTCTTTCACTATCAAAACACCTTAATCTTCCCTCCTTATGCCATATAAGAACTCCAAGCTTCAATTAGAATGATATCCATCAAGTTTCCAAGCCTTAGATCAAGAGGAAATTGAAGAATTTCAAGTGAGTGGGTTGCTAGGAAATTCAAGTAAGTAGGAAATTGAGTTGTGAATGTTAGAACTACATTTTAGGTATGCTAGAACTAGTAATTATGCATTAGAATTGTTAGGTTTTATTTTTAATGATGAACCTTACATTTTTGTAGAGCCAAGTGAAACCTTAGACAAGGAAATCCAAAGAAAAGAGAAGGAGAGGGTTTGAAAGTGAAATTGGAGGCTTGAAGAGGTGAAATCAAGCACTAGGAAGGTTGATGTACACTTAATTTGAAAACTTCTATTTTCTAGTAGAACATTAGTAGATGTGAATTTTTGAAATTTTATGTTTTTGGGTAAATTTTTTTTAAAACTATACTTGAATAATATTTGTGGATTGTTTTGATTTGTTTAAATGGTGAAAGTTTATTGATTTATAAAAACATACATAGCTGCCCTAATGTGGTATATGGTGTAAATGTGGATATTTTTAATGCTTTAATCCATATTTGATGTTATTGGATTGCATGTTGAATAAGTTATACAGTAGTTTGACAATTTGAAGGGAAAGATAGGAATTGGAATTGTTTTGGCTGAATATGTGTAGAGTGGAATGATGTTGTTTTCTTTAATGTTGAATTGAGCTAAGAATTGATAAATGACTCTCTTCGACATTAGAGATACAATGCTTTGATTTAATATGAAAACTATAAGCATGGCAAGTGTATAGATGTGGTTATACTTGGTGGGAGTTTAGTTAATAAATGAAAATGTGAAGATATATGCTATGTTGTATTGAAATTATAATGACCCTAGTAAACTTGAATATTGATAGGTGAGGATTGGAGATTGGCATGCCAATAGGGTTATTATTGTAGTACTGCAACGGAAATACCATTGTGATGATTATTACTTTATGGACCATGAGAGGCATCGAGTGTCCAGACCTAGAATTGGAAAATATATGCGAAACAATACGGCGGGGAGGCACCGAGTGTCCGATGCCGAAAAACCCGTATTTCAATCCACGGTATCACGTTAATGTTTACTAAGGGCATTGATTTAAAAGAAAAATATATATACATATAATGAAATTATGGGTAAGGACATTTGTGTGATTGCATATAGAGAATGCATGGAAAGGTATAATGCATGCTTACCACTTTGTTTGGTTATAATTGAGTAATGTATGTTAGTACCTTATATAGTTATATTTGATTCATTGGAAACTTTGCCGTTTATAAATTTTATTATATAATATTTATAATCCAAATTGTGGATTCAAATTAGTGTACACCCACTAAGCAAATGTGCTTAGTGCATTGAATTTATCACGCGTAGGTAGTAGAACTTACGGGGTAGATAAAGACTGAAGAGTGGACATCTGTAGGGAAAAGACCAAGTCACATCCATCCTTGTTTTTGGGTAGTCATTATTTACCTCATACTTATGTATTTATTAAAGAATGCATGTAATAAAAGTGTTGTAAATATATGTAATGGCTAAGTCATGTAAATATCGACTAATGGTTTCTATTGCATAAAAATATGTAACTTTCTTGCTATTGTATTGTTATTTATTCTCATGATGAAATGATAAGGTAAAGTCATGCCAAAAATGGAGGGGCATGCATAATGGTTGGAAAAATTTTGAAGTGTGGAATTTGTGAAAGATTGTGATTTTCTTGTAATAAATTGGAAAAGTCCGAAATTCAGGGGAAACTCTGGCAAAAATTTTTTTTTTATGGAAAAATAGACTTGACCATTTTCAAAATATAAATACATTAAAATTTTATTTATTTTAAAGGTTTTGTAACATCCCAAATTTTGAATATGTGGATATAAAATTTATGATTTCAGGGGTGTAAAACGTAATTAAAAGTATGTATATTTTTATGGTTTTCAGGTGGACCAGATGGAACGGTCCAGAAATGATGCATGAAGAAAAAGGAGTGAAAAACTGGGGCAGTGTGTACCGCGACCATAGATCGCGATGAGCTGCTCGCGGTGAAAAATGGCATTTTCGGGCAGTGAGCAACGCGACCTGGTCACCGCGACCACAGATCGCGACGACCGAAAGATTATAAAAAAAATAAGCTCGTCGAGGAAGCTTCATGAAAAAGTCAGACAGAAGAATAGAGAGGGAGAGACCGAGAGAAAAAGAGAAAGAAGAAAGAAAGAAGAGAAAGAAGAAGAAGAAGAAGAAGAAGAAGAAGAAAAAGAGGAAAAGAAGAAAGGAAAGAGAGAAGGAAAGAAAAAAAAAGGTGAAAAAGAAAGAGAAAGGGAAAGGAAAAAGAAAACCTAGAAACGCGATTGTCGAGAGGAAAACGGTATCCAGGTTGGTGTATACCTGTTTTCGAAACTCTTACAAAAGTATGAAATATTTTTATCTGAATTTGTAATTTATTTAAATAACCTAGTGATTATATGTCTATATTGTCTTTCTTGGAATGATTGTATTTTAGATCTTATTTCGATTATTACGATTTTGTTGAAATTACTTGTTTTAGATTTTTGTATGAATATTGTTTATTTTCCATGAAAACCTATATATATTTGAAGAATATTGTTTGAATTGTATATTTATTGAGTGACCGTTGATTTGTAAATTACAGTGAATATTTGAAAATGTTTTATTGAAACGGCCCTAAGATACTTAGACACAGAAATGGATATTGGAGGTTGGTATACCAGCTGGGTTAGTTTAGCAATACTGCGCCGTTATTATCAGTGATTGTTGTTGCGGGGCAATCTCGGACAATCACAATGATTCTAGTGATTGTTGTTGCGGAGTAATCTCGGACAATCACATAGATATCAGTGACTATTGTTGCGGGGCAACCCCGGACGTCACATTGAAACTACAGTGATTAGACCCATATTCCAGTCCTGAAAAATTATGTTGGGTATTCTAGAGGGCCAGAATTGAAGTGAATTGAATAATATGTTTATAAGTGAATTTCGAAATCGATTTTATACGTTTATGATCATAACCAAATTTATGATTTGGTTTTGTATGGATTATAAATTGTAATGAGTTGTTTCTAAAGAATTGATTTCATCAGTTTTATTTCTGTAAATGATTTGAATCGTAACATGTTTATATATGATCATATTGCGATATTTTTATTATGAAAAGTTGTTTATGATTTTACTACTTGAGTTTAGTGTACACCCACTAAGCTATATGCTTAGTGCGTCGGTTTTTATCGCGCGTAGGTCACAGGGATACCGAGGCAGAGAAAGAATAGAGAGGAGGTACCTGCAGCTAGAAGAATTCAGAGTCACCACATTGATTGGGTAGATATATAATTTTGTATGTTATATTCAGTAAGCTTGCATATACAGAAGTCTGTACAGTCAATAAAATATATATATATTTTGTAAATAATTTATGATTTCTGTTTGTTTTTATTTTAAAAAGGTTTGTAACTATTGAATTCTGAATTATTTTATTTTAAAACTGTTTAGAAGTCGCACTAAACGGCAGAATGCGCGTTTGGATGAAATGATATTTGAAGTGTTGTGAATTATATTTGAATTGAGTTTGATTTGAAATAGGTTTTGGGAAATCCGAAAAACAGAGGGAACTCTGCCGAAATTTTTAAAACTGAATTTTTGATGGGCTCACTAGAAAAATATTTTTAAATTACAAATTGATACAATTTTCAATGGTTTGAAATGTATAAAGTGAATTTAGAAAGTATTTGAAAACCCGGTAACTCTCCCTGGGTCGATCCAGTCGGGTTGGGTCAGGGGGTGTTACACAGTGAGTACCGCGACCACTTACCGCAACCAGAAATCGCGATGAATCTCTCGCGGTGAAAAAATGGTATTTTCAGGCAGTGAGTACCGCGACCACAGATGGTGCTGACTAGCTCGCGGTGAAAATGTCAAATTCGGGCAGTGAGCATGGCGACGACCATGATACCGCGATGAGTGATCGCGATGAAGGCGGTGGAATTGCTCTAGTGAGCAACGCAACCTGGTAGAGCGACCACAGGTCGCGATGACCGAATTTATATAAAAAAATAAGCTTGTCGCATAAGTCTCTCGAAAAATCAAAACAGAAAAATAGAGAGGGAGAGACCGAGAGAAAAAGGAAAGAAAAAGAAAGGAAGAAGAGAGAGAGAGGAAGAGAGAGAAGAAGAAGAAGAAGAAGAGGAAGAGAAGAAGAGAAGAGGAAGAAGAAGAAAAGGAAAGAGAAAGGAAAAGAGGAGGAAAGAGAGAAAGAGAAAAAGGGAAAGAGAAAAGCAAAAGGGGAAACCCAAAAGGAAAAAGGTGTAGAAACGGTATTCAGGTTGGTGTACACATATTTTTAAAGTTTTTATGTGTTTTGATTTGAATTTGAGATTTTTGGGTGATTTAGTGAATATATGTTTATATTGTTTAACTATTTGAATAATTTCGATTTAATCGTAAATTGAGTATTATATTTTAATCGTATTTTGATTTGTTGAATTTGTTGAAATAAATTGTTTCAGAATATCGACTGAACAAATTGTTGAATTTCCATGAAATTATGTATATATGTTTTCCGAATATTGATCGAATTTTTATATTAGTTAAGTTTAAATTCGATTTGTGAATTTCAGTTGCTATGTGAAAATATTGTATTGAAATGGCCCTAGAATACTTGGACATAGAAATAGGTATAGGAGGTTGGTTTACCAGCTGGGTTCATTTAGCAGTACTGCACCGATATTGATATTGATGTGATATTTAATGTACCTCCCCATGGATTCGTCCAGGGGTAGGGAGACACGTACCTCTCCAAGGATTCGTCCTGGAGTAGGGAGACACGTACCTTCCTAAGGATTCGTTCCTGGGATAGGGAGATATGTACCTCTCTAGGTTCCGAACACTCGGTCCTAGAGTAGGGAGATACGTACCAACCTCAGGATTCGTCCTAGGGTTATGAGTTATGTTCGACAGACAGCCACTGAGGTCGAACGACCCATATTCCAGTCTTGGATTATGTTGAGTATTCCAGAGGGCCAGAATTGAGAATGATTTGAAAAGAAAAGATTATAAAAGAATTTATGATTCAGTTTTGTATGGATTATTAATTGAATTTAGTTGTTTCTATTGAATTGATTTTATATGATTTATTTCCGTGTTTGATTTGAATAATAACATGTTTATATACAATTATATTGCGAGATTTTTATTATAGAAAGTTATTTATGATTTCGATAATTAAGTTTAGTGTATACCCACTAAGCTATATGCTTAGCGCGTCGGTTTTTATCGCGCGTAGGTAACAGGAATACTGAGGAGGTAAAAGGTTGAAGGGAGAGTTGCAGGCTGAAAACCAGAGTCACCACATTTTGGGTAGATATATATATATATATATATTGTTGTATAATATGTTTAGATTGCATGCATATACAGAGATTTATAAATATTGTGTATATTTATATTTTATAAATAATTGTTTTATGATTTCTGTTTTTCACTTTCAAAGGATTGTAAATAATGAATTGTGAACGGTTTTATTTTAAAACTGTTTGGAAGTCGCACTAAACTGCAGAGTGCGCGTTGGTTTGATAATTGATTTAGAAGTGTTGAAATTGTTATATATATTGAATTTGTTTTGTTGAAAACAGGTTTTGGGAAATCAGAAAAACAGAAGAAAGTCTGCCGAAATTTTTAAAACTGATTTTGATGGACTCACTAGAAAAGCTTTTAAATTATAAACTATTTGATTTTTAAATTATAAACAGAAGAAAGAAAAGTTTTGAAAACCCGAGTAGCCCTCCCTGGGTCGATCCAGCCGGGTCGGGTCAGGGGGTGTTACAGGTTTAAAGTTTGGTTTTTACAAACTTAAAATCGTTTTTGTATATAAATAAATAGAATGAATGGAAAACAAGTAGCAGTCTTTAATTCGATCCTAGTGGCTCGGGTAAAGGGGTGTTACATTAGCCGTTAAGGTCTTCCTAAATGGATCAACCAAGTTGTCTTGCGATGCAATCTTCATCAAGACCACGTCTCCTCTCTGTAGTATCTCTCTAATGAGATGATATTTTCTTTCTATATGTTTCGCTCTCTTATGGCTTCTCGGTTCTTTGGAATTAGCCACAACTTTACTATTATCACAATAAAGTGTCATGGGCTTATCCACATCTGGAACAACTTCCATACAGCCACCTTAGTTGCTTCACAAGCCGCTACATATTCAGCTTCCATGTTGGAATCAGTAATGCAAAATTATTTAATGCTCCTCCATGCTATGGCTCTACCACCAAAGGTGAATACTGTCCTAGACGTGGATTTCCTAGAATCCTTGTCTGACTGAAAGTCAGAATCTGTATATCCTAACGGGATCAAATCCGGATAGGAATATACTAACATATAGTTTCTCGTTTTCCGAAAATATTTGAGAATATGCTTAACAGCAAACCAATGATCCAGTTCTGGGTTGTACTGATATCTGTTAGCTACTCCCACTGCAAAGCAGATGTCGGGTCTCGTGCATAGCATGGCATACATAAGACTACCTACTACCGACGTATAGGGAATTCGTCTCATATCCTCAATTTCTTGAGGTGTCTTAGGACACTGTTCCTTAGACAGATGAACTCCGTGCCTTAAAGGTAGACTACCTTTCTTGCAGTTTTGCATCAAAAATCGTACAAGTATCTTGTCGATATATGATGCGTGAGACAGTACTAGCAATTTGTTCTTGCGATCCCTTATTAATTGGATCCCTAGAACATAACTTGCCTCTCCCAAATCATTCATTTGGAATTGGTTAGCAAGCCAACCCTTTACTTCTGATAATGTCCCTACATTATTCCCAATGAGTAGGATATCATCTATGTAAAGGATTAGGAACATTGCTTTCTTTTCAATGATGCGCTTGTACACAAAAGGCTCATCAACATTTTGCTCAAAGCCATAGGTCCTGGTAGCAATATCAAACCTAATGTTCCAAGATCTAGACACTTGTTTAAGTCCATATATGGACCTTTGCAGTTTGCAAACCTTTTTCTCTTCATCTTGGGATGCAAATCCCTCTGGTTGCATCATGTAGATGCTCTTGTCAAGATTGTCATTCAAGAATAAAGTCTTGACGTCCATTTGCCATATTTCATAATCGAAATAGGCAGCTATAGATAAGAGTATCCTAATAGATTTAAACATAGCTACTGGCCAGAAGGTTTTATCATAATCGATACCTTTGTTTTGGGTGTAACCCTTTGCCACTAGCCTTGCTTTTAAGGTTTCTACCTTCTTGTCTACTCCTTTCTTTCTCTTGTAGATGCACTTACAGCCTATGGGTTTTATCCCATCTGATAAGTTTATAAGTTCCCAGACTAAGTTAGAGTATATGGACTCCATCTTGCAATTCATAGCTTTAAGCCATTCCTCCTTGTTAGAATCTTCTATTGCATGTCTGAATGTCAATGGATCATCCACACTATCATCATAAACGACACTCTGTGCCTCTCCAATATCTAAATAGCGATCAGGTTGTCGTATAACCCTCCCACTATGTATAGGCGGAAATGTATCCTGACTAGGAATCATCTGACTGTCAGATATTTGTGGAACAATAACATTGTCAAAAACTTTTGTTGACTAAGCACTGGTCGTATCATGTTCTAGCTCCTTTAACACAATCTTATTACGAGGTTTATGATTACTTATATAATCCTCCTCAAGAAACGTTGTGTTTCTCGATACAAACACTTTGTTTTCTTGTGAATTATAAAAGAATCCTCCTCGAGTTTCCTTTGGATATCCTACAAATAGGCACACTTACAAATAAGGTTCCAGCTTTCCACTTTTGTTCTTCAGTACATGTACTGGACACCCCCATATGCGAAAATATCATAAACTAGCTTTACGACCATTCTACAACTCTAGGGGAGTCTTAGGAACAGATTTGGATGGATATGTAAGCCGATGTTTGTAGTGCATATCCCCAAAAGAAATTTGGTAATTATGAGAAACTAATCATAGATTTCACCATTTCCATCAGGGTGTTGTTTCTCTTTTTTGCACCACCATTTTGTTATGGTGTACCTGGAGATGTGAGTTGGGATACTATCTCATGCTCAACCATGTAGTATTTAAACTCTTGGTCGAGATACTCACCCTTACGATCCGATCGTAGAACTTTGATTGTTTTGCCTAACTGATTTTCAACGTCAACTCGAAATTCTTTAAACTTTTCAAAAGTTTCCAACTTACGTTACATTAGGTAAACATACTCGTATCATGAGTAGTCATAAATGAATGTGACATAATACTCATAACCATCTCTTGTTCTAACACTCATAGGTCCATAGACGTCTGAGTGTATGAGCTCTAGTGGTTGTGTGGCTCTAACTCCTTTTCCTGTAAAAGGTGTCTTGGTCATCTTACCCTCCAGACAAGATTCACAAATAGGTAAAGTGCGATCTCTAACTGACTGAAAGATCCGCTTTTTACCAAGGTTTATATGTCCAAGTCTTAGATGCCACAGATACGTGTCATTATTTGGAGAATCTTTCTGTCGCTTTGTTTTAGATTTTTCAACTTTAAACAGTTCAGTATTAAGCAGTTATGTATGAATTAACGGCTTTAAAACATACAATTTGTTTTCATTTGCTCTAGAACAAATATTCATTCTATTTCTTGAAACGATAATTGATTTATCATTAATAAAAACCTTATGAAACTTTTTCAAGTAATCTGGATACAGAAATTAAGTTCCTTATAAATCCAAGAATGAAACAGACATTGTTCAATGATAGAAAATAATTATTAAAATGTAGTCTAACTACTTGTTAAGCCTTTTTGTACCTGCAAATATACGGGGTCGGCAAAAGTAATAAAGTGAGTAAATTATCGTCTCCACAAAGATATTTAGGTGTTGAACACTAAAATTAACCAAGTCTATATCAATTTGAATAAATCAAAATGGTTTGTAAGAAGAAAATTAAAGATGAAAATACATAAATATAAAAACAATGCAAACGACCAATATGAGAGATTAGTTAGGGTATTTGAATTCCCCTAATCCATCCAGTTGAGTTTTATGAAAGCACATTATTGCAATTTAATTATTAATGTTGATGATCGTGTTTATCTAATTTAACCAACATATTCTCTCAAATTATGCTGAAGTTATTATTACACATCAATATCTATCCCTCGATGATTATCACATGTATAATAATTTATTAAGCATCATAAACACATATAATGATCACATAAATAAATTAGCATATCTCTATCTAATTCTACTTATGGTAAACATTACATCGAGCACATTGTGGGCGTCACCTCTCAGTTCATAACACACAACCATAATATCAGTTAAATGCAGACCATTAATTCAAAAGCATTAAGATTAATAATGTTACTCAACAAATAATAATCAATCACAATAAATTAGACAATCAATCCATTCAAATATCAAGAAAAAGGATCCATCAAAATCCTAACTTACAAGTTTAAGTCATAGTTAAGAAATTATAGCTAAACATGTTTATAGATGAAAAAAGAGAGATAAAAGAATGAAAATTGGAGAAAGAAAGGGATAGAAAAACTCCTGGAACGTATGAACTCTCGTCCTCTTCCAATTGTGATTTCTTCTAGCTTTCACTTTCTCCCAAATGCAAGCTTGGTGTTGAGAAGATGTCTAAAAGATCGAATCCTGGTGCCGGACAGCCCTAGACAATATTTAAGGATGTCAAACACACTCACAAGTAACCTAAGTGCACGAACCAGCCTCACTCACACAAGAACAAATAATGATAGATTAACTAGTTTGCCAAGGGATACAGATATCACCACCCTTAGTAAGCTAGCAAACAGCTCACCACCAAGACCAATCTAAAGGGATACAGAAACACCACCCTCTCAATCAGCCAAGGATACAGAACCAAGGATGAAACTCACCACTCAAAGGAATCCACCCAAGAGATACAGAGTTAGGAGAATAAAACTCAAAGAGTTCTAATTTTCATTAATATTCATCAATTGTTTTTAATCTGATTTACATGACACTTTAAATAGGAAAACATGACTTGGAACAACCCTCCAAGCATGGGAAACATAAGACATAAATGCTTTCATCTGATAACAAGAAGAAATAAATGCAAAAGTTGACTAGAAGCTTGAAAACAAAGAAAAACTTATCATTTCCCGAAATGCACCACCAGCAGACCGCTAGAACGAATTCGGTCATAACTCTCTCTTGGATGCTCCAAATAACTTGCTTTAAAATACAAAAAATGAAGTTAAGGCTTTTATCTTTCCAACACATAAAGGAGCGAACAAAGATTCCATGTCAATCAAAAGTTATGGCCCTCGCGAACTCACTGCGCGGCCCTCGCGAACTTACTGCACGAACAGATTCTATTGCTTGATAAACCATAGTGAGAATTCGAACTTCTTTTGTGTTTTGGGCCGAGGTTAAGCTATGGAACACTCCCGTGTCAAATCCCACCCTCTTGTCTCCAAGATGATCTTCCTCTTCCCTTTGGCCTCTCATTTTCTCTCATTTTCTCCTCTTGGTCGTGCTCTCTAAGTCCCAGCCAAACTCCCTTTTGTTTTCTTACATTTTCCTTTTATAACAGCTCGGAATAGGGCATTAAAAACCTGCCCGCGACTTGGCCAAGTCGCACCTTAAGTCGCGATAGTCTTGGCCATGACTCTGTATTTGGTCGCCTCGAGTTACCTAAGTCGCGGCCTAAGTCGTGACAGTCTAGGTTGATTTCTGAAGTTTAGCCTCCGTGACTTGGCTAAGTCGCGACACAAGTCGCGGGCCAAGTCGCAACAGTCTCGGCCTGGCTTGTTAGATATTGCCTCCGCGACTTGCTCAAGTGGCGAGCCAAGTCACGGCTCAAGTAGCAAGCCTCTCTGCACATTTTCGTCTGAAAACGTCCGAAATCTCTTAATAGACCTGAAAACCTGCACACTCAAGGAAAACATTAAAAACAACTAATAATTACTCGAGAATAGAATAAAAGTAGGTAAAGGTAAAGATGGAGGCCCATTTTTAATCAAGAAATGGAGCCAATACTACTCCCACTGCTAGTACTGAGACAACATCCCCTGTTCCAACGCGCATAATGAAGGACCTTTCCTCCAGCTCTTGTCCAAGAATCATTCCAATGTAAAGAAGAACAAAACTAGTTAGTGGACCCTGAATCAACTATTCAAGGTGAAGAATCATCTGTTGGGATTTATGCCCTAAAGTTTGTAGATGTAAATGGTTAAATACTTAATAAGAATCATTCAGTTTATCATTCCAGTTTATAAGTGTTTTATATTCAGTAATAAATTCCTCTTGTGGAAGAACATCCTAGATTGCAAGATGTAATCTTAGAATGAGTATATGAAGATCATATACAGAGAGGATTCATTTTGAGATATGCAATCAAAAGAGTCCGTAGAGAGCGAATAAAGTTGATTACTTTATTTGTGATTGATCTACTGCTACGGTCCATTCTGTATAGTACAGTGGTCTTATCCTAAACTGCTCTTATAGTTGACATGAGAATAGAAGCACCTTATTTGATGAGATCATATAGGACTGGGCCACGATTTATATGAATCTCTCACCGAGATCTGTTAGTTGATGAGATTCATATATATATATCGATAAACGATGGCTATTTATAGGTGATCTTAATCCTGAGTGTCTTATCGACTCTTTCAGGTTGGATCGTGGCCTTTGATTTACCATGAGTGAGGTCGATGTGAATCTCAACCAATACCTCAATGTCTTGGAGTTGCGGTTTGACTTGTGGTTGGGAAGGTTTGAACACAAGAGTGGAATCCACTCCTTCTTGATTAAAGTAGATGAGTAGTTCCCTTAAGGGTTGATTCGGGTCTTGAACAATTATGAGATCTCTTCTGCTTTCGTGAGGAAGACATGATTTAATTGTTCATTAGAGAATCAATAGTACTTAAAGGAAAAGATATTTCTAGAGGGGTATAATGGACTTTATGTCCTAACTATAGTTATAAACTACTTGTAGAGGATCGCACTATATGTAAATATTTATATTAATAGACGCTGAGACTTCAGATTGTATAAACACATCTACAGTTCTGAGAGTGCAGCCTCGGAATTTTAGTGGAATAACTCCGAGGTTAATAATCATGAAATATTAATTAAAGAGTTTTAATTACTATTACTAAGTATTATTGGAGTTCAAAATTGTGGGTCCATTAGGTCCCCTTGCTAGACTTTATGGTTATTGGTAACGAGGATCATGGTAGATTAATTGGATGGTCCAATTAATAGTGTTACGAAAATAATACAATTTAAAGATAATAAATTAAATAATGTGATTATTTAATTAATTAAATATTTAATAAAATAATAAAAATTATTAATTATTAATTATTAATTCTATTTATTAAATATAAGGTCATGTGATCAAGAAAAGTTGTGAAGGAAAGAAAAGAAAATAAGGAAATCAAAAGTGTTTAAGTCAATTCAAGTCAGGTTTCTACAAAAAAATAAAAATAAAAAAATAAATAAAAAATTGAGAAAAGGAAAGTGTTAAGCTTGATGGCTTGAAGGCTTGAATTAAAAAAAAAAAAAAAAATTTTTGCTTGGAAAGCAATGTAGAGGTTTGTCGAAGTTCAAATAAATCTCTGTGTTTATGATCCCAAGTTCTTTTTGAAATCCGATTTCCGTTCTATTTCTTAACCTCCACCCTTGGCCCCATTATAACCGAGACAAAGACCTACTGATCTTTTGATGATTCCAATTTAAGGGTATGTGTGTGCATTATGATTTATTTCATTCTTAGTGTCTAAATCTGTTCATGAGATCTTTTGCATAATCTGAGCGTCTTTCTGTTTACATACTCATATGCGAAGAAAAATTTGATTTTTATTGTGCATAAACTCCAATTCGCATATATTTGAATGAGTGTATAAGCCTAGGTTCTAAGAGCTATAATGAGAGATTCCATGCGAGATGTAGAGTCGAGGCGAATTATATCAATGGCATTGGAATGTGTTTGTTTTGAGATTATGATAACTCGAGCATTAGTTAGTTAGAAATTGTTTGATGTTTGATTCCATAGACCGAGCTTTAGTTATTGATTATTGGTATGTCATGCATGAATGAGTCTTCGATAGTATGTTTTAAGTAAGTCTTTCAATGAGTTCAACGCGCAGGGATTACGTTTGTGGGTGTCGTAGCTGTAAACCCTCAGGAGACACAACTCATCCTACTAGGGACACCTAGGGGTTTAAAGGCTTGTGGCACATGCTAAGTGCCATTGTGTTTACTTACGAAAGTGGATTAGGATAGTTTACTTTATTTGTTTATTTTTTTTTTGTTTTTATTTCGTTCCGATTTTGCTCGAGGTCAAGCAAAAGGTAGGCTTGAGGGTATTGATAATGTCATATTTTGCATGATTTTGCGACCCCATTCTTTATCGTTCTTGCTCGATTCTTAAGGAAAATTGGACGTTTTGATGTGTTTATTTAGTGTGCAGGTGATATTCGATGATCGATGATGTTTTGGATGACTTCGGATTAATAGACCATAAAATCAAGTTGAAGAGCAAGTCTAGGAGGCGCTACCAAGAGGCACTACCTCAGGTAGCGCTCTTAGGTAGTACCTTTTGGCGGAGAATTCGCCTATCAGGTGGCGCTACCAAGAGAGGTAGCACCCTCAGCTAGCACTTTTCTTCTCCATTAGGTGGCGCTACCAAGAAGCGCTACCTCAGGTAGCGCCCTTAGGTAGCACTTTTCTACTCGTAGCTTTTTCCATGAAAAAGCGCTACCTCAGGTAGCGCTCCCAGCTAGCGCTTTTTGGCACGAAGTGATGTGATCGTTTCCTTCTCAAATTCTTCATTAGGGAAAGTTATATCCTTCTCAAATTCTTCATTGGGAAAGCTATAAATAGAGACTCAATCAATAAGAACCAGAGGTCTAAAATTCTAGTGTTTGGAAGCAACATCTTCGTTCTGCATCGCATTCGTCATCAATTTCGCATCACCTCGGGAGGCAATCGATTGGGAATCAACGAAGTTTTCTAAGATTTCTTCTCCTTTACTTTTCCGTTGTAATAAGTCATGCTAGAATTTAAGAATATTATTGCTTTATTCTTTTGCTCAAGCATGAACTAATTTTCCATAGTTAGGATTGATGATGGATCTTGGTTTATTAATTATTAAATACAATTGAGTTTTTCTATTTAGATTTGTTATTGATGTGTTGAATAGATATTATTGTGTTAATTGCTTTCTATTGTGTCTGATCATCACTTAGAATCATCATAGGTGGTTGGGTTATGAACCGAGAGAAGACGCCCACCACGTACTCGTATTAATGTCTATCACATACTAAATTACATAGAGATCTAGTAATTGGTTTGTGTTGCTTGTTTTGTGTTTATTTATTCTTAATGTGTTCTCGCGCACTCAGTAGTCATCGAGATATAGGGTATTGGTGTGCGATGGAATAATTATGGTAATACTCGAGAGAGATTATTGGTTAATTTAGTTTAAGCACGCATTCAACCATCAGTAATAAAATCTAGATAGTAACTTATGAGTGTTTGATAATAATAACCAAGTGAAATCGGATATCCTAACGCCTCAATTCCCTTGAATTCGAATCGTTGTTTTTTTTTTACTGTTTTTAATTAATTTGCAATTTCTAAAACATTGTTATTCCAAATAGAATTAGGTTGAGTTAATTTTGGTAATTGATATTCATTGTCCTCGTGGGAACGATACTCTACTCACTCTTTATTACTTGTGCTGATCTTGTACACTTGCAAGTTGCATAAAATCACGCATCAATAACACACAACCATAAGATCAACTAAATGCAGGCCATTGTATTCAGAAGCATTAAGATCAATAATACCACTCAACAACATAATAATCAACCACAATAAATTAGACAATCAATTCATCCAAGTTTTATAGAATAAGATCCAACAAAACCCTAACTTACATGTTTAAGTCATAATCAAAGATTTATAACCAAATATGTTTTCTAATTAATAAAGAGAGTTACAAGCACGAAAATAAAGAAGGAAAGGGATAGAAAAACTCTAGGTGCGATGAACTCTCATCCTCCTCCTGTTGCGAATTCGTCTAGCTTCCACTTTCTCCAAATCCAAGCTTGATGGTGAGAATATAGCTCAAGGATTGTATCCGAATCCTCTTGTTTCCAAAGTGATCTTCTTCTCCTCCTTTGCCTATTCTTCTCTCTCTTTTTCTCCTTTTGGTGGTTTGTTTTATGAAAATCCTCTGAACTCTCTGTTTTTTTTTTTTAATATCACAAATGAGGAGCTATTTATAGGAGATGTCTGGTTACTATTTATGATTACTGTTCACGCGTATACGGCACCGTTGACGTCACTGCTGAAGTCACTGTTCACGTGTGGAACCCATTGGCGGAGCCCGCAGTTAACTATTCACGCGTACTGTTGCTGTGTACGGTACTATTTATTATGCACTATTCACGTGTACGGTACTATTCACAGGCGGCGCTCACATCTTCAATTTAATTCACCAAGACTCTTCAATTATGCACAAACTCTTATTACCTGCACACTTGAATAAAAACATTAAAAACAACCAATAATTACCCGAGAATGGAACACAAATAGGTGAAGAAAGGTACTAGTGAAGGTCCATTTTTGATTAAGAAATGGAGCCAACAAATACCCCCAAACCTAACTTTTGCTCGTCCTCGAGCAAAATCGGAACGAAACAAAAAATGCAAACAAAATGAAAGGAAAACAAAATGACAAATAACTAAAAGTAAAAAAACTAGCCTAAACCATTTTGGTAGGTAACACAATGGCACTTAGCATGTGCCATAAGCCTTTAAACCCCTAGGTGTCCCTAGTGGACGAGTTATAGTCTCGTGAGGGTTTACCAGCTACGATACCTACAAACGCATCTCTGAACATTGAGGAACAATTAATTTGCCAAATGAAACACAATCCAGTAAGATAAAAGTTAGCAAAAGCAATAAGTAAAATTCGAATGCATCCACTCTTAAAATTTTGCACCACTTGCCACGTACATGCCAACACTCTAAGAATCTTAAAATGAAAACAATTGTGTTCAAATAACCAGGATGAAATTCGCCTTGACTCTAAACCTCTCAGGATAATTCTCTCGAAAATCGCTCAGAACCTAGGCAACACACTCATCAAACACATGCGGAAGGAATTTATGCTCAAATAAGTACTAATATACATCGCATGTGAAAATCAATTAGAATAACGCTATTTTATCACAAATATATCTCATTGAAGGAATCAAATATTATGAACAAGATATCAATATAAAAACCTCTACATTAAAGTTAGACTCCCCAAAAGATTAGTAGGTCTTAATAAAGGTTGTAATGGGGCTATTGGGTGATGAGTTTAAGAAAGAAATGGATAAAGAAATGCAAAAACTTTCGATCAAATTAAGAGATTACATAATATTTTTCAATAAATGGACCATTCTCTTTTCTTTTTCAATTCTAATGCCACAATGCTCGTATGATTCCTTTCATTTATTTTTTTATTTTTTATATAAAATTTTTTTTCAACAATAGCAACATTTACTTTGGCATATTTCATCTACACTTCATCCATGCAATTATTCTATTTTCTTTTCATCTTAAAATGATCCAAGCTAAAAGGGTAAGGCTATTTCATATTCAAAGCTTGATTTTGGATTTATGTAGGTGATGAAAGAAAAAGCTTCTAAGTGTTTGGCTTTAAAATGGTTATTAGAGCACACACAAGGGTAGGATGAATATTTGGCTTTTTAGTGGTTCAACATGCATAGCCTACATCACATCTAACAGGGAGGACCAACTAAAACGTAGGATAAACACATTATATCTTTGATGCTGTTCAAAATATTCAATGCAAAACCTAAATGAGATCAAACTAATCAATCCAAATTTAAGATAAGTGTGTATAGAGTAGAAACGAAAATACCCTTTCAAATAACAACATATAAGCTCAAAACCTCACTGGGTAAGTCTCCACTATTTATCCTAGTTGATCGAACATGGCATGTTTTCACAAAAAGATAAACAGGGTGTAACACATTGCGGTGCAAACATGGCATAAAAAAAATCAGAGTGGTCCCAAACAAATTAAAACTCATTGAAAAAGCTAACAATTATGCTATAACGAAAAGCATACACATGACAACAATAAAAGTTCAAAAATGTTCAGAATCTGCACTAAACACACTATACACACCCTAAACACAGACTAAACACTGACTAAAAGTACGTCGCGTTGTTATACCTAAGTCTTCCAAATGTAAAATGCGTAGAAGGAAAGTCTAGGTTTCCAACTGATATACGTCAACTAACCATAACCAAAACATAAAAAAAATTAAAAGAAAACAAACAACCAAAAACCACCCCCAAACCTAAGATAAACATTGTCCCTAATGTTTTAAAACCTTACGTAAGAGGAAAAGGGGCTTACAAAGAAATAAAAACTAAAAACAATCTAACTAGACACACAAACAAAAATATAAAGAAAACAAACACTACCAAACACTTCAATAATATTTACAACCAACTAAACTTCTCCCGAACTTCGAAATTTTCAACACAAGGCACAACACTTCAAATAAGCTCATGGGCAAGGGTTACCAAATACTAAACTACAAGATTTAAATAAATGGAGAAAAAATTAAAATTAAAGAAAAAAATATATATATACAGATTTTACCTCATCGCTTGTGCTTTTGCCCACCTGCCCCATAATTGGTATCTCCTTATCAGCTTCCTGCACCATCCTAACCAAATGACTGTAAGAAAAGACGACTCTCCCAGCACTGCATATCTCGAATGGGAAGGTATCTTCTTACGGCCCAAGTGCGGTGACTGCTCAAAAGGCGGAGGCGGTTTGGGCTTCCCTTCTCCGAGGTCTACAGAAAAGTATGTATCTTGGTGGCTTTATTCTTTTGTAGTGGTACTCTGGACTAGACAAATCTCAAGCGGCTCTGGAAAGGTAGATGTATCATCTTCATGTAACTGGCTCTTGCTCCCTTCTATCTCTACTTGATCAACCCAAATCTACTGTTCAATTTGTTCTTCGATTTCCACGGCCGTTTCATTGCATTGCACCATAGGATATGGTTCGTGTTCTTGCCATTGGATCTCTGTAGCTAATTGGTTGCTTTGAATCGTCAAGCTTTGAGCATCTGCTTGAGTCCGTTGAGCGACTTGGTCACTATGCTGAGCAATTCGGGCATGGCTCCCGGCAAATGGATTGCCCACCTGACAATCAGTACTAACATGCAGCCCTCCACATAAGAAACATCTCAGTGGTGCTCCATAGTCTATAGTCGGGTAGGGGTTGTTCTGTTGAAAGTATAGATAGTTCTCATACTGTTGTTCCTCAGAACGGCTCTCAGCAAACGGATTGACCACATGACAATCAGTACTCACATGCGGCCCCCCGCATAAGAAACAGCCCAAAGGTGCTTTATAGTCTCTAGTTGCCACTTCCTCGATAAGCTCAGGTGCCTTATACCAAGAATACATTTCCTGTACAGAAAAATAAAAACAAAATTAATAAAAAATAAAATATATGCAAATCTAAAGTAGCTATAGACCTAATAAGTATTAATATCAACACAACTAAAATATCCCCGGCAACGGCGCCAAAAACTTGTTACGCCTTTTTTGTACCCGTAAGTATACGGGGTCAGCACAAGTAATACAATTATGAGTAAATTATCATCTCCACAGGGATATTTAGATACTGAATACTAAAAGTAATCAAGCCTACCTCTATTTGGATAATCGGAAGGTTTTGGAAGAGGCAAATAAAAATATAAAAATATAAAAGCATAAAAATAAAGCAAACAACCAATATGAGAGATTAGTTAGGGTATTTGAATTCACCTAATCCATCCAATTGAGTTTCATGAAAGCACATCATTGTGGTTTAATTATTCATATTAATGACCGTGTTTATCTAAATTATCCAAAGTCCCCTCTCGAGGTAAATCAGACCTATTACCACATACACTAATATCCTATCTCTCGATGGTATATCCAAGTGCATGAAAATGCATTAGTCACAATAAACACTCTATATAATTACACAAGCAAATTAGCATATCTCTATCTAATTCTACCTAAGGTGGACATTACATAGAGCATGTTGTGGGCGTCACCTCTCAATTCATAACACAAAACCATAAGATCAACTAAATGCGGGCCATTATATTCAGAAGCATTAAGATTAATAATAACACTCAACAACATAATAATCAATCACAATAAATTAGACAATCAATTCATCCAAGTTTCATAGAATAAGATCCAACAAAATCCTAAATTACAAGTTTAAGTCATAATCAAAGATATATAACCAAACATGTTTTCTAATTAATAAAGAGAGTTACAAGCACGAAAATAAAGAAGGAAAGGGATAAAAAAACTCTAGGTGCGATGAACTCTCGTCCTCCTCCTGTTGCGAATTCGTCTAGCTTCCACTTTCTCCAAATTCAAGCTTGATGGTGAGAATATAGCTCAAGGATTGTATCCGAATCCTCTTGTTTCCAAGGTGATCTTATTCTCCCCCTTTGCCTATTCTTTTCTCTCTTTTTCTCCTCTTGGTGGTTTGTTTTATGAAAATCCTCTGAACTCTCTCTGTTTTATTTTTTTTTAATATCATAAATGAGGAGCTATTTATAGGAGATGTCTGGTTACTATTTATGATTACTGTTAACGCGTATACGGCACTGTTGACGTCACTGTTCACGTGTGGAACCCACTGGAGGAGCCCGCAGTAACTGTTCACGCGTACGTCACTGCTTACGCATACGGTACTGTTTACATCACTATCCATGAGTGGATCACCAGGTACTGTTCACGCCGCCATTTTACTGTTATTGTGTACGGTATTATCTATTATGCACTATTCACGTGTACGATACTGTTCACAGGCAGCGCTCACATCTTCAATTTAATTCACCAAGACTCTTCAATTATGCACAAATTCTTATTACCTGCACACTTGAATAAAAATATTAAAAACAATCGATAATTACCCGAGAATGGAACACAAATAGGTGAAGAAAGGTACTAGTGAAGGTCTATTTTTTATTAAGAAATGGAGCCAACAATGGCCTTGCCCTTTCTTTATTTCTGAAGCAGTTTTTTCTTCTTTCTGTGAGTTTTAGAGAACTTTAATGGAGAAGATTTTTAAAGTGGTTTGGCCTAAGAAGCAATGCCTACATCCACTGTTCTTGTATTATTCACGAGCTCTCACTAAGTGTTTTCTCTCAAAAATTGTAACTCATGTACCACTAATGATCGTTTCCTTCTATAGTGTGAAGGGATAGAGTCATTCTAGTTTACATAGATTCAAATTCCTTAAATTTAGGAAATCAAATAATATCCGAATTATTGCAATTTAATCAGGATATAATCACTGAAAATAAGGAAATAAATTTAAATTCAAACTTCGTCAACTGATATGATTAAATCCCTATAATCATGGGATTTTCCCTTATTTGGAAGATATGATTTGAGCTGGTTATTTCGCGAGCTGAAACCAAACTGGCAGTGAGAGGTGAAATGACAAGGTCTCCTTGGTCACTGGATTGTAGTAGCTCGCATAGAGCTCCAGGTTCCTTCAGTTGTCTTCATTGGGACTTGTTGGTTACATGGGCTATATCAGTTTCCCAGTTCATTGGGTTTTGTTGACTTCTTCAGGCCCATTGAGCTTTGTTGACCCTTCTGAGCCTATTAGGCTTAAGGAAATTATGCACATAACATTAGCCTCCCGGCTTCTAGCTCGATGGTCTTGTGGTAGAAGCTGTGATAAGTTTTTGAGAACCTAGCGAGCTGGGAGCTTGAGGAGGATATTCAGTTCGCTTTTGGCAGGCTATCAGCAGACGTGCTAGGTTGCTGAGCTAGGTCTCCATGTCAGGTCACCATGGCAGTTTCCTTTTCTGGTTAGTGGGAGCCATCATATTAACTGCCACTTCTTTAACTGTATTTAATACACGTATACCATCAGCTGCAGCCCTTTGAGTACCCTGAAAATCCCAAGAGTGCACTCTAGCCATTGATCTCCACCAGCTCATCATCATTTCGATCTAACGGCTGGGGGTTTAAGGTATAAATGAAGTTATTTCCCACTATTTCCCTCACAGTTCTCAGATTTTTAAAAACACAGCATTTGCGAATTCTTTTTTCTCTGAAATTCCAGTTTGCTCAAGGCTTACATTCACCCTGTTTTCGGCGTAAAAGACATTCTCTGGTAACCAGCAATCAACTCTACTTGTTTTGTAACGCCCCTAATTTTTTATAATTATAAAAAGTATTATTCTTAAGCATGCAACAGTCAAGTATGTGATTTAAACTGGTGGAAAGTATATATTCGGTATACGTTGTATAAACAAATAGTTATTTTTAACCGATTTAACTCCCATTATAAATATTATTTTCATGGTGCATTTGGATGATAATGGGTCCAATGGACATTGGTAAAGTCAATTTGGTAATTGGATAAGTGTGAAATATTTTTTTGGAATAATTATTGAGATGAATGTGATTGGTGGATTAGTTTGATAATCAAAAGATTTTTTATTAAATTT
Organism: Xanthoceras sorbifolium; assembly: GCA_003430845.1. NCBI lineage: Eukaryota > Viridiplantae > Streptophyta > Magnoliopsida > Sapindales > Sapindaceae > Xanthoceras > Xanthoceras sorbifolium. Next base: position 19,272,636 of record CM010622.1, on the reverse strand, counting down.
ATGTGATTAAATTTTATGTTGGGGTCACTTTATGGTTATGATGAATTAAGGAGCAAAATTACAATTATTAAAAAATTAGGGTAAATGGTAATTATTGAAAATTCATATGGTGACAAGTGGTTGAGTTGGATTGAATGGGGAAGTTAAAAAAAAAATTGTATAAAGGTGAGAAGAAAGGCGCTGGAAAGCAAGAAAAAGAAAGAAAAAAAAAAGAAAGAGAGGAGAAGAGAGAAGCCGAGAGAGAAAAGAAAAGAAGAAGAAGAAAGAGGAGGGAGGAACAGGAATAGAAAAAGGAGAAGAAAAGTGTTGGAAAAAATATTATCCAGGTTGGTGTATACGTGTTTTCATACTTTTATTTTCTGGAATAGTTTGGTATAATCGAATTTCATTTATAATGTATGTTTTGGAATGAATTGTTTGAGAATAGTGTATGAAAATAATTGTGGAATATTCTAGTATAATTGAATTTATTTTAGATCGTATGTTTTCGAATAAATCGTTTTGTGAATAATATTTGGAAATGATTCTGGAATATTTTGATACAATTATTGATTTGTAAATGATGTTTGAAAACAATTTTGGATTATTTTGATATAGGTATTGATGAAAGTTTTGGATATGTAAATGAAACTGAATGGTTTGGAAAATATATATTTAAGGATTCTGAATTATATTTTCATTTGATAAAAATTTATGAAATCTATTGATGAAAGTTTATGGAATATTTAAAGTATAATTGTTTATATATTATGTGAATTTAAAAATTTACTCACTGAAAATTTTATTCGATGGTGATTTCAGATTTTATTGATAAGGATTATATGGATTTTGATGATTTTTAATTTTCGCAATATATATTGACATAATTAAATTTCTGCTTTCAAATATGTTTTGAATATTATGTTTTACAGTTATTGATCGATAGTGATTTTGGATTACGATGTTACGATTATTAAATTATGAAATATATTCAATTATGATTTTGGATTCATTGAAATTGATAATTGATGGAAATAATGATTTTGGTAATATTAATATTGATTTGTATTGAGTTTATTTCATTTGAGAATTTTGTTGAAAATGATTTTGGTAACTGAGTTGAATAATAATTGGGAATTACGTTATTGTATATGTGTTTATATGATTTTAATTTTCAGAACATTTTGATATAATTGAATTTCGCTTATAAAGTGAGTTTTCGAATTAATCATTTCATGAACAATGTTTTGAAAATGATTCTAAATTGTTGATGCGATTACGCGACGGAAGGTTTTATTTTATATATATGAATTAGAAATGGAGATGGCCCTATGGACTTAAACATCGGAAAAATGGATATAGGAGGTTGGTATACCAGCTGGGTTTATTTCAGCAGTACTGCATCGATATTAGTGACTGTTGGCGGGTGACCCAAAAGCGGCCCCGGATGTCACACCGATATTACAGATATTAGGTTCGGCAGACAGCCATTGAGTGGTCGATGTCGAACGGCTCATATTCCAATCCAGTAAATTATGTTAAGTATACCAAAGGGCCAGGATTGAAAAAAAATGAATGAAGTCTATAGAAAAGAATTTTGAATACTTTTATACGATTGATGAATAAGATTTACTGAAATTAGCTGAATATCATTGTGTTTTGATATATAGTTGTTATGATATTTTACTTGTGAAAATATATTGGTATTCCTGATAATATTTAAATTTGGACATTTTTATTTATTGTTCCTATTATTTGATATTTATAAGTAATTTCTTGATTTATGAATAAGCAATTTGGGAAAAATCTCGAGTAATGAGTTATGATTAATTTTCTGTGAAAAGTTATATAGGAAACTATATTACATATTGAATATTTTGATTGATTATTTGTTGGGAAACATTATGGATACTCAATTTTCAAAAATTAATTGCCGTTTCCACTAATTGATATATATATATATATATATGTAAAAGAGTATGAATACTGAAAATAGAGTATTTCTGAAATTATAAGAGAAAGGTTTTGTTTGATTAAACGTTTTGTTTAATATGAACATTTGATTTGTTTTGAGCAGTGTATTTGATATAATATGATTTGTATTTTTTGAATATATGTTATAAATGATATTATTTTAAATTTGTAAATTCGATTTGTGTACACCCACTAAGCGAAATGCTTAGCGCGTTGATTTTATCACCCGTAGGTAGTAGAGGTTCCAGTGAATAAAAGGACTGAAGAGTTGATAGTTGCGAAGAAGAGTTTAAAGTCACATCACTCCTGGGTATCTTTTTAAATCCTGTTATGTATTCAGTTATTAATGCATGCATGTATATAAAAGAATGTAAAAGTTTGTAAAGTATAAGTTTTTGTTTTTAAATAATTTGGTTTATGTATTTTAAAAATATGAGATTTGATTATTGTGTTGAATTATAGTTTAGTTATTTGATTTATTGATAATGTCTGGAAAGTCGTATCGAATGGAAGAATGCGTAATTGATTGAGAAATGGATTTAGAAGTGTTATGCAAATGTGTTATTTAAAATTTTGCTTGAAACAGGATTTTTGGAATGTCAGAAAAATAGAGGAAACTCTGGCAAAAATTTTTCCCAACTATTTATAGGTCCATTGTTAATGATTTTTGAAATGAAAAAAATATAGTTTTCAAAATAATTTTCAAATTTTAAACTAAGTAAAGTAAGATTTTGAAACTGGGTAACGTTCCTTGGTTCGATCTAGACGGGTCGGGTCAAGGGGTGTTACATGTTTCGAACTCAGCGACTTGATTACTACGGTGAGTTTTTCTGCCAAATTCCTTCTTTTTCCTTTTTTGCTTTTGGGTCAGTAGTTTTCCTCCATTTTCTTGGTATTTTCCGGTATGCCTGAGAAGTTTAGGAGTCCAGCATGTCTTGAGTCTTTTCTTTTCTTTTCTTTTCTTCCCATTGAGTTCAAAAACAGTCACGACTTGGTGGCGCTTCTGATTGGAGTCTTAGGTAGGCATTTTAGGGTCACTAACTTGCTAACTTAATAGGTTTATTTTGGTGTAGATGTCTAGCTCGAGCAATCAAAAGCATCGCAAGCAACGGGTCGGTGAAGATGACTCCTCTGGCTCAGATGGGGATTTTCCTGTAAACCTCAGCAATGCCATTAGTGGTTATGAGCAATTGCGGCCTGTATAAGTTTCGACCTCAGGTCAAACGGATACCAAGCCGCAAAGGAGAGAAGTTGCGGGGACTTCAACCTCTAGTCTAGTGGATGTCAGGCCAAATGGGAGAGAAGCTGTGGGGATTATCGTAGTAGCATAAGTCACTGACAAACAAGGGGAGCGCGTGGAAGTCATAGCTAGTATGGAGATAAGGGTTAACCCTCTCTGAGCCGAGCTCCGTAGGAGGCAGCAGCCAAGGACCGAAGCTTTCGCATTAGTTCATTCCATCATCACTAGGAGGGATCTGGAGTGCATCGTAAAGTCCTTTAGCATCCCGATGGGGTATAAGCTGCTCGTCTCAGCCATAACAGATATAACTGTCTACCCTCCTCTGGGCTTCGAAGTGATAAGTCATTAGCATTTTCGGGCTGGGTTGAGACTTCTTTTTCGCATCTTCCTAATAGATATCCTAAATCTTTTGAAGGTCGCTCCCATACAGCTCTCCTCTAATTCTTACTCTCAACTCATTTCCCTTTACCTCACCTTTCGGAGGCACAAGGTTCTTCCACCAAATGACAACATCATCAGGTTATGCTTCTCTTTGAAAAAGAACCCGCTTCCAAAAAATGCTCCTGAGGGGACCCCACACGACAGGATACATTCCACATCTGGATCAGTTTTCACCCTAGGTGGTGGAGCCATTGTGTATAGAAGTATTAAGCAATCTTGCATTGCTGACTCCACCATGGAAGCCGAATATGTAGCCGCTTGTGAAGCTGCTAAAGAAGTTGTTTGGCTCTGCAAGTTCTTGAGTGATATGGAAGTTGTTCCATATATGGATAGGCCCATCACACTTTATTGTGATAACAGTGGTACTGTGGCTAATTCCAAAGAACCAAGAAGTAATAAAAGAGGGAAGCATATAGAGAGGAAGTATCATCTCATTAGAGAGATAGTGTAGAGATGAGATGTGATCGTCACCAAGATAGACTTACAAGACAATCATGCTGATCCATTTACGAAGACCTTACCAGCTAATGTATTCACGGATCACCTAGAAGGTCTAGGGTTACGTCTTATGCCTCATATGCTTTAGTGCAAGTGGGAGATTGTTCGGGTTTTTGCCCTAAAGATGTAATTTGTAAATGGTTTTTTATAAATAAATAAAAGAAGAGTTCAATTCATTCTTATTGTGTCATTTATATTATATAAACTTGTGTATTATAATATCCTAGATTGCCGGATGTAATTTTGTACTGTGTATATGATTATAATATACAGATGGATATAGTAAAAGATGTGCAATCTAAAGAGTCTATAGATGGCAAATAAAGCTGGGTACTTTAATTTTAGTTAATCTATAGTTGCGGTCCATTTTGTATTATACGATGATTCTATCCTGAATCATTCATATGAAGATATGGGAATGGAGGCACCTTGTATGATGTGATTATATACGACTGGGTCATTGTAACACCCCCCGACCCGACCTGACTGGACCGACCCAGGGAGCGCTACTCGGACTTTCCAAACTTTCTAAATTCATTTTATAATCTCAAACCATTTAAAAATCAAATCAATTTGAAATTCCAAAAAGACTTTTCTCGTGAGCCCATCGAATCAATTTTTAAACCATTGGAAAACCACATACTTTATAATGTAAAAACCATCTTCGAGTGAGCCCAATACATAAACTTTTTACAAAAATTTCGGCAGAGTTCCGTTTGTTTTTCGGATTTTCCAAAACCTGTTTTTCACAACTCAATCAAATACAAATTCAGTATCAACACTTCAATATCATTTCCAAACAATTGCGCACTCTGCCGTTTAGTGCGACTTTCCAATACGGTTTATAAAATAAAACAATTCAGAAATTAATATTTACAAACAGTCTAAGAATAAAAGACAGAAATCATAAAATAATTAATTACAAAACATATTACAAAACCTCTTTACAAAATTCTCTGTATATGCATGCTTTCAGAATATATACATATAACAACAATATAGCTACCCAACTGTAATAACTCTGAGACTCTGTCAGCAAATCTCTCTCTCTTCAGTCTTTAGCTTCTTCGGGATCCCCGGTACCTACGCGTTAGAAATAAAACTAACGCGCTAAGCATATAGCTTAGTGGGTGTACATAAAAATCATAAATAACTTTTAATAACCACAATTAAAATAATTTACCTTCCAAATCAAACCATAACCACAATTAACACAATATTCTTACTCAATTCATTTTTGCAACTCATTTAATAATCATTTAATATAAACATTGAATTACACGTATTAAGTCGATTTCAAAACACTAGATAAAATCATATTCAATTCACTTTTCAATTCAAATCAATTCTGACCCGCTAGAATACTTAACATACTAGGACTGGAATATGGGTCAAACTCCCACCCTAGGACGAATCCTAAGAGTGGTACGTATCTCCCTACTCTAGGACCGTGGGTACGGAACCTAGAGAGGTGCATAACTCCCTATCCCAGGAACGAATCTTTAGGAAGGTACGTGGCTCCCAACCCCCAGGACGAATCCTGAGGAGGTACGTGTCTCCCTGCCTTTGGACGAATCCATGAGGAGGTACATAATAATCATCAATAGCAATCAATAGCGGCGCAGTACTGCTCAGTGAACCCAGCTGGTATACCAACCTCCTATATCCATTTCTATGTCTACGTATCCTAGGGCCGTCTCCGATAAACTATATTCGCAATAAATTTCACAATAGTTACTCAGTAAACAATAGTTGCTCAATAAACATACAATTCACACAAAACTCTTCAAGAAACATAATCAATAGTTATACGAAAATCTAAATCAAGTATTGTTAACGAAATCGAAATATTCGAAAACACAATCAAAATGCGATCTATCATAAAATCATTCCAAAATCAACAATAGGTATATCAATCATCGATTTGTCAGATAAAATAAACAATTTTCCTACAAAAATCGAAAACGAGAAATATCAACGAAATCAAAAACGAAAACGAAAACGAAAACGATAACGAAATACTTTTCGTAAAGATTCTGAAAACGAAAGTACACCAACCTGGAATCCTTTTCCTTTCGGCAAATCGCGGTTCTACGATTTCTTTTCCTTTTCCTTTCCCTTTTCTCTTTCTCCTACACTTCCTTTTCTCTTTCCTTCCTCTTTTCTTCTTCCTCTTCCTCTTCTTCTTCTTTCCCTTTCTTCTTTCTTCTTCTTTCTCTTCTTCTTTCTCTTTTTTTTTCTCGCTCTCTGCCTCTTTCTTCTCTCTGTTTTTGTGTTTCTGGCTTATGCGAGAAGCTACTTTTTGTTTTATATTTTTCAGCTGTCGCGACCTGTGGTCGCGCCACCAGGTCGCGGTACTCACTGGAGCGTTTGCACCGCCTTCATCGCGAGCACACCTCACGGTCCCTTGGTCGCGCTAGTGGTCGCGTTGCTCACTGCCAGATTTTGACATTTTCATCGCGATCTGTGGTCGCGGTGAATGGTCGCGATGCTCACTGCCAGAAATCACGTTTTTCACCGCAAGCAAGCCATCGCGACCTGTGGTCGCGGTGACCAGGTCGCGATGCTCACTGCTTCGGTTTTCAATTTTCATACTTCATTTTTGAACCGTTCCATCTGGTCCACCTGGAAATCATAAAAATAAACATACTTTTAATTACATTTACACCCCTTCCAATCACAAAATTTATTTCCACATATTTAAATTTAATAATTCGAAATCCGGGATGTTACAGTCATGATCTATATGAATCTCTCACCAAGATCCGTTTACCAATGAGATTTATATACATTAACTTATGATGGCTATATGTGGGTGATCTAAATCATAAGTGTCTTTTCGACTCCTTCAGGCTAGATCGTGATTTTTGATATACCATGGGTGAGGTCGGATGATTATTCCCGGTCAATATTCTCCGTATGTTGGGATTGCGGTTTGGCTTGTGGTTGGGAAGGTTTGTATACAATAGTAGAATCCACTCATTCTTGTGAAAAGTAGAGAGTAGTTCCCTTAAGGGTTGATTCGGGGCTTGAACAATATGAACGCTCTCTTGATTCCGTGAGGAAACATGATTTATCGTTCATTACAGAATCAACGGTGCTTAAAGGATATATGTAATTAGAGGGGTATAACGGACATTATGACCTAACTCTAATTATGAACTATTGTAGAGGGTCACACCATATATAATAGCTATATCGATGGACACCGAGTGATATTGGTCTGTGCAAAAACATCCGCAGTTGAGAGAATGCAGCTTAGGGTTTTTAGTAGAATAACACAGGAGTTGATAATCAAGGAATATTAATTAAAGAGTTTAATTAATGATTTTGAGGATTATTGGAGCTCAAAATACTGTGGGTCCATTAAGTCCCCTTGCTAGCCCGATCCATTTAGGTAACAAGGGTCACATATAGTTAATTGGATGGTCCAATTAATAGTGTTGCGAAAGTGACACGTGTCAGAAATTAATTGAGTAATGTGATTATTCAATTAATTAAATAATGGCAATTATAACAAATAAATAATAAGATTATTTAATTATGTAATTAGTCATAAGAGGAGGGTGATAGTTGATATTTTATTTTGAATAATGAGATAATGGGATTATTTCATTTATTAAATAAAATAAAATAAATTTGACTTTAAAAAGTTTAAATTCAAAAGTTAGTGATAATATTGGTATTTTATTTTAAATAAAAAGATAATATGATTATCTTATTTATTAAATAAATAAAATAAATAAATATAATTTGAATTTAAAAAATTTAAATTCAAAAGTTACTGATAAATTAATAAAAAGAGTTTTTTTTTTATTAATTTGGTAACTTAAATATATATATATTAAAAAGAGTTTTTAATATAACATACAACTGAACCAAATTCATTTTGACGTTCAAATGTTTGTACGTAAAAGAAAAAAATACAGAAAAAAGAAAAGTGACCGGAGAGATACAGTATCTCTCAAACTCTTATTTTTTCAACCTATTCATTGTTCCTGACAACGTGACGCGCCCACACGAAAGTTACTGGTGCCGGCATATAGCAATGAAGACGTAGTGGTACAGACAAGGAGCTGCAGAAAAAAAATACGAAGGAGCCTCTAACGGTGGTATGTTCCTTATTTTTTTAATTGATTACAATTTTCTGTATGTAAAATAAATATATATGTGATACATATTATTTTTATTATTCTGAAAATATAGCTCCGAAGTTTTACTGGTCAAAGATTGCTTTTGCGATCTGTATAAAAAATTTTAAATTCTAATTTCGCTGCGTGACTAGTAGAATGGAAAAATGGTTCCTACACTAACTTCTCGTTTTTTTTTATTTGCAGGTGGTAAAGGCAAGAATCCTTAGATTTTCAAGGGGGAGAATAACGTCCTTGATGCCTTTCAAGCCCTGCTCTTAGAAGATAAAGACGAGCTCGTGAAGAACAAGAAGATCACCAAGCAGGTTCTCGTGGACTTGAAGCTCACACCCAATCCCAAAGAAGTACAACAGCTCGACCTCAAGCGAGATATTCAGGAGGTAGTAGAGCCATATATCCCGAGCTCTGAGGGCGAGGAGACTGATTCTGACGACTAGGGTGTCCAGCAACCATAGCGTAAGCGACGAGGTCTTCAACAACAACACCAATAGCAGCAGCAGAAGAAGAAGAAACAGAAGCAGCAGCAACAACAACAGCAGCCACAATGGTAGCCAACTCATCAACATGAGGAAGAATAAATAGGAAGGCTGAACTCGGTGAAGCGCCCCATGAACAAGATGAGAATTAATGCCTCCCCTTATATTGTCCCCGCGCCTTTGGCGAAGAAATCGAAGGTCGTGGGGGACCCTAGCCAGGGCGGCCAGCCCCCAATTCCTATGGGACCTCCATCATCACTTCCCTCACCTCCTACAGTTCTCTCTGCAACTAGCAAAGACAAAGGGAAGAAGGTCGCCCCCGAGACACAGTTTGCCTAGAGCAGCTCGCTGAAGGGGATCCAGCCCAACGAGGTGATCAACCTCAATGCCTCCAAGGTCACTCCGTCACTTTTGGACTGGACCCTTAGTCCCATAGCGATGGAATTCCTTAAGTGAGATCCGATCATTGCTAGAGACTTTCTTATAAAGGATTTGAGCCAACATATAGAGGAAGATCAAGGGGTGTGCCTCTGCCACTTCCTGCTCCGCTACTCCCTCATGGTAAGTGTCAGCTTGTTAAAGTATGACTATTCTTGGTGATTTTTTACTCTCTCTCATCATGAAGTTTATATTTATTCTTTTAGTCTGCCTTTTATGCGTACAAAGACTTGCTCGAGACTAAGAAAAACGAGGCGGAGACTAAGAAGCTTTGCGAGGAGCTCGAGGTCGCAAGGAGGGAGGCCCAAGCCTATAAGGACGAGCTCGCTAGCAAGTTAGAGCTTGAGAAGAAACTGACTGAGGAGTGTTATGCCCTTTGTGAATTCGCAAGTATACGTGGTCGGCACAAGTAATAAAGAGTAAATTATCGTCTCCAGAGGGATATTTAAGCGTTGAGTACTAAAGCAATAAAAATGAAAAACAAAAAATTAAGAACTAACAACAATCTATCTAGACACACAAACACAAACATAAAAATCAAATGCAACCAAACACTTTAATATTATTTACTCCCAACCAAACTTCCCCCGAACTGCAAGATTTTCAACACAAGGCACATCACTTCAAATAAGCTCATGGGCAAGGGTTACCAATTACTAAACTACAAAATTTAAACCAATAAATAAATAACAAAATACTATACAGATGTCACCTGATCGCTTGAGCGTTTGCCCACCTGCCCCATAATTGGTATCTTCTTATTAGCTTACCGCACCATCTTAACCAAACGACTGTAAGAGAAAACGACTCTCCTAGCACTGTATAGCTCGAACGAGAAGGTATCTTTTTACGGCCCAAGTGCGTTGGCTACTCAAAAGGCGGAGGCGGTTTGGGCTTCCCTTCTCCAACATCTACAGAAATGTATGTATCTTGGTAGCTCTTTTCTTCTGCAGTGGTACTGTAGACTAGACATAACTCAAGTGGTTCTGGAAGGGTAGATGCCTCATCTCCATAAAACAAGTTCTTGCTCCCTTCCGTCTCTACTTGATCAACCCAAATCGGCTACTTAACTCGCTTTTCGATTTCCAAGGTTGTTTCATTGCATTGCTCCATCGGATGTAGCTCATGCTTTAGCCATTGGATCTCGATAGCTAATTGGCTAATTTGAATCTTTAGGCTATAGGCAACTGCTTGAGTATGTTGAGCAACTTGATCAAGTTTAGCGTCTAGCTTCTTTAGGACCTCATATTGGGAATCCATTTTTTCATCCAGCTTTATCATGAGTTTAATAATCATGTCTTCCAAAGCTGCATCCTTTTCCTGCTGTTCCTGGATTTCCATCCTTATCACGTTGTCGAAAAGCATGTTTTCCAGTCTTGACCCATTTGCTTGCTAGTTGCTCCATGAATAGTCAGCATAATTGCTCCACCCAGGATTGTATGAACTCAATTAGGGGTTGTTCTATTGATAGTTTACATAGTTCTCGTACTGCATTTACTCAGAACGGCTCTCAGCAAATGGTTTGCCCACCTGACAATAAGTACTCACATGCGGCCCCTCACATAAGAAATAGCCTAAATGTGCTTCATAGTCTCTAGTCGCCACTTTCTCAGTAAGCTACTGCGCCTCATACTAAGAATACCTGTAACAAAAAAAAGAAAATAAAAATTGATAAAAGTTGAAATAAAATATATACAAATTCAAATTAGCTATAGACCTAATCGGTATTAATATCAACACAACTAAAATATCCTCGGCAACGGTGCCAAAAACTTGTTTAAGCGTCAAGTACTAAAATTAACCAAGTCTATATCTATTTGAATAAATCGAAGAGATTGTGAATATAACTAATTAAAACTAAATAAAACAAGAAATAAAAGCAAAATAAAACAAGAGTTGGATCGAAGAGAGAACTAGTTAGGATTTCCGACTTCACTGATTATGTCCTAATGAATGGAAATACAAACGTAATGAAAATGAGTTATTTCCGGTTGATGATCGTGTTAACTAAATTGTTCAAAGTCCTCTCTTGAGATAAATCGAACATATTCACACATATACTAATATCCTATTTCTCGATGAATATTCAAATGTATGCGAATGCATTAATAACAATAACACTATCAATGATCACACAAAATAAGTTAATATATCTCTATTTAACTCCAAAATTGTGGTGAGTATTTTAAAGAACACGTTATGAACATTACCGCTTGGTACTTAACTTACAACAATAAAATCAACTAAATACAGACCATTACACTTAGAGGCATTAAAAACAAAATACACACTCAACCAAATAATAATCAATAATCAAAACAATTTATAAACTCATCCAAAATTTCATAAATAGATTCACTTTCATCCTAGCATATAAATTTAGTTCATCATCAAAGAATCAAAACTAAATATTAAATTCAAAATAGAAGTCATCAACATAAAAAAATAAAAAGAAAACACATAAAAGAAAAAGAAAGAAAACTCTTTTGGATCGAGAATCATTTGAAGTCATGTCCCTAGTCTCATAGTAGTCATTCCTTCTCACGTTTCTTTGCTGCCCAAAGTCTCTCTCTTCCTCTCCACGGTTCTCTTCAGTTTTTTTTTTTGTTTTCTTCCTCTTCTGGTATGCTGGTTGCAAGGCTCGAAAGCTGCTGTCTTCTCTTCTTTTTTTCTTCTCTTTTCCCCGCAGCTCCAGCCTTCTTTTCTCTCCTTTTTCTTCCCTTGATTGCTGCTGACTTCTTTTCTCTTCTGGCTCTTTTTCAAGCAGTAGCTGCTGCCTCTTTCTTCTTTCTTGGCCGCAGCTCCCAGTCCAGCCAAAACCCTCGTCCAAGCCTCGTCGAACTATCGTCCAGGTCTCTTCAAAATCCCCCCCATCCAAGCCTCCAACAACTTTCAAACTTTACAGAATTGTCCATAAAGTCTGAGAAGCATTCACTTAGGTCCTTAATACCAAGTGACCAAAATTACACATTTTCCTCATAAAACTATAATATCTTCACTTGAGTCCTTATACCTGCACACTAAATAAAAATATTAAAAACAACCGATAATTACTCTGGAATGGATTAAAAGTAAGTAAAGATAGGTATAAATAGAAGCTCATTTTTTATCAAGAAATGAACCCAACAAGGAGGCCAAGAGGTGTCAGACCCTTCGGAAGGAGATGGAGCAGAAGATGAATGCGTCCAAGGCCAAGTACAAATACCAAATTCACGGGCTGAAGGACTAGATCAAGAAGTCTCCGGTTGAGCTCGAGAGTGCCAATAAGCTGATCGAGTAGTGTTGGCTCCATTTCTTGATAAAAAATAGGTCTTCATCTTTACCTATCTTTACCTACTTTTGTTCCTTTTCCGAATAATTATCGGTTATTTTATATGTTTTCCTTGAGTGTACAGGTAAACAGGGCTATATGGAGAGTTCGGGAGAAATCAGGCAAAACTATATCGTTTTAACCCGCTACTTGCATAAGTCGCAGTAGTGCAATTTGGCAAACCAGGCCGAGGCTGCCGCGACTTGCGCAAGTCGTGGCAGTATAATTGCAGAAAGAGGCTGAGGTTGCCGTGACTTAGCCCGTGACTTGACTCGTGACTTGCTAAGTCTCGAATGGCTTTAATTCACCCTAATCCGAGCTGCTATAAAAGGAAAACGTGATTAATTGATTAGGAGCTCAGCTGGGACTTAGAGAACTCAACTAAAAGGAGAACAAGAGAGGAAAAAAAAAGAGGCAAAGAAGGATAAGAAGATCATCTTGGAGATAAAAAGGTGCAGATTCGATTATTTAGTCATCTTCTCAACACCAAGCTTGGATTTTAGAGAAAGTGAAAGCTAGAAAAAGTCACAATTAGAAAAGAATGAGAGTTCATACGTTCCAGGAGTTTTTCTATCCCTTTCCTTCTTTGAATTTCAATCTCTCTTTTAGAATTGATAAACATGTTTAGTTGTAATTTCTTGATTATGACTTAAACTTGTAAGTTAGGGTTTTGATGGATCTTTTTTTTAAAGTTGAATGAATTTATTGTGATTGATTATTATTTGTTGAGTGATGTTATTAATCTTAATGCTTTTGAATGTAATGGCCATGCATTTAGTTGATTTTATGGTTGTGTGTTATGGACCGAGAGGTGACGCCCACAGCATGCTCGATATAATGTCCATCATAAGTAGAATTAGATAGAGATATGCTAATTTATTTGTGTGATCATTATATATGTTTATGATGCTCAATAAATTGTTATGCATGAGATAATCATCGAGAGATAGATATTAATGTACAATAATAACTCCAGTATAATTCGAGAAAATATATTGGTTAACTTAGATAAACACGATTATCAACAATAATAATTAAATCTCAATAATTTGTTTTCATGAAATTCAATTAGACAATTAGGTGAAATCAAATACCCTAGCTAATTTCTCATATTGGTCCGTGTTATCACATATTTGCGTGAATTTATATTTCTATTATTTTCTTCTTATAAACATTCTGATTTTTCAAATAGTTATAGGCTTAGTTAATTTTAGTATTCAATACCTAAATATCCTTGTGGAGACGATAATTTACTCATTCTTTATTATTTATGCCGACCCCTTATACTTGCAGGTATAAAAAGGCGTACCAAGTAGAAAGATGACCTATTTGTTAAGAAGTTTAAGGAGCTTAACCAGAAGGATAAAATCCTGGAGGAGTGCAGAGAGGAAATACAGGATGAAGGCTTCGGCGACATCTTTTACAACCTCTGGGTTCGGTACGCCGACCTCGACCTCAGCTTCCTCGGTCCACCTATAAATGAGTGGGTTGAGGGTTTCCGGGCCATTTGTGCTGCGGCAGACGCAGAAGAAGCTGCACAGTAGTTTGTACATGATGCTTTTAGAGATCCTGCTAGAGGCAAGAATGAGGAGCAGGAAGATATGGCGGCTCCTGAGCCCGCATATTCTACAGCTCTCGCTGGCGACCAAACTGCTCCGGGAGGTAGAGATCCTCCAGCTGGCCAAACCTGAAGATCCTTCTTCTTAGGGCGGGGAATATATGCATGCTGACCTTCATCTTCGGGCGAGGAATGTGTACATGCAGACCTTTATCTTAGGTCGATGAATGTTTGCACCTAGATATTCATCTTAGGTCGAGGAATGTTTGCACCTAGACCTTCATCTTAGGTCAAGGGATGTGTGCATGTAGACTTTCATCTTAGGTCCAGGAATGTGTGCACGTAGACCTTCATCGTAGGTTGAGGAATGTGTGCACGTAGACCTACCATTTTTAGTTCTTCAAGCACTTCAACAAACTTGGATCAAAAGTACATTGTCAAGAATAATTCAGATATGGTTATGGAAGTGAACTTCAATGCTACTAACAAACTTAAATATGTTCAAGATTTCTTCCATTTAATTCCAGCAGGTTATAGTAGCTTCGATGTAATTTCAGCTCATTTAGAACTTCAATGTAATTTCAGCTCATTTGGATCTTTAATGTAATTTCATATCGTTTAGAGTTTTAATGTAACTCCAGCTCATTTAGAGCTTCAATTGAATGAATGCTTGTTTTTATTTTTAAGTGGTAGTATTTCTCTTTCATTTGCTGACTTAAGTAGGTACTTAATATTTCGCAAATAAACATACTTTTAAATTTAAAAAAATTAGGGTTTGTTTGGCAGACAGGATTAGCTTGGGCTGGACTAAGTCCTGGAATTAGACTGGACTGGACTGGTTTGGTCTGGACCGTGACTAAATTCTGACCTATGTTTTGTACTGCATAAAACTAAGAGCTGGACTATTAAAATAGTCCAGACCTGTGTTTGATAATGTTTCGGACTATTTTTTTTATTTTATAAAATTATAAATACAAAATATTATTGATAGATTTTTTTTTTTATGATATTAGTGCAAAATAAATTAACAACTAGTTATGTCGCTTCAATTGATTATGCAATTTTTTCCTTAACTTTCAAATATCATTTTGTTCATATTACTCAATATTCGAAGATGAAATACAAGGTGTAAACTCATATAAATACAAATAGTATATAAATTAAACAAGTAATAATCTAACATATGCTGATAATTTCAAAGTTTCCAAGTATAGGAACAATAATATTGATTATAAATGTAATTCGCATAAAAATTATATCATTAGAAATATTTTGTTGAGATCTTTTAAGTGAGTATAATATTGACTATATTTTAATTATTTTAAAATTTTCATTTATCATATCTATTTATTAATCAATAACCTAATAATTATTTTATTTAAAGATTAATTATTTCAAAGCTTCAATATATATATATATATATATAATTACCATTTAATATAATAATTAACTAAAAATAATTTAGTAAAATAAAAACAATTACATTAACATCTACAAATGAACACATTAAGTATAAAGTTAGATGGAGAAAATTAGGTAGATGAACGAATTAATTATTAAAAAATTTAGATTAAAATTATTACATATAAAATGGTTAGGTGTAAATATATTATGTGAGCAAATTATAATTCAAGTAAATTACTATCTAAAATAATTAAGAGAAAGTTAAAAAAATAATTTATGAAGTAAAAAGATAATAATATTTTATTATTTGGAGATTGTAAAATGGAAAATGCTTGGAGTTGTGAATTTATATGGAGATGGAATATTCTTGGAATATTCCATTTTGGATCTCTATTTTGATAAAAAAAAATATAGACTCATTGGAGATGGCCTAAGGAGAAGACTATGGAGGACAAATTAGAGAGGGGACAAAATAAGCCCCAACTTTTGAATGAGATTAGATAGTAAAGTAAAGTGGATTTTTTTGTGGGCCCAGGACTGTTTAGTCCCACTTAAAATAGTCTAGTGACACACCAAACATGGGACTAAGACTTAGTCTTGTCCAATCCAAGTCAGTCTCATGTACTAAACGTGCCTTTACAAGACTTTTAATAATTGTGACCTCACTGATTGGAAAGTGTTTGACTTTCTTGTTTGTGAGTTTCGCCACCTCAGGTGTCCAATTGACCTTGCTGGTTGGAGAGCTCGTGAGCTCTCAGGTTTGCAAGTTCCGTCAATTTTCATACTTAGGTTTTTAGGTTTACCACCCTGAGTATTTTTATTGACCCCACTAGGTTAAGAGCTCGTGAGCTCTCAGGCTGGCAGGTTTTGCCAATTTTTATAACTCTTTGGGAGTTTTATCACCTCGAGTATTTCTATTGACCTTGCTAGTTTGGGAGCACGTGAGCTCTCAGGTTGGCGAGTTCCATCAATTTTTATACACAGTTTTTACGAACTCGCTGGTTTGAAGGTTGAAGACCTTCTTGTTTTTGAACTCATTTTGTTGACCTCGCTTATTGGAAGGTGAAAACCTTCTTGTTTGTGAGTGTTGCCAACACTTGGAAAAAATTTTAAAAAAAATTCCATTTTACATTATTTGTATGTCACTTTTCATCATTATCCTTATCCCCCTAGCCCCCTAAGGTCGAGAGTAATGAATCAGTACATGAGAGCTTGTAGAGAAGAGGAATTTTTATTGATGAGGTATTCGATAAATAAATGCAGCTAGAAATCAATAATAATACTTGCGCATATGTTCTGCATTCCAAGCTCATGGAACGCGAGCTCCATTGATATTCACGAGGTGGTATGCCTCATTCCCCAGGTCTTTATCCACTACGTAAGAACCTTTCCAGTTTGGGCCCAGGGCTCTTTCTTAAGGGTTGGGAGCTCCAGATAGGAGTAACCTTAGAACAAGATCACCTTTTTTGAAATGCCGCAGCTTGACTTTTCTATTGTAGTACCTGGAAACTTTTTAGTGGTATACAACTACCCTTAAGCGAGTAGCGTCTCTCCTTTCTTCAATCAGGTCGATATTAGCTGCAAGTAGGCTTTCATTTTGTTCCGAGTCGAATGTAGCTCTTCTATACATGCTCACTATGGTTTCAACTGGGATCATAGCCTCTGTTCCATAGACTATGGAGAATGGGGTCTCCTCTGTGGTGCTCCTTGCAATAGTTCTATAAGACCATAACACCTTTGGGAGCTCATCTGCGCATGCCCCCTTTTTCACATCAAGCTTGGTTTTCAAAGTGTGCTAGTTTTTGGGTCGCACAATATAGTTTCTCAAGCGACCTCTTCTAATTAGATCTTCGATTGTGTCCTTGAGCTTGAAGCAATTTGTTGTATTGTGGCCCGCCTCAATATGGTACGCACAGAACTTGTTGGGATTTCTAGCTCGCATGGGCGTTCTCAAGAGAGGTGGCCTTCCGAATTCTATCTTGTTTCTCGCCGTATTGAAAATTCTATCCCGGGAATTAGACAGATGTGCATAGGTCTGGTAACGACCTCCATTCCTCCCTATGCCCTCGTCATTTCTAGTCTTCTTGGCTACCTGGTTTGCTGAAGTCTCATCTCTTTACAATCCCCTATTCATGTTTCGGATGTTGTTACCGTTGTTTTCCCCATTATTCTTCCGCTTGTTTTTGTCGTGCGAGCTCCCACCCCCATCTTTCTTGCCATTAGGGTTACTTTTCTTGGGTCCAAAAGGTTCCTCCATGTGGATGTAGGTGTTAGACCGCTTGTAGAAGTCTTTGAGGGTCCTGACTTGCTTGTTGTATATGCTTTTGTAAAGCTCACTATCTTTTCGCAGCTCGGCAATGATCGTTGTCAGTAAACTCTCATCTGTGGGGTTGTCCAAGCAGCTCACTTCTCACTAAAAACGAGCTATATAGTCCTTTAGGAGCTCGTCTAACTTCTAAAATATGGTCGCCAAGTGATAGGAAGGAACGCGATGCCTCTTTAGGGCCTGATACTATTGCATGAAAAGTCACTGACACTGGTTCCAGCTCGTGATACTTCTGGCTGCAAGTCCTCTTAGCCATTTTTTGGGAATTTTCCCAAGGATTGCTGGGAAGCACCGGCACTTGACCTTGTTGCTCATCATAAAGAGACTCATCTGTACATTTTAAGCATCTAGGTGGTCGAATGGATCACTCGTTGCCTAGTAGAGTGCGATGTTGGGCATTTTAAAACGATCTGGCAGCGGCTCGTTCTCTATCTCCCAGCTGAATGGGCTCCGCTCCACGTATTTCTCATTGGGTTCTGCTCTTCCACCTTGTTGTTTTAATTGCTCCAAGCTTCGCAATAATACTTGATATTCTAGGGCCAGACGGGTTGCTACTGATGCGCTAGAGGTGGCGCTATCTTCCGTGCGACCTGTCCTGCTACCTCGGGGCAGATTTTATGGATTGGGTGACCTTCGGTGGTTTTTATCTGGCGACCCTCTCCTATTCAACTGAGGCACAGCGGCCTGATTCTTGGGAATTTTTACGGCTAGCATTGCATGGTGGGCGTCTCCGTTGGTGCCTATACCAGGTCGCTGGTCATGGATTTTATGTGAACAGCACGGTGACCTAGGTCATTGAGTCATGCTATTGGCTGGGGCACCCCAACAATCTCTGCTAAGCTCCACGTATCTTTCACCATTGGTGTTCACGTAGATCACCGACCCAATGTGATGTGGCCCTTCACGCTGCTCACCAGGTTCTTCCACAACTCTTCTTGCTGCATTGGCTGAGTGAATGGAAACCCCACCTCGTTGAATGTCACGTCGAGGGGGATCTTGCCTAGTGGAATGAAAGGTAGTGTGGATTAAATTATCCCGCAATAGAGGTGGGGGTGAGTTGCTCTCCATAACCTGTTCACGTGCGGACGGGTTCTGCATTAAGAACTGGTAGCCTCACGCCATTTCCGCTTTCATCCTCTCTAGTTCGACCTGCCTTTTCATACACTTGTTGAAATCTAACAACCTGGATGGACGAGCCTGATCGTTTCCTTATGGATCCATTTGAGGAGGGAGTAGACCCACTGGTGGATTTGAAACATGTGGTGGAATCGTAAGGACCACGGGAACCACTCCTGGTGAAGAGAGTTTTACAAAACGTTTGATTATCGTATAACATACGGAATTAGGTTTTAAAAATTTTCTTTTAATTGAAAAACTATTTTTCAATCAGGAACGAGTTCCTGTATATACGTGAAAAAAGATTTTATGAACTATATATCTTTTTCTTGATTTTCCTTTTCATGATTTCTCAATCTACCACCAGATCTTTCGAACTATGACCCGCGGTCTGACAATATATGTGTGGGCATATCACGGTAAGAGATAGAGGTCACATGAAAAACGAATGGAGAACCCTTTCTCCCTATGGCCGGCTGCACCTGCAAGAAAAGGGAGAATCAGGAAAAAACTTTTTTTTTTTTTTCTTTTCTTTCTCTCTTTGGTGGCCGAATCCTCTTGTGTTTCTCACTTATGTATTAGGTCAATTTTTCCTAATTATATAACACTTATATAGTAGTTCTTTAGGGTTTTAGTTTGACCAAGTCAAACGAACGGAGCACCCTTTCTCCCTAAAGACTTGAACCTGTGACCTTTTGGACTATTAAAATAATCTAATTATTTTAATTCTTTTGTCCTAGTCATTATTTAATCACATGACCTCATATTTAATAAATAGAATTAATAATTTCTATTATTTTATTAAATATTTAATTAATTAAATAATCACATTATTTAATTATTCTCTTTTATTTAAATCGTATTACTTTCGTAATACTATTAATTAGACCATCCAATTAATCTATCGTAACCCTCGTTACCAACAACAATAAGAGCTAGTAAGGGAACCTAATGGACCCACAGTTTTGAGCTCCAATAATACTTAGTAATATTAATTAAAACTCTTTAATTAATATTTCACAATTATTAACCTCGGAGTTATTCCACTAAAAAACCCGAGACTGCACTCTTAGAACTATAGACGTGTTTATACAATCTGAGGTTTCAGTGTCCATTGATATAGCTAATTTTATATAGTGTGATCCTACACTAATAGTTCATAACTAGAGCTGGGTCATAATGTCCATTATACCCCTCTAGAAATATTTTTTTCTTTAAGTACCATTAATTCTTTAATGAACAATTAAATCTTGTCTCCCTCAAGGAAAAAAGAGAGCACTCATAATCATTCAAGCCCCGAATCATTCAAGCCCCGAATCAACCCTTAAAGGAACTACTCATCTACTTCAATCAAGAAGGAGTGGATTCTACTATTGTGTCTAAACTTTCCTAGCCACAAGCCAAACCGCAACTCCAAGATACAGAGGTATTGGTCGAGATTCACATCAACCTCACTCATGGTAAATCAAAAGCCATGATCCAACCTGAAGGAGTCGATAAGACACTCAGGATTAAGATCACCTATACATAGCCATGGTTTATCGATTATATATGAATCTCATCTACTAACGGATCTTGGTGAGAGATTCATATAAATCGTGGCCCAGTCCTATATGATCTAATCTTATAAGGTGCCTCCATTTTCATGTCAAGTACATGAGCGGTCTAGGATAAGACCACCGTACTTTACAGAATGGACCGCAGCAGTAGCTCAATCACAAACAAAGTACCCAGCTTTGTTCGCTCTCTACGGACTCTTTAGATTGCATGTCTCAAAATGAATCCTCTCTTTATATGACCATCATATACTCATTCTGAGATTACATCTTGCATCTAGGATGTTCTTGCACAATATGAATGTATTACTGAATATAAAACATTTATAAACTTGAATGATAATCTGAATAATTCTTAGTAAGTCATTAACCATTTACAATTACAAACTTTAGGGTATAAATCCCAGTAATCTCCTACTTGCACTAAAGCAGATGGGACATGTCTCGTAATCCTAGACCTTCTAGGAGACCTTCATACACTTTAACTGTCAAAGTCTTTGAAAATGGATCAGCTAAGTTAACTTGAGACCGATCTTCGTCACTACCACGTCTCCTCGCTGCACTATCTCTCTGATGAAATGATATTTCCTCTCTATATGCTTCTCTTTTTTTTATGGCTTCTTGATTCTTTGGAATTGGCCACAGCTTCACTATTATCACAATAAAGTTTCATGGGCATATTCGCATCTAGAACAACTTCCAGATCACTAAAGAACTTTTGGAGCCAAACAGCCTCCTTAGCTGCTTTTAATATGAACCACGCTAACTTGTGACGAAACCCAACACTAGTTTTGAATTCAAGGATCGTTCTACAATCAGGTTCGTATGGAAACTGCGATCCGTTACCTATATGGAGATAAGACCCTTGGTATAAAGGAGGACGCCACAAACGGTGATGGAAATCCATTTGATAAGTCTGGAATGAACGCCACGGACGAAATCCGATAAGTTCATTAGTTCTTCGAAGAACCAAAAAGAAAACTCACTTCTTGATTAACAATATGTTGTTCTTTTATTAAATGAAAAAAAAAGGCCTATATATAGGCTTGATACAAAGCATAAAACCTAGAATACTTTAGATAATAATCCTCTCTTTAATGCTAAATCTCTAGAAAAAGGAAAGTAGAAAATTACAAAAATAAATCACATTACTTAGGCTGATTGCTTTCCCCCTTTGCACGCCCAAGACATACTCCCAAAGAATCAAGGAGATTTGATTGCAAATCCACCCATAAATGCACATACAATCAGCCCATTAATTGTCCTTTGATATGATCCATGCCAATTTAACTTGCTGATTTTGAGCTGGATTATTCTAGAACTTGAATCATGTTAACACTTCTTTGTTGAGCATGTGAGTCATGCTCCATGGGCTTTCACGAAATTGCTTGAGTCCAGACCTCTTGCAATAGCTCGTTAAGGGCATCTTTAAACCTCTTTGCTCGTGCTCTCGTAATTGGACCAAGTGGCGCTTCAAGTGGGTCCGCACTCCATTTGCTAGCCTTGTTTCCATCATTCCCCTCCTCTTGACAAGGATTTGTCCTCAAATCATCACCTACATCAAAAGGACTTAAATAAGAAACATTAAAAGTAGCACTTACATTATACTCACCAGGCAAATCTAATTTGTAGGCATTGTCATTGATGCGCTCAAGGACTTGAAAAGGACCATCGCCTCTAGGAAGCAATTTAGAACGCCTTTGTGCGGGGAATCTTTCTTTACGTATATGTACCTATACCTAATCTCCGGGTTCAAAGACTAATTGACAGTGCCCTTTGTTAGCTTGTTTGGCATATTGTTCCGTTCTTCGTTCTATATTTAGCCTTGCTTTCTCATGAATCTGCTTAACAAATTCAACTTTCTTCTTGCTATCTAAATCAACATGCTCAGGCATAGGTAGAGGAGATAAATCCAATGGAGTTAATGGATTAAAACCATACACTATTTCAAAAGGTGAAAATTTAGTAGCAGAATTTATATTACGATTATAAGCAAATTCAACATGTGGTAAACAATCTTCCCATGTTTTGATGTTCTTTTTAATGATAGCCCTAAGTAAAGTAGATAAAGTCCTATTCACTACCTCGGTTTGACCATCAATTTGTGGATGACAAGTTGTAGAAAATAGTAATTTAGTACCTAACTTATACCACAAGGTCTTCCAAAAGTAACTTGAGAACTTAGCATCTCTATCCGAAACAATTATTTTAGGCATACCATGCAATCTCACAATCTCCCTAATGAACAAATCCGCAACATGTGAAGCATCATTCGTTTTGTGACATGGAATAAAATGTGCCATTTTCAAAAACCTATCCATAACCACAAAAATCGAATCCCTACTACGTCTAGTCCTAGGCAAACCTAATACAAAATCTATGGAAATATCAACCCAAGGTTCACTAGGAATGGGAAGTGGTATATAAAAGCCATGGGGTTGCACTCGAGACTTAACTTGCCTACCCGTAACACACTGACCACAAATTCTCTCAACATCCCACTTCATGTGAGGCCAATAAAAATGTTCTTGCAAAACTGCCAGAGTCTTAGCTACACCAAAGTGACCCATCAATCCTCCACCGTGAGACTCTCTCACTAACAAATCCCGAATTGAACAATTTGGTATGCACAATTAATTCTCTCGAAACAAGAAACCGTCAAGCCTAAAGAACTTACCATTGGCTGCCTTTTCACAAGATGTATACTCCTCACTAAAGTCTTGGTCTAAAGGATATAATTCTTTAATATGTTCAAAACCAAGTAATTTTGCGTCAAGGGTAGAAAGATGTACATACCTGCGAGAAAGTGCATCGGCAACGATGTTTTCCTTACCTTGCTTGTATCGAATGACATATGGAAATGTCTCAATGAACTCCACCCATCGTGCATGTCTCATGTTCAACTTGTGTTAACCCTTTAAATGCTTCAACGACTCATGATCAGTGTGGATCACGAACTCTTTAGGCCAAAGGTAGTGTTGTTAAGTTTCCAAGGCCCGAACCAATGCATACAATTCTTTGTCATAAGTAGGGTACTTTAAGGCAGCCCTACTCAGTTTCTCACTGAAATATACAATTGGTCGTCCTTCTTGCATAAGAACGATGCCAATACCTACATCTGAAGCATCACACTCAATCTCGAAAGTTTTTGTAAAGTTAGGTAAAGCAAGTAAAGGAGCATGAGTTAATTTTTCCTTGATCAATTGGAATGCATTTTCTTGCTCTTCTCCCCATTTGAACCCAACGTTCTTCTTGATGACTTCGGTTATCGGTGCAGCTATGCTACTAAAGTCCTTCACGAACCGCCGATAAAAACTAGCAAGTCCATGAAACTTTGAACATTACTTACACTCGTTGGACTTGGCCACTCTTGGATTGCACGTATCTTCTCTTCATCGACCTGTACTCCTTGTGCACTCACAACAAAACCAAGAAACACAAGCTTGTCGGTGCAAAATGTGCACTTCTTTAGGTTAGCAAATAACTTCTCTTTTCTAAGCACATTCAAAACTGATTTCAAACGCATCAAATGGTCATCCAAAGTTTTGCTGTAAATGAAGATATCATCAAAATAGACAACTAAATGGTTCATTAATCTCATGAAAGTACTAAGGGCATTAGTTAATCCAAAAGGCATAACTAACCATTCATATAAACCATATATTGTCTTAAATGCAGTTTTTCATTCATCACCTTCTTTCATCCTAATTTGATGATATTCACTTTTTAAATCAATCTTAAAAAAGACACAAGAACCATGAAACTCATCCAACATATCATCTAAGCGAGGAATAGGGTGACGATACTTTATCGTGATATTGTTAATTGCTCGACAATCAATGCACATCCTCTACGTCCCATCCTTCTTGGGAACCAAAATCACTAGAACGGCGTATGGACTCATGTTTTCTCTCATGTATCCCTTTTCCATCAACCCACTAACCTGCCTTTATAGTTCCTTTGTCTCCTCAGGATTACTCCTATAG
The DNA here is from genome assembly GCA_003430845.1 of Xanthoceras sorbifolium. Lineage (NCBI taxonomy): Eukaryota > Viridiplantae > Streptophyta > Magnoliopsida > Sapindales > Sapindaceae > Xanthoceras > Xanthoceras sorbifolium. Next base: position 19,248,183 of record CM010622.1, on the reverse strand, counting down.
GCTGGTCGGTTTGGAATGGTAGCACTGGGTACAAAATCAATTTGATATTCAATCCCTTAGATAGGAGCTAAACCATTAGGAATCTCCTTAGGAAAGACATCCTCAAAACCTGCAAGATAGAAACAACCGAACTAGGCAAAGAAGCATCAAGTTGGTTAGTGTTAAAAAACGTCTCTTTATACAAAAGTACAATCACAAGCTGATTAAGAAACAATGCCCTCTTAATTTCACTCGCTTTTCCATAGACGTTTGTTTTTCTCTCTTCTTTTCTCTCATGTTTTTTGGCCTCTCTTTCTTTTCGATTTTCACTCATTTTCTTTTTATCAATTTCTTTTTTTGCTCACCCTCTTTTGTACTTTTTTTATTTTGTTCACTCTCTTTTTGCAGCCTCACTTGATCTTCATAAACCTGATTTGGTTTCAATGGTACAATAGTATTTTTTTTTTGCTTGTGGACAAATAAGTACTTATTGGTGAAGCCATCATGCTTTACTCGCCAATCAAATTTCCATGGTCTTCCTAGTAACAAGTGTCTAGCTTGCATCGAAACCACATCACACAACACTTCATCTTCATATTTTCCAATGCAAAAAGAAACTAACACTTGTTTATACATCCTTACCTCACCACTATCATTTAACCATTGTAATTTATAAGGTCGATGATGCTTAATTGTTTGCAGTGCTAACTTCTCCACCATTGTAGTGCTAGCAACGTTAGTACAACTCCCTCCATTAATAATCACACTACAAACCTTGTTTTGGACATGGTACCTACTATGAAAGATGTTTTCCCGTTGTACCTCCTCATCTCCTTTAAATTGCAAACTCAGAGCTCTCATTGCCACCAACAATTCACCTTGAGTAACGTACTCCTCATCATTGGCATCTTCTAATGGCGGCATAGAATCGTTGTCCGATTCATTGTCGGTTTCAATTTCACAATCTTCTTGCATCACCATAATTCTTTTGTTCAGACATTGACTTGCTATATGACCCCTGCCTTGACATTTAAAACATTTAATATTACGATTCCGAGTAGTGGAAGAATCTGATTTACCTTGATTCCTATGGCTGGTCACTTCTTACTTTTGCTCGGTTTTCAGCTTCAAAGTGGAGTGCTTTTCATCTTGCTTCTATTGATTCGGCTTCCAAGTGGATGTACTTGGACTTTGGCTTGCATGTGTACTGCCCCTCCTCTTGAATTGATGTTCAATCTTTATGGTCATGTGCACCATATCCTCCAACTCTACATAATGATGCAATTCCACCGCATTTTGAATTTCTCTATTCAAACTAGCCAAAAATCTTGCTATAGTAGCCTCCCAATCCTCCTCAATATTTGCCCGAATCATTATCACCTCCATCTCCTTATAATATTATTCTACACTCCGGCTTCCCTGCCTAAGGTTTTGTAACCTATTATACAACTCCCGGTAGTAGTAACTAGGAACAAATCGTTTCCTCATCACCCTTTTCATATCCTCTCATGTCTCCATAGGTGGCTCTCTATTCCTCTGCTTATTTAGCACTAATTGATCCCACCACACTATTGCATAATCCGAGAATTCAATGGCTGCCAATTTGACTTTTTTAAGCTCGGAATAATTATGGCAATCAAATACCAACTCCACCTTTTTCTCCCACTCAATGTATACTTCGGAATCATTCTTCCCTTGGAATGATAGAATTTTCATCTTAATACCACCCAAATTATTATCTTCCCAGTTCCTAACTTCTCTAATTTTCCCACCATATCTTCTATGACTAACAAACGATTCTTGGTCATCTTCCTCTTCAAAACCGAACCCCTCATACTCATCATCATCTATCCTAACTCCCCTTCGTGGAACCCGCTCCCTTTTATGCACATAAGGAGCGTTTTGTGGCTGCTCCACACGCATATTTTCTACCCGATCTAATCGTTCATGAATCGGTTCCATCTTCGCCCTTAACATTCTCCCCATCTCCCTCGTCAATGCTTCCATTATAAACTTTAAATCAACCTTTCCCAACACAGCTTCCGAAGCACTGTCTTTAGACATATTCGCTGCAAAGAAAACGTTAGTAGAAATGTAAAAGAAGGTCCTTACTTCACTCCCTCACGTGTTTCCCTCAATAAACGGTTAACTCAATTGCACTTGTGTTTTTTTAACACACAAAATTTTTGGCTTTTATTCACTCTAATGTTCTCACCAATCTTGCCTATTTCAGCTCGTTAAATTCTCTTGCGGTTCTTTTTGAACTAAACAAACACAAATCAGATTTTTCCGTAACAATTCAATCAAGACCTTGTCGAAGGAAGGTTTTGTGTACGGTTCGAAACAAGAACAAGTTGGGTACCAAAACAAAAAGTCACCAAAATTTAAAAATTTTGTCGGAAAATTTTCACTAGGTTGGAACCTTGATTTTCTCGTAAGGAATATGATAGGAAGCTTGTATGCAATTTTTTTTTTTATAAACGGTCTCTAGACTTTTTTTATTTTATTTGACGAATTGAATGAGGCAGAAAAAAAACTAGGGTGAAATTAAAACACAACAAAAAAAAAAACCGTAAAGGATAGGCAAACCTGAGACTAGAACCTGTTTCTGATACCAAATAATATGAACCACGCCAACTTGTGATGAAACCCAACACCAGTTTTAACTTCAAGGATCATTCTACAATCAGGTTCGTATGGAAACCGCGACCCGTTACCTATATGGAGATAAGAACCTTGGTATAAATGAGGATGCCATAAATGGTGATGGAAATCCGTTTGATAAGTCAGGAATGAACGCCACGGACAAAAATTCGATAAGTTCGTTAGTTCTTCGAAGAACCAAAGAGAAAACTCTCACTTCTTGATTAATAATATGTTGTCCTTTTATTCAATGAAAAAAAAGGCCTATATATAGGCTATATACAAAGCATAAAACCTTGAATACTTTAGAGAATAATCCCCTCTTTAATGCTAAATCTCTAGAAAAAGAAAAGTAGAAAATTACAAAAATAAATCACATTAATTAGGCTGATTGCTTTCCCCCTTTGCACGCCCAAGACATGCTCCCAAAGAATCAAGGAGATTTCATTGCAAATCCACCCATAAATGCACATCCAATCAGCCCATTAATTGCTCTTTGATATGATCCATGCCAATTTAACTTGCTGATTTTGAGCTGGATAATTCTAGAACTTGAATCATGTTGACACTTCTTTGTTAACACATGGGTCATGCTCCATGGGCCTCCACGAATTTGCTTGAGTCCAGACCTCTTGCAATAGCTTGTTAAATGCATCTTTAAACCTTTTTGCTCGTGCTCTCATAATTAGACCAAGTGGCACCGCACTCCATTTGCTAGCCTTGTTTCCATCAGCTTCACAAGCTACTACATACTCAGCTTTTATGGTGGAATCAATAATGCAAGATTGCTTGATACTTCTCCAAATTATGGCTCCACCACCAATGGTGAATACTGACCCAGATGTGGATTTCCTTGAATCCTTGTCTGGCTGAAAGTTAGAATCTGTATATCCAATGGAATTAAATTTGAATAAGAATATACAAGCATATACTTTCTCGTTCTACAAAGATACTTGAGATTATGCTTAACAGCAACCCAGTGATCCAATCCTTGGTTGGACTAATATCTACTAGCTACTCCCACTGCGAAGTAGATGTCGGGTCTTATGCATAGTATAGCATACATAAGACTGCCTACTGCGGACATATAGGGAATCCGTCTCATATCTTCAATTTCTTGATGTGTCTAAGAACACTGTTCCGTAGACAAGTGAACTCTATGATTTGAAGGTAAACTACCTATCTTGGAGTTCTGTATGGAGAATCGCACAAGTATCTTGTCGATATACGATGCTTGAGACAGCGCTAACAGTTTGTTCTTACGATCCCTTATTAATTGGATCCCAAGAACATAAGTTGCCTCTCCCAAGTCTTTCATTTGGAATTGGTTAGCAAGCCAACCCTTTACTTCTGATAATGTTCCTATGTCATTCCCAATGAGTAAGATATCATCTACGTAAAGGACCAGAAAAACTACTTTCTTGTCAATGATGCGCTTATATATACAAGGCTCATTAATGTTCTGCTCAAAGCCATAGGTTTTGATCACAGTATCAAACCTAATATTCTAAGATCTAGGCGTCTGCTTAAGTCCATAAATGGACCTTTGCAGTTTGCAAACCTTTTGCTCTTGATCTTGGGATACGAATCCCTCTGGTTGCATCATATAGATGCTTTCATCTAGATTGCCATTCGAGAATGCAGTCTTAACGTCCATTTGCCAGATTTCGTAATCAAAATAGACAGCTATGGATAAGAGTATCCTAATAGATTTAAACATAGCTACTGGCGAGAAGGTTTCATCATAATCAATGCCTTCCTTCTGGGTGTAACCCTTAGCCACTTGCCTTGCGTTGAAGGTCTCTACCTTCCTGTCTACTGCTCACTTACGCTTGGAGATCCACTTACATCCTATGGGTTTTATCCCATCTGGTAAGTCAACAAGTTTCCAGATTGAGCTGGAGTACATGGATTCCATCTCGAGATTCATGGCTTTAAGCCATTCCCCTTTGTCAGAATCTTCCATTGCATGTCTAAATGTCAATGGATCATCCACACTATTATCATAAACGACACCCTGTGCCTCTCCAATGCCTAAGTAGCAATCAGGTTGTGAACAACCCTTCCACTACGTATAAGCTGTAGTGTATGCTGACTAGTAATCATCTGACTATCAGATGTTTGTGCAATAATAACATCGTCAACAACTCTTGTTGACTGAGCACTAGTCGTACCAGGTTCTAGCTCCTTTAACACAATCTTACTACGAGGTTTATGATTGCTCATATAATTGTCCTCAAGAAACGTTGCGTTGTTGATACAAACACTTTATTTTCTTGTGGATTATAAAAGAATCCACCTTGTGTTTCCATTGGGTACCCTACAAATAAACATACTTGTGAACAGGGTTCCAGCTTTCCACTTCTATTCTTCAGTACATGTATTGGACATCCCCATATGTGAAAATATCGTAAACTAGCTTTACGACCATTCCATAACTCTAGGGGAGTCTTAGGAACAGACTTGGATGGAACTACATTCAGTATGTAAGTCACAGTTTGTAGTGCATATCCCCAAAAAGAATATGGCAATGATGAGAAACTAATCATAGATCTCACATTTCCATTAAGGTCCTATTTCTCCTCTCCGCAACACCATTCTGCTGTGGTGTACCGGAGCCGTGAGTTGGGATACTATCTCATGCTCAACCATGTAGTCTTCAAACTCTTGGTCAAGATACTTACCCCCACAATCCGATCGTAGTGATTTGATTGTTTTGCCTAATTGATTTTCAACTTCAGCTCGGAATTCTTTGAACCTTTCAAAAGTTTCCGACTTACATTGCATTAGGTAAACATAACTGTATCTAAAGTATTCATCAATAAATATGACATAATACTCATAACCATCTATAGCTCTAACACTCAGAGGTCCACAAACGTCTGAGTGTATGAGTTCTAGTGGTTGTATGGCTCTAACACCTTTTCCTATAAAAGGTCTCTTGGTCATCTTACCCTTCAGACAAGATTCACAGACAGATAAGATGCCGATCTCTAACTGACTTAAAGATCCACTTTTTACTAGTTTGTTTATCCTATCGAGGTTTATATGTCCAAGTCTTAGATACCACAGAACGTGTCATCATCTGGAGAAATCTTTTGTCGTTTTGTTTTTGGTTTTTCAAATTTAAATAATTCAGTATTAAACAGTGTTGTATGAATTAACAGTCTTAAAACATACAAGTTATTTTCATTTATTCCAGAACAATCATTTATTCTATTTCTTGAAATGATAACTGATTTATCATTAAAAGAAACCTTATGAAACTGTTTCAAGTAATTTGGATACAGAAATCAAATTCCTTATAAATCCGGAATGAAACAGACATTGTTCCATAAAAGAAAATGTTTATTTATTTGTAGTCTAACTACTCCCACTGCTCGTACTGAAACGACATCCCTTGTTCCAACACGCATAGTGAAAGACTCTTCCTCCACCTTTTGCCAATAATCATTCCAATGAAAAGAAGAACAAAATTAGTTAGTGGCCCCTGAATCTACTATTCAATGTGAAGAATAATCTTCCACTAAACAAAATTTAATAATAAGTAAATCTGATTTACTTTTCACTTTCTTCTTATTGGAGAGCTGCTCGAGGTATTGTAGACAATTCCTCTTCCAATGACTAACCTCTTTGCAATGGAAATATTTTCCTTTTGCTTAGTCAGTCGTGGTGCTCTTTATCTTGGGCTTAGCCTTTACTTTACCAGTAGACCTTTTCGTCTTCTTGAAACCAGAAGAAGATGGCTTAGCAACATTTGCTTTGCCGACTTACCCTTGGTAACTCATCATGCATTGGTTACAGGCTCTGGAGGACATTCCTCCGTAAGCACAGATTTAAGGTCTTTGTAGACCATGATTACGTTCATATTGTGTTCCACTTAATAAAGTTATCCCGATTAATGTTTTATTTGCAAGGAAAATAGAGCAGAAGACATTGTTAATATTTAAAGACATAAATTTAATTAATATTATTTATTCATACATTCATTTCATGCTATATGTTCGGCATAAAATTAAACATGATGCACAAGCATAATTTTAATGAACTAACAAATCCCTAAAAGTAGTTGCTATGCCGCGACAATCCAACATCCCACAAGTAAGTGCCTAGGTAGGCTAGGTCAAATCCCTACATGTTAGATCGAGACATTCTCAATCGGATAATACATCAGAATAACTCTTTATTCTTATATTACCTAACCATCGCTTTAGTTTAGTCAGGATAACAAATTAATAACTTAATTAAGTCATTTATCACTGTTTCAGAATTCATGAACTTAACTTATTATTTATGCATGTGTAGACACACCTAATCTAGATGGCATTCATATGTATGATAATGTTTTAACATCCATATTATTATCACATGAACATAAATAAAGCATACGTAACTGACCGAGTGACATGGGTTATCTAATTTAAACAACTCTAATTACAATTGTATTCCCAAGACATTCCTTGGTCTTCAAGAGTTCTTTTTCGAGTTGAATTCTTCTAGTCTTCGTTTTCCTAATCAAGTCAAACTTGATTTTTTGTAAAAAGTCAACATCTTTTCCAAAGGTCCACGTGTTACCTTAACACGCAACCTAGGTTAAAACGAAACCCTAAATAACCCTAACACATGTGAAAGTGTGGCTACCAGCAGCGTAGCCGCACGCACGCAAGGTGCGTGAGGCCTTCGCCCGAGCCGCGCTTTCGCGCGCGTTCTTAGGTCGTTTCGCACACGGTTTTTCGCTCCGCTTTTCTGCCACTTTTCTGAGTTAATATTCACCAATATTTTTTAGAAAATACACAGCAAGTGCACTACCCTGTTTCGCACAAGTGTACTGCCCTGTTTCGGGTCTGCTGCACAACTGGCTTGCAGAGGAAGGTGAGGTCACGTCCGGGCTTAGTTTTTGATGTCGTTTTCACTGTTGTCTTTTTCTAGATCTCTTCTTTCCATCGGTTTTTGAATCGCCTTAATCGGACACTATTTGCTATGGTTCCGCATCAGTTAATTACAGGATATACGAAACAACCAATAACAGATTCGGCTTTAACAAAAAAAAAAACGAAAAAAGAAATCTAGAATCCATGACACCATACAATTAACGATCAATTACGCTTTTATAATTATACAATCAAATCATATAACAATAAAACAAATCATACATTCTAGATTTATGCCTACACAATAATATATCAATAGATTAAGAATCAATAAGAAAAATAAAAAACAAGAAATATATAGTTTTTCTTTTTCTTTTGCGTATATACAAACACTTAGAACCAATTGAAGGGAGTTTTAGAAAATGTTTGATTATCGTATAACATGCGGAATTAGGTTTTAAAAATTTTCTTTTAATTGAAAAACTATTTTTCAATCAGGAACGAGTTCTTGTATATACGTAGAAAAAGATTTCATGAACTACATATTTTTTTTCTTGATTTTCCTTTTTCTGATTCCTCGATCTACCACCAGATTTTTCGAGGTATGACCTGCGGTCTAATAACATGTGTGTGGGTACGTCACGGCAAGAGATGGAGGTCACGTGAAAAATGAACGGAGAACCCTTTCTCCCTTTGGCCGGCCGCACCTGCAAGAAAAGGGAAAGTAAAAAAAAACTTTTTTTTTTCTCTCTATGGTGGCCGAACCCTCTTGTGCTTCTCACTTATGTGTTAGGTCAATATTTCCTAGCTATATAACACTTATATAGTAGTCCTTTAGGGTTTTAGTTTGACCAAGTCAAAATAGGATTCTAAATCCTATTTGTTTTTGGTCTCCCTAAAGACTTGAACCTGTAACCTTTTGGACTATTAAAATAATCTAATTGTTTTAATTTTTTTGTCCTAGTCATTATTTAATCACATGACCTTATATTTAATAAATAGAATTAATAATTCATAATTATTAATTTCTATTATTTTATTTAATTATTCTCTTTTATTTAAACCATATTACTTTTGTAATACTATTAATTGGACCATCCAATTAATCTACCGTGACCTTCGTTACCAACAACCATAAGGGCTAGCAATGAGACCTAACAGACCCACAGTTTTGAGCTCTAATAATAATTAGTAATATTAATTAAAATTCTTTAATTAATATTTCACGATTATTAACCTCGGAGTTATTCCACTAAAAACCCGAGGCTGCACTCTCAGAACTGTAGACGTGTTTATACAATCTGAAGTTTCAGTGTCCATTGATATAGCTAATTTCATATAGTGTGATCCTCCACAAATAGTTCATAACTAGAGCTGGGTCATAAAGTATGTTATACCCCTCTAGAAATATCTTTTCCTTTAAGTACCATTGATTCTCTAATGAACAATTAAATCTTGTTTCCCTCACAGAAGAAGGAGAGTGCTCATAATCGTTCAAGCCCCTAATCAACCCTTAAGGGAACTACTCATCTACTTCAATCAAGAAGGAGTGGATTCCACTATTGTGTCCAAACCTTCCCAGACACAAGCCAAACCACAACTCCAAGATACAGAGGTATTGATCGAGATTCACATCAACCTCACTCATGGTAAATCAAAAGCCACGATCCAACCTGAAGGAGTCGATAAGACACTCAGGATTAAGATCACCTATAAATAGCCATCGTTTATCGATTATATATGAATCTCATCTACTAACGGATCTTGGTGAGAGATTCATATAAATCGTGGCCCAGTCTTTATTAATCTCATCATATAAGGTGCCTCCATTCTTATGTCAACTAGATGGGCGGTCTAGGATAAGACCACCGTACTTTACAGAATGGACTGCAGCACTAGATCAATCACAAACAAAGCACCCAGCTTTGTTTGCTCTCTAGGGACTCTTTAGATTGCATGTCCCAAAATGAATCTTCTCTGTATATGACCATCATATACTCATTTTGAGATTACATCTTGCAATTTAGGATGTTCTTGCACAATATGAATGTATTACTGAATATAAAACATTTATAAACTTGAATGATAATCCAAATAATTCTTATTAAGTCTTTAACCATTTACAATTACAAGCTTTAGAGCATAAATCCCAACACCTGAGACAGGTGGTGGGTGCTGAGGCTGGTGGGATGCCTCTGACTGTCCTCCAGTTAGTGGTACATCCCAGCTCCTTGTTGTTTTGGAATGGGTTCCTGCGCCACTTACCATTGTTTAGAAAGTTATCTGAAAAATAGAAAATAAATATTGTTTTTTGCTGAAAAACGGAGGTTTGAATCCTCAAACGGCCCCTCCTTCTAGCGCTAAAATGTTGACGTTTGAATTCGGTCAACGTTATATGCAATAAATGTACTAGGAAATAGATAAAAGAGGATCAAACAAGAAGATTTTTAAAGTGGTTCGGCCTAGAAAGCAATGTCAACATCCACTGTTCTTGTATTATTCACGAGCTCTCACTAAGTGTTTTCTGATTTACATAGAATTAAATTCCTTAAATTTAGAAAATTAATTAATATCCTAATTATTACAATTTAATCAAGATACAATCATTGAAAATCAGGAAATAAATTCAAATTCAAACTCTGTCAACTAATATGATTAAATACCTATAATCATGGGATTTTCCCTTATCTAGAAGATATGATTCGAGCTGGTTATTTCATGAGCTAGAACCAAACTGGCAGAGGTAAAGTGACAGGGTCTCCTTAGTCGCTGGATTATTGTAGCTCGCATAGAGCTCCACATTCCTTCACTTCTATTTGTTGGGACTTGTTTGTTACATGGGTTTTATCAGCTTCCCAGTTTATTAGCTTTTGTTGACTTCTTCAGGCCCGTTGGGCTTTGTTAATTCTTCTGGGCCTATTAGGCTTAATGACAATATGCACATAACAGTCAACATGTGTAAATGCTGGATGATCACTTAGCCAATCTCAACAGCTGATCTAGGCAAGGTGGATCCTTTCTAGTTTACATTCTAAATGGTGGCTGCAAGCAGTGGCTTCTAGGATATTATATGATAGTGTTATATGTTTCAATTTGTATAGCTAGTTAATGATAGGGCAAAAGAACCAGTTGTTGGACCATCAGTTATCAGACTAATGAGTTTTGAGTTGAATCAACTTAGAGTAATGCATGATGTATCTTTCACATATCACAGCCTGTTATGTTATGAGAATAGCAATGAAACATGAAAGTAAACTACAATTATGAAAATTGGTAGTTCTGTTTTTTATGCAAATGATAAAATTTCATGCAACTTTCTAAATCTTTTAACATGACTGAAGGGTCTCTGTGTGTAGTGATTAGGTTTAAGTTATCATATTATTATGCCAAGTTATTGGATTCTTTCAAATATCTCGTAATTTATATATTTAGATAAATAAATAAAAATACAACCTTATTAAAATATGTATTAGGACATAGAAAAGTCAAATTACTTACGTAGCTACCAAATGCATATCTTCAGTTGCATTTTTACAATTTTCATTTTTAGAATACTGGTTTCAGCACATGCTACCAAATACGTTTTTATATTTGAAAAATGGAAACTAGTTTTATTTTATTTTATTTTTTTTTTGAAAAACAACCAAATGAAAAACGCTACCAGACGCACTTTAAAATTTCTTGAAATACTTCAAGTAAAAATAATTGTTTTCATTATCACATATGTCAACCTTAACTATCAGTAGATCTATTATTTGAACCCGACAATAGGAAAACCTGGTCATACACCATAAATATCAACTCTGCCAAGCCCAATAAAACCTTGTACAAATGGTTCCCAGAGACGGACCCACGTGTAGGGCTGGCCTGGGCTTCAGCCCAGATTAGATTTTTAAAAATTTTCTAAAAGTTTTTACTATTTAAAAAACTTTATTAAAGAACGCTAGAATGGTTTAAAACTTTATTAAAGAAAAAATTTTAAAAGCTTTCACTATTTACTTTATTAAAACAACTTTACTAATTTTTTCTCATTTGTTTTTCTATTTTCTTCTTCATTCGTCCAACTTCTCTTTCTTCAACTTCAAGTGCTCAAGTTTAAGTGCAGCCGTGCAGGTCTGAATTTTTCTTCTCCAAGTTTAGGTAATTTTATCATTTTATTTAATATTTTCTATCTTTAATTTATTTTATTGATATTTTATTTATTTATTAGATTTTATTTTTCATGAATAAGGAATAAATTTAGTAATGTGTACTTTGATATCTTGGATTCTTGAAATTACAACAAAAATAGATGTCTAATAAATATTAGGATTTTTGGATTTTTTTGATATTTTAGGTTTTTGGAAGAATAAATATTAATAAATATTAGGTTTTTTGGATTTTTGGATTTATTTTTTCATGAATAAAGAATAAATTTAATAATATGTACTTTGATATGTTTGAATTCTGAAATTACAACATAAAAGATTATCTAATAAATATTAGGATTGTTTGATATTTTAGGTTTTTTAAAAAACATATTTTCTTTAAAAAGTAATTTTGACTAAGTACATATGACAGAATTTGATGATTTTAGCTATGAAAAAACAGCTCTTGTTTTTGTTTTTGGAGTTTTTTTGTGAGGGCTTTTTTTTTTTTTTTTTTGAGCTCTTTCTGGTATTATTTTCTTGACTCAGAAAAGCTTGTGCACCAATTCTTTGTACTATTTCTCTATTTTAATAATAGCATTGGTTTTGTTAGAAAAAAGAAAAAGTCTTTGATTTATCTAAGAGTGGATATCCAATTCTGTTTGTCCGGACAATTCATGTTATGCTTAATGATCTAATGATGTCAAAGCTTTGCCATCAATATATCTTGGGTTTCTTGGAATTACAACAGAAATGACTGTCTAATAAATATTAGGATTCTTGAATTTTTTGATATTTTAGGTTTTTAGAAGAATAAATATTAATAAATATTAGGTCTTTTGGATTTTTCATTTATTTTTTAATAAATAAAGAATAAATTTAATAATGTGTACTTTGATATGTTGGAATCCTGGAATTACAACATAAAAGATTGTCTAATAAATATTAGGATTGTTTGATATTTTAGGTTTTTAAAAGAATAAATATTAATAAATATTAGGATTCTTAGATTTTTTAATTATATTTTTTCATGAATAAGGAATAAATTTACTGGGTTGTGCTTGCACTCTATTTTTTATGCTTTAAATTTATGTGTTGATTTATAAGTCAGTCCACCAAGCAATCTTCCGATCAGCTTTTCTCTATCCGTTTCTTTATAAGTAGTTCCTTCTTTTATGTCTTTTCTTTATTTCTTGTGTTGATTAACCGAAGAGTGATAATTTTAGGTAACAATGTCAAACAATCATTCATCTAAGCCAAGAAAAACTCTTCTTTCATACTTTGGAAAAAAGGAAGATTATCAATCATCGAGTGGTTTAGGTTCTCCGTGTGATGTTAGTGATTCAAGTTTGCCTTCTCCGTCTGAAAATCTTGAAGTTAGGAATTTTTGCACTGCAACAAATATTAACACTCCTTATTATGAACGTGATCCTAGATTACGTCTCCCAATAGAAGCTTACCCTGCGGACAAGCGTGATGATATTCGAAAAGCATACATACAAATGGGATCGTTTCAACCTTTGTTGGATAAATATCCACTCACTTCAGATGGTAAACAAAATCGAAGCTTTCAAAAATCTTAGTTTGAACGATTTTCTTGGCTTGAATATTCGATAGAAAAAAACAAAGCATTTTATTTTCCATGCTATCTTTTTGATAATGTTCCGTCAAAGCATCCTACATTTACAATTGATAGTTTTCATAATTGGAAAAGAATCAAATGTAGAACCAAATGTCCATTTGTACAACATGAAGGGATACATAATTCACATCATAGTTATGCCATTCAAAATTGGTATACCTTGAAAGGTTCATCTCGGCATATCGATAAAGTCATGAATACACTTTCTCAACAAGAAATTTTAAAGAATCAGTTACAACTCAGGACCTCACTGGAGACCGTAAAATGGCTAGCTATGCAGGGGTGTGCTTTTCGAGATAATGATGAGTACATCAACTTTACTAATCATGGGAACTTTATTGAGATGATAAAGTATGTAGGAAGAGTAAATCAAGAAATTGCTGGGATTGTTCTAGAAAATTCTCCACAAAATACCAAGTACACATCACCTCGGATTCAAAAGGAGTTGTTGAATATTCTAGCTAATGAAGTGCGAGCTAAGATCCGTAAGGAAGTCGGGGATGCCAAATTCTGTATTCTTGTTGATAAAGCAGTTGATGAATCCAACAAGGAACAAATGGCAAATATTTTGAGGTATGTTAATTTGAAGGGATTTGTTAGAGAACGCTTTTTTCAAGTTATGAGTGTAACTGACACAAATTCTTCAACTCTTAAAAAAGAGATATGTAATGTCCTTACTCGATACAATTTATCGGTTGAAAACTTACGAGGTCAAGGATATGATGGTGCTAGCAACATGAAGGGTGAATGGAATGGTTTACAAGCTTTATTTCTCAAAGATTGTCCATCTACTTACTACATACATTGCTTTGCACATAGACTTCAGCTTGCTTTAATTGCGGTAGCTAAAGATGTGCATGATATATGGTTATTTTTTTCAAAATTGAATTCTATTATCAAAATTGAATTCTATTATCAACTTTGTGAGTGCTTCTTTCAAGCGTCATTCTCAGTTGAAATCTATTCGAGAAGATGAAATTAAAGAGTTGATCGCTTTAGGCGAACTTGAGACTGCTATAGGGGCTAATCAAATTCGCACTTTGCAACGACTTAGAGTTACTCGTTGGAGCTCTTATTTTACTTTTATTAGTAGATTGATTCAGATGTTTGATTCAACTTCTACTCTTCTTGGAAATTTGATTAACAATGGGCAGAACAATAATATACGTGGGGAAGCGAAAGGTGTGTATAAAGATTTGAGATCCTTTGAATTTGTGTTTATCTTATTATTGATGCATAAGATTTTGGGAATCTCTGATATTCTTTGTCAAGCTTTGCAATTGAAATCTCAAGAAATCTTAAATGCTATGAGTTTGGTGTCAAGTACATGCTCCTTCTAGAGTTAAGGGAGACTGCATGGGATTCATTTCTTAAAAGTGTAGTGTCATTTTCTGAAAAGTATGAAATTGATATGTCTGATCTGAATGCTCGTCATATGGAAGGAACAAAGCGATCTTGTCAGCAGAAAGATAATATCACAGTTGAGCATTATTTTCACTTCAATATATTTAATGTTGTGATAGATTTTCAAATGATGGAGTTGAATAATAGATTTTCATAGCAAACAATAGAACTCCTTACTCTAAGCATGACTTTGAGCCCTGTGGATGGGTTTAAATCATTTGATGTTGATGACATTTGTACTCTTGCTACAAAGTTCTACTCTCAAGATTTCGATAAAAATGACATTGAACATTTGATAAGACAATTGAACCACTACAGGTTTGATGTTCTATGCTCCCTAGAATTTCAGAATTTGGCTTCTCTCTCGGAATTATGTCAATGTTTGGTGGAAACAAAAAAGTCAGAACACTACACTTTGATTGATAAATTGATCCGTTTAGTCTTAACTCTTCCAGTATCCACAACAACAACGGAACGAGCATTTTCTGCTATGAAACTTGTCAAAACACCACTTCGTAGTAAGATGGAGGATGATTTTCTAACAGATTGCATGGTCATATATATTGAAAGGGAGATTGTTGATACCATTAACTTAGAACATATAATAGATGAATTTCACTGTATCAAATCTCGAAAGAAAAAATTTAAATAAAACTTATTGTATTTAATTGTATTTTTTTTTATTATTATTATCTTATTGAAAGTAAATGTACTTTGTTTAATATATACATTTTGAGGGGATTTTGCTTTATCTTTAGTTTTTAATGAATTAAATTTCTTCGAATAGTTGATGTTCACTAAAAAAAAATTTAGTATTGTTTAAGCCCACCCTAGCAAAATATCCTAGGTACGTCCCTAGTCTTCAACCTCCATTTTTGTTTTTAAATTTTTAACTTTAATGTTTTTAATCAATTATTTTGAAAATATTTTTATGTGCTTTTCTTAAGTTTTAGATTTGGTATTCTTTTAATAGTTTTGCTATTTTTTTTATTTTAAATTTATTATAATTGTATCTTTATATATATATATATATATATATATATATATATCACATTTTATAATTTAATTGAATATTTATTTTTAGGATATTTTTAAATTACATTAAATTTTCTCAAATTTATTTTTTAATGTTATTATATTTTGATGTTAATTTTTAGATGTTATTTTAAATTAATTAAACTTTTTATGTTGTACAAAAATTGTTTTAATGATTTTTCAAATTTTAATTTATTTATTTTAAACAAAAATTAAGTTTTGGTGACAACTTATTAGATTTTTATTAGATGAGTAATGTTTGACATTCCAACTTTTGCATCCCAACTTATGATGTGATAATTGATAGATTAATATACGTTAATGATGATTCAATATACTAATTGTTACATCGTAGGTTGGGATAAGTTGGGATGTCTAGCATTACTTATTGTGTGCTAAATTACACCAGGCCCAAAATGCTAAAACCACCAGCGAAAGCCCAATACACGTAAAGGGCCAAAGAATCGCTACAAATCGAAATGGGCCCTGACACGAAGGAAGAAGCTATAAACAAACAGCAAAGGAGTCTCAGTGTCACACCTCGCTAAGCTAACTGCTCACAGATGAGACAGCCCGTAGTTCGCTAGCCACGAAGCCCACAGCTCGCAGATGATGCAGCGCAGAGCCTTTATTAAACGGAGAATCCTAAGAATATAGAAATCATGTCCGGTTAACTAGCAGACTCCAAATCAATCACAAATTCCTCACAATCAGCAATTGTATTTATACTAAACCACTCCTAATAAGGGATAAAATTTCACCCTTAATTTATGTAATCAGATTCCATGTAAAATAGGATGACTCCCGCCCTTTCACACTATAAAAGGAGCCATCACTGTTATAAAGGTTACCAATTTTCTCAAAAAACACTTATGTAAGCGAGCTCCGCAATACACCCAGTGAGCTCGACTTGAATATCAAGAACAGTGGATGTAGGCATTCCCTTAAGCCGAACCACTTTAAAATCTCTTGCGTCATTCCATATTAACCAATTTACACATTGACCGAATTCGCACGTCAATATTACTCTTATTGGATTATGCTAGTAAAGGTAACATTGTCAAATTTTAAAATGATTCCATAAAGAGTACAACTAAATATCCCACCTTGTATCTCAACAAATGATGTGTCAATTGGTGGATAAATTCATATTTCAAGTAACATAAATCATAATTAATGTGAACCTATTCACCAATTTTTTACATCATTTGTTAAGATGTAAGTGGGATACAAAAGGTAGGATGTCTAACATTATTGTTCATTTCAACTCAATTATTTAATATCAAGGGTAAATTAGTGCATTTAGAGTTTTTGGTTAGTTGACTTTTAAAACTTAATAATGATATAAAATCCAAAAACTTAGCCTAAAAATCAACTCAAATAATATGGTAAATAATTTGTGTTTATTCACCACATAGTCTCATGAATTGCATAATAACGATAAATCGTTTACCACATCATTTGAGTTAATGTTTTTGGTGTACAATAATACTCTTTAAAATTTTGATTAGTGGTACAGAATGAATGCATTTTTGATAATTTAAGGGTTAATAAATTAAAAAGATAAATATTGTTAAAAAACGAAGAAATGGCAATAATATAAGGATCAAATGAAATTTTTACTTTTAGAAAGTACCTATAAACGAAACTGCGTTAAAAAATTGTTAATTCTCCAAAAATTAGGAATCAAATTGATAATTGCTCTACAATATAAGATGAATTTGAAAGATTTTGAACGTGCAATCAAATCATCTTTTATATTTGAATCTATTGACATTCGAATATGGTCAACGAAATTAATAGTGATTAACGATAAATTAAAGGGTGAAAATGGATATAAGGGGTTGACACAAGGATTTTTAAAGTGGTTCAGCTTATAAGGAATGCCTACATCCATTGTTCTTACTATTTAAGTCGAGCTCGCTAAGTGAGTGTGTGAAGCTAGCAATATATATTTTCTTTTTGAGAAAATTTCTAACCTATTTAACAGAGATGATTCGTCCTTTTTATAGTGTGAAGGGACAGAAGTCATTCTGTTTTACATGGAGTCTAATTGCACAAATTAAGGACTAAATTATATCCCTAAAAATCATAATCTAATTTGAATACAGTTGCCGGGATTAGGGAGTTTGAGATTGATTGGAAATCTGCTAGTTGACCGAATAGAATCCTTATATCCTCAAGATTCTCCCTTTCATTGGAGCTTCGAGCTGCATGCCACCCGGGCTAGGCGTTGTACGATATGCGACCAGACCGTTGGTGAGGGGTGGCGCTTGATTCCCTCAGGTGTTATATTTTCGATCGCTTCGCATAGAGTTTCCTTTGCTTGTTGGGCCTTACTTTTCTACCATAACTCATATGGGCTTTGTTGACTTGTTTGGGCTTGTTGGGTATTTCAGCGTTTTTGGGCCTCCTTAGGCCTTGAGTAATTTGGCATATAACATTAGCCCCCCAACTTCTAGTTTGATGATTTCGTAGTGGAAGCTGATATGATTCTCTCCTATGAGCTATGGTTTTGAGGAGCAGCTGCTAGCTCGTTCGTTAGGAAGGTCATGGGTCATCCTTTGAGGTTGTTGGTGCTAGGTCGTGGAGGTGGTTACTCTTCTGGTAAGTGGGAAATGTCACGTCAATCACCACGCTGTCCATCGCATTAAATGTGTGCGTTAAATCATCGACCCTTTGAGTATTCTGCCATATCCCTAGGTTGAATATTGGCCATAGATTTTTCTTCAGGTTATTATTACTTTTGATCCAACGGTCCGGGTCCCTTGGTTATATATAAGGCATTCTCTATTGTTTCTCTTCACTTTTCGCAAACTCTTCTGAAATCCATTCTTCTTCTCTTTAAGAATAGTCTTCAACTAAAAAAGGGGAGGGGGTACGTTTTAACTTCTCATGCTGGTTCCAGTCGTAGGAAACATCTTGAAGCCTACATTTTTCTGTACGAGAGTGAGTCCGCCGTTTGTTTTGCTTATTGCAACTGCTGTTCTTTCTTTTCTTTACAATGAGTTTTCTGCTTCCGTTTTCTTTGTCGCTGTCTTTGTTCTTGTTTCTTACCGTTTTCCTGGTCCTCTAGGTCTCCTGTCTAGTTTCTTTGTGCACTTGAGTCTTCTTCGAACTTCTGAAAATTACAAAGTTTTCTTTCCTTTTCATATTTTTGTTGAGTCTATTTGTGTAATTGCGACCCTCTGGTGCCTCTGGTTAGAGCTCTTAAGTTGTGGTAGATGCTTAGTTTTTCTTTTTGTTAACTGACTTTAGGTTCTTCCTTTGTTGTAGATGTCTAGTTCGAGCAGCCAGAGGCGTCGTGAGAACATAGGGGAAAAGGCTTCTATCTCTGGTCGTCAGGGAGTCGACTTGCCTCGTGATGGTGTTTTGGGTACGATCGCGGTGGCCTAGGTCATTGTTAGCTAGAGTGGGGATGTGGAGGTTGTAGAGGGTGTGGAGATATCGACCAATCCCCCTCGGGCCACCTATAGAGTATCACGTCAAAGAAAATAAGCCTTTACATTGGTCCCTTCTAGAATCAATAGAAGGGATTTGAGACTCTTAACAGAGTCTTTTCACTTTTCTAGTGGTCATCAAATGTTGGTGCCTGCTGTAACATATAGGACCACCTATGCCCCTCCCAGCTATATTGCCATTAGTCGGCACCTCTGATCATAGGATTGTGATTTCCCATCTCAGGGTTTCTGATAGATGCCCTGAACCTTTTGAAGCTCGCTCCGATACAGCTCAGCCCCTGTAACATCCCGGATTTTGGGTAATTAATTTTATATATGTGAAAATAAATTTCGTTATTAGAGGGGGTGTAAATGTAATTAAATGTATGAAAATTGAATGGTTGAATGGTTGAAAATTGATGTATGAAAAATCGAAAATGGAGACAGAGAGCATCGCGACCTGGTCACCTCGACCACAGGTCGCGATGGCTTGCTCGCGGTGAAAAACGAGATTTCTGGCAGTGAGCATCGCAACCAGTCACCGCGACCACAGGTCGCGATGAGCTGCTCGCGATGAAAATGTCAAAATCTGGCAGTGAGCAACGCGACCACCAGCGCGACCAAGGGACCGCGAGGTGTGCTCGCGACGAAGGCGGTGCGAATGCTCCAGTGAGCACCGCGACCTGGTGGCGCGACCACAGGTCGCGACGACGGTCGCGGTAGCGAAAAAAATATAAAAAAAGAATAAGCTTCTCGCAGAAGCCAGAAAAACAGAACAGCAAGAAGAAGAGAGAGAAGAGACCGAGAAAAGAAAAGAAAAAGAAGAAGAAAAAGAAGAAAAAGAAGAAGAGAGGAAGAAGAAGAAAGAGAAGGAAGGAAAGAGAGAGAAAGTAAGTGTGGGTGAAAGAGACAAGGGAAAGGGAAGGAAAACGACATCGTAGAACCGCGACTTCTCGAACGAAAAAAAAAACGGTTCCCAGGTTGGTGTATGTTTGTTTTCGGAATCGTTACGAAAAGTCTTTCGTTATTGTTTTGTTTTCGTTTCCGTTTTCGTTTTTGATTTCGTTGGAAGATTTCGTTTTCGATTATTAGTATGAAAATTGTTTATTGTATATGAAAAATCGATGTTTGATGTCTTTATTGTTGATTTTGGACTGATTTTGTGATAGATCGTATTTCGATTTCATTAAAAATAAGTGATTTAGATTTTCGTAAAATTATTGAGTATGATTCTTGAAGAATACTACGTGACTTATATGTTTATTGAGTAATTATCGGTTATTGATTAACTATTACGAAATTGATTGTGAATTTAGTTTATCGGAAACGGCCCTAGGATACTTAGACATAGAAATGGATATAGGAGGTTAGTATACCAGCTGGGTTTTACTGAGCAGTACTATGCCGCTACTGATTGATACTGATGATTATTATGTACCTCCTCTTGGATTCGTCCAGAGGCTGAGAGACACGTACCTCCTCAGGATTCGTCCTGGGGGTTCGGAGCCACATACCTTCCTAAGGATTCGTTCCTGGGATAGGGAGTTATGTACCTCTCTAGGTTCCGTACCCACGGTCCTAGAGTTGGGAGACACGTACCACTCGTAGGATTCGTCCTCGGTGGGAGTTTGACCCACATTCCAGTCCTGTTATGTTTAGTATTCTAGCGGGCCAGATTTGAAATGAATTGGGAAGTGAATTGAATGAATTTATTAATCGATTGTATATGTTGCTTTTATTGTGGAAATTAAAGTGATGGAAACTGTTTTATAATTTGATTTTGAAGTTCAGTTGATTTGTACATGATTAGAAATGAAATTCATATTGTGATTTATATTGTGGTTTATTTAATTGAGTTTATAGTACACCCACTAAGCTATATGCTTAGCGCGTTAGTTTTGTTTCTAACGCGTAGGTACCAGGGATCCGGAAGAAGTTAAAGACTGAGGAAGAAAGAGTTGCAGACCGAGTCACAGAATTACTACAGTTGGGTAGTTCTATTGTTATATATGTATTTTGTAAACATGCATATACAGTGAGTCTGTAAATATGTTTTGTAATCAATTATTTATGATTTCTGTCTTATATTGTTATTATGTTTGTAAATATTAAAGTTTGATTTGTTATATTTTATAAATTGTGATTGGAAAGTCGCACTAAACAGCAGGGTGCGCAATTGTTTGAAAACGATATTGAAGTGTTGATATTGAATTTGTATTTGAATTGTTTTGTGGAAAAGCAGGTTTTGGGAAAATCCTAAAAACAAACGAAACTCTGCCGAAATTTTATAAAAAGTTTTATTGATCGGGCTCACTCGAAAATGATTTTTAAAATAATAAACTCTATGGTTTCCAATGAGTCGAAAATTGTTTTATGGGCTCACAACGATTTTGAAATGTATATGAATTTTGAAAGTCTTGAAAGTCCGTGTAGCGCTCCCTGGGTCGGTCCGGCCGGGTCGGGTCGGGGGGTGTTACAGCCCCTCCTCTTATGGCCAACTCCTCAATCTTTATCTTTTATTTAGGAAACACGGGTCCCTCCTCCGAGCGACAATGTCATCAGACACTGCTTTCTTCTAAAGCAGTGTCCCTTACCAAGGGGCTTGCATGAGGATTCTCCTCACGATGAGATGTACTATCTCAGTGCGCGGGCAGGTGAATATAAGGACCTGCTGCAAAAGGATTCCAGTTTGAACGTAGGAAATTATAAGTCGGCCTATTTCTTCGTTAGGGGCCACAAGATCGAACTCCTAAGGAATAAGAGCTTCGTGTTGATACCCATTAAGCTCATTTTGTGGATGCTGGTATAGCTTGTTTGTTTTTTGTTTATCCCTTGCATTCATTCTTTCTTTTATTTGTAGGGGGACGGGTTTGAATCCAGTGATCTTCGAGGAGGAGAAGGAGGTGCTTGACACTTTCAAAGCATTGATCCTGGGGGATAAGAGGGAACTCACTAAATATAAGCGAGTTACTGAAGAGCTACTAGCGAATTTCAAGCTAACTCCCAGCTGTGAGGAGGTGTCGTGGCTTAACGAGCTACAAGACATCCAAGGAATGGCTAAGCCGTGTACCCCAAGCAGGGGAGTTGTGCCCACTTAGCCAGAGATTACTCGCACTTGATCTCGTTCTCAGCGATATGTGGGCAGCGAACAACAACAAAAATAGTGCCCTCAGCAGCAACATGATTAGATGGGGAGGTTGGATATGATGAAGCGTCCCTCTATCAAGAGGAAAACTAACGTTCCTACTTTAGTTATTCCTTCCAAGAAGGCTAGAGCAGAAGAGTCTAACCGGAACGGCCAGCCTCTACTTCTGGAGGGAGTAATTCCAAGCCTTTCGCTACAACCTCCTATAGATACTTCGGGTGCTCGGAGGAAAGGGAAATGGGTTGATTTTAATGCTTCTGCATAACAGGCCGTTCTGAATGGAAGGCCTACTCATTCTGCCACGGTGGGCCAAGCTTCTCTTCCATCTTCAAGTCGGGGCCTCTGCCCAATCCGGAGGAAGTATCTCGGGCGAGCCCTAACCCTTTACGAGGAGTTTCTCACTAGCTGCCTGAGCTAGCGTATCGAGGAAGATAAGGGTCAAGACCTCTGGTAGGTGTCTTCATGGTAGGTGTTCGATCTTCGAGCTTCCATTCTCAGTTTTTTTTTTTTTTTTTTAAAACTTCGCTTATCCCTCTTTCACTTTCCTTGTAGACCACTAGCCTCATATGTAAGGATATGCTCGAATCGGAGGAGAATGACGTGGAGAGGAGAGATTTACGTGACGAACTTATGAAGGCAATGAATGAGCTCGCTGTAGGGGCAGGCCATGAAAAGCAGCTGGCGGCGGATCTTAAGAAATCTCGGGCCCATAAGAAGGCCTTCTAGTTGGAGCTGAAAGAATCAGCTGTTAGGGCGATCGAGTTGCGGACCAATATTGAACGGGCTCGATACGACCTAGCTCTTTCTCAAGGACTCTTGGAGAAATTAAAAGAGGATTTGGATAAGAAAAACGAGGAGCTCGCCCAGAAGGAGTTGCGCTGTGAACAGGGGAAGATGGCACTGATTGATGAGACCCAAAGTGATCTTCTCTACAGTATCTAGTTCTGGTATCCGCACTTACCGTTGGATTTCCTAGGTCCAACTATTGAAGAATTGATTAGGAATTTTGAGGAACTGCGGGCTACGGGTGCTATCGAGGTTCCTAAGGAAGGTCGTGGAACGCAAGACGAAAACGATGGTCAGGCCGCTTCAGAGGGTGATGGCCCTCTGGCTGGCCGAACTTGACCAATGGCTTTCAACGTCTCCTCTTCCTCATTCTCCAACGCTTGCTGCCTCATCACATCCGCGTAGGTCCTCACACTCGGATTAGATGTCTTATCCCCCACGGTGAATGCATCGTGCTTCTTTAGCGAGATCATTCGGTTCGATCTCCTATCCTTCTGCGGCTACCATCCTGGCGAGGTCATACGATTCAACCTCCAATCCTTCTTCAACATGATTGCCATATGCCGCGATCTCTGATCCTTCTTTAACATGATTGCCAAATGTTATGACCTCCGATCCTTCTTTAACATGATTGCCATATGCCGCGACCTCCGATCCTTCTTCAACATGATTGTTGTTTATCCCATTGATACTGTCGTGTTGTAGGATACTGTATAGCTCCTAAGTCTTATTATATTTGATTTAATTGTAATCTCAGCCCGTTTATGGCTTTAATCAATGAATATATATATATATATATATATATATATATATATATAATTTGACCAAGTACAGCGTACCATATCTATATATGCATATTTATCTCTACCTGCTCTAATCAGGATCATTTAATGCATAATAATCGTGAAGCTTAAGTGCTTAAAAGAGGATAGAACCTGGTAGGTGATCTCGTTGGGGAGTCGAAGTGGGCTCTCAAGGATGTTCTCTTGCTAGACGCGTTTTAGCAGCCTTAGTTATCTAAGGGCTTATAGGCTTGCCACATCGCTGGTGTGTCTTATAATCTGTCTAGCTCCTTGGGGAGGATCTATGGTAGGAGTTGGCTTTCCTAGTTTAGGAACTGGTGAACTTCTCACGTTGGCAACGATTATCAACCTTTAGCATGACTCCTCAGGGAGGCCCGCTACCACAGGCATCATCTTTGCTAGTTTGGGAGCCTGCGTGCTCTTTAGGTTGGTGAGTATTTTGCTAATTTTATACAGCTCCTCGGGGAGGCTGTTTACCATAAGTATTGATTTCGCTAGTTTGAGAGCTCATAAGCTTCTCAGGTTGGCGAGTTTTTGTCAATTTTATACTTAGGTAAGCTACGAGGTATTCCACTTTGAGTATTTATATTGACCCTGCTAGTTAATTGAGCTCGTTAGCCAAGGTTAGCAGGTTTTTTTTGTCAATGTCTACAACTCTAGATCTGTTTCCTCGAGTATTTCTATTGACCCCGCTTGTTAGATAGCCCGTGAGCCGTCAGGTTTGCGAGTTTCGCCAATTTTATACTCAGTTTTTCAGCGAGCTTGTAGGTTCAAAAGTAGGAGACTTTCTCATTAATGAGCTCGTGAGGAATGCTTTGTTGTCGCTGAAGGATGCACCCTTTTTATTTGTGGCATTGTCCTCCTAGGGAATTTTCTTGCCTATTCCACCTCGTTGTGTATCTCTAAGATGCTGGCTATCTAGAGGTATTGGCATCTATCTACTGATCCCCCCAGCCCCCTAAGGTCGAGAGGGCAATTTTGGCACGAGAACTTATGGAAACAAAAATTCATAACTTTATTAATTAAGATACACATTACAGAGGAATTCTCAGCTATTCTGTTTTGCCATGTTGCGATATCCGGCGTTTCATGGGGTGATGAGCTCTATTTTTCTTTACTGCCTTTGTTATGGGGCGCAGCTAGTGGGTGGATTGTTGGCATTGTGGGAGGCTTCAGCTTAAGTTTTAGCCTTTGCTATCTTTTCCCACATGCCGAACCTGATCGTCTTCTCATAGCATAACCTGGCTACCTTTTGTTCCCCATACACATGTCCCACGCCCGTCAGGGTTGGGAATTTTAGGGTCAGATATTTCGTAGAGGTGACCACCTCTAGGTCGTTGAGACCGGGTCTTCCTAGGATGACATTGTAAGCTGATGGGTAGTCTATGATTAGGAAGTCAGCCATCGACGTCGCTTGGTGGCCTCACTCCCCCAAAGTGAGAGGCAAAGTGATCAGTCCTAGAGGGATGATCGAATCACCTGTAAAGCCGTAGAGCGGTTCATTCGAAGGGCGCACGTGACTTTGTTTCAATCCCATCACCTCGAAGGCCGCTTTATACAAGACGTTTACCAAGCTTCTATTGTCAATCATTGTCCTGTAGATAGTCACTACTCCTATTGTGGCCATGATGACAACTGCGTCATTGTGCGGCCAATGCACACCCCCTATGTCTGTGTCCGTGAAAGTCACCCCTTCATGCATTGTTCTGCACTGCTTTACGGGCCGTTTGTCCGCACTCGTCATTCTCAAGGTGGAGTAGCCAGCCTCTTTTACATGTCACGTTAGCGATCTGTGCAACATCATTGCGAGGGGAAGGGGGCTGTCCTCCATGGATGGTGTGAATTGTTCTTACTGTAGGCTTATTCGGGATTGGCTTTGAGTGAACAGGCTCGATCATTTGTTGTCGCTACTGCTGTTGTAGCGGCTACGGTTACTATGGTTGTGGCTGGTTTCTCGAGCGTACCACATAATCCCCTAAGCGACCTCGCCTGATCAAACTCTTTATCGCATCCTTGAGTTCATAGCACTCAGTTGTGTTGTGGCTCGCCTCGTTGTGGTAGGCACATAATTTGTTAATATTGCAAGTTCAGGCTGGCATTCTCATAGAAGGTGGTCTCCCAAACTCTTTCCTGTTTCTTTCCATGCTAAAAATTATATTCTAAGAGTCGGACAACTATGTATAGGCCTGGTAGCGACCTCTATTTCTTCGCATATCTTCGTTGTTCATGGCCTTCTTGACTACCTGGTTTGCTAGGGCATCATCTTTGTGTGAGCCCCTATTTTGATTTCAATCGTTATTGTCATCGCTTCTCCTATTATCCTTGAAGGGGAAGAAAATAATGATTTACCTAATAAACAATGCGGAATGGGTTTTAAAAATTTTCTTATGTTTGAAAACTATTTTCAATCAGGTTCAAGTTCCTGTATACACGCGAATATAAATATATTACTACAATTACTTTTTTGTTGCATTTTGATTCTTTAACTTCTTGATTCACCACCAAGTTTTCCGAGCTATAACCCGCGGTCTGATAACGTGTGTGTGGGCATATCACGGATGTAGAGATGGAGGAAGCAAAAAAGGAGGAGAAGACTTCTTCTTCCCTTAGCCGGCTGCACCCTGCAAAATAGGAAGAGTTAGAAAAAATAAATAAAAAATAAAAAATAAAAGCTTTTCTTTTTCTCTCTTTTTGTGATGGCCGAATATCCCTTTTGCTTTGCCTATTGCATTCAGTCAAATGTCTTAGTAATATAACACTTATATACTAGGTTTCCCTTGAGATTTGAATCTGTAATCTCTGGGACAATGTAATTAATCAAATTATTTTAATTCTATTGTCCCTGTCATAGTTTGATTCTGCAACCTCCCATTTAATAAATAGAATAATTCATAATTATTAATTTTCATTTAATTATTAAAATGTTAATTAAATAATTACATTATTTAATTAATTCTCTTTAATTAAATTGCGTTACTTTCGTAACACTATTAATTGAATAATCCAATTAATTTACCATGACCCTCGTTACCACAGCCATAAGGGCTACCAAGGGGACCTAATGGACCCACAATTTTGAACTCCAATAATACTTAGTTATATTAATTAAACTCTTTATTAATATTTCATTATTATTAACCTCAGAGTTATTCCACTAAAAACTCAAGGCTGCACTCTCAGAACTGTAGACGTATTTATATAATCTGAAATCTCAGTGTCCATTGATATAGCTATTTGTATATAGTGTGATCTTCCACAAGTAGTTCATAGCTAGAGCTGGGTCATAATGTCCGTTATACCCTTTTAGTTATATCTATTCCTTTAAGCACCGTTGATTCTATAATGAACAATTAAATCTTGTCTTCCTCACGGAAGAAGGAGAGGCCTCATAATTGTCTAAGCCCTAAATAAACCCTTAAAGGAACTACTCATCTACTTCAATCAATAAAGAGTGGATTCCTTTATTGTGTTCATACCTTCCCAACCACAAGCCAAACCGTAACTCTAATATACAGAGGTATTGGTCAAAAATACTACATCGACCTCACTCATGGTAAATCAAAAGCCATGATCCAACCTAAAGGAGTTGATAAGACACTCAGAATTAAGATCACCTATAAATAGCCATCGTTTGTCGATATATACGAATCTCATATTCTAACGGATCTTGATGAGAGATTCATATAAATTGTGGCCCAGTGCTATATGATCTCATCATATAAGGTGTCTCCATTCTCATGTCAATTACATGAGTGATCTAGGACAAGACCACCGTACATTACAGAATGAACCGTAGCAGTAGATCAACCACAAACAAAGTACCTAGCTTTGTTTGCTCTCTACGGACTCTTTAAATTGCATGTCTCAAAATGAATCCTACTAGATATGACTTTCATATACTCATTTTGAAATTACATCTTGCAATCTCGGATATTATTTGCACAATATAAATGTATGAAGAAATTTAAAACACTTTTAGTTTGAATGATAAACTTTTAATTGTTATTTATGTCTAAAAACGTTCACAATTACAAGCTTTACGGTATAAATCCTAACAGTCCTTTTGTTTGCTCTTGTCACGTGGGCTCCTGCTTCGGTCTTTATTGGACCAAGGGCCTCTTCCATGCGGATGTGGATGTTGGACCATTTGTAAAAGTCCATGAGCGTCTTTACTGGTTTGCTATATATGCTCCAGTAAAGTTCCCTGTCTTTCCGCAAGTCGGCGGTGATTGCTGTGAGCACACTCTCATCGGTTGGGCTCTCCATGCAACTGATTTCCATCTAGAAGCCGGCTATATAGTCCTTCAGTGGTTCGTCCGACTTCTGAAAGATCGTGGCTAGGTGATAGGAAGGAACGAGTTGCTTCTTCAGGGCTTGGTACTGATTCAGGAAAAGTTCCTGGCACTGGTTCCAGCTCGTTATACCGCCAGTTAGGAGCCCCCTCATCTACTTTCTTGGGATTTCTCCTAGGTTTTGTCGGGAAACACCGGCACTTGACCCTGCTATTAGTTGTGAGAAGGCCCATTTGCACATTGTAGGCGTCCAAGTGATCAAAGGGGTCGCTGGTCGCCTGATAGAAGAAAATACTAGGCATCTTAAAGCCTTCCAGCTGGCAGGCCCCTAACCTCCTATCTTACGCTAGGCAACCTGCCGGCAACCCCACGGTAGCTTTCCAGTAGAGGCTCGCCCCACTGAAAGGCTCTCGTGAAGCTATGCCGTTACTTATACATGAAAATCTAAGTAAATTTTTTTTTTTTTTTATAGAAAACTACTTTATTAAAATTTTGGCAACATAACGGCTGCATTTTGAAATATTCTCATTACCTGTAAAACAGTTTAAAAGCACTTCTAAATATCAAATATTTTCTCCACTACCATTAGGATTTTAGATCTATCATAAAAAATATAATACAACTCAATCACAAATTTTAAAGTAAGCGAAAGTGGGCAAATCCAATTTTTAAATAAAATATTTGTGTACTAAACAAATAATATTTACTTAAGGTATTCTTCAAAATATATTTTTAAATGAGTATTACAAATAAAACATAATACATATTCTTAAAAACAGTCAGTCACAGCAATGCCTGACTAGTCTCACTGGTCCTGGGAGTCCCTGCAATATCTGCACCTGTACCTAGGGAGGTTGGTTTATAAAACATAAAAATATAGTGAGCTAAACGAGCTCCGTGAGTGTTATTAGTTTCTAAAAAATTTAATCTTTCTAATTTAACCTCCCTGAAAATTGTACTGAAAAGAATAGAAATCTATTTTCTGATAACTGTACTGAAATGCACAATAATAAAACTTTTCCTGTTTTCTGAAAATACTGAAATGAATAATAATAATATTTTTCTTGTTTCTTGAAAAACAGTACCGAAATGCATAGTAATAAAACTTATTCTGTTTCCTGAAAATAATGTACTGAAATCTGTATCCTAAAAACCATGTACTGGAATATTTTTCCTGAAAGCAATGTACTGAAATCCATAATAATGAAACTTTTACTGCTTTCTGAAAACAGTATTGAGATACATAGCATAATAATAAAACTTTTTCTGTTTTCTTGAAAACTGTACTCAATGGTGGTTATAAAATCATCAAAAATATTACCACTGATGGCCTTTTCTTGAGAATACCTTAGGTAAGGTACGAGGAACCTTAGTTCGCATCGTACTGGTACTGTAGAGTGGAGGTCTGGGCCTTGGCCCAGCCTGACTCGTCACCTAGCCTCGGCCGAGCCCACTCAATAAATAAACTGATTTACATAGTGGAATTCCTACATCGCCACATAAAAACCAGCGCGCTAACTCATTATATGCCCCGAAATGTGCAAAGGGCGACACACTGACAACTGACACATTAGCCCAATTGCCTACTTGGCAGGATTTCAATATATATTGCCTACTTGGAAAATTCATGGTTAGCATAATACCCAGACACATACCCTGTCATGCACGTTCAGGATGCCTCTGATCGGTTTTTGAATACTGATATCTGAATGCTGAATACTAGGGATTCGTTATAGGCCAAAAATCTTGAAATTATTAGTTTATTTTCATTTCCAAAATCATGATTATATTTAGATAATAAAATAAATAACTTTCAATGAGTTTACATAAAACATATCATGAAAATAAAATGCACTTTTCATGAAATAATTCAACACTTACTTGAATAAAATCATAACTTTCCATAAATTTGCATAAAACATATTATGAAAATAAAATGCACTTTTCATAAAATAGTTTGAATACTCACTTAAAACATCTTACTAAAATAAAATTCGTTTTGTATAAAATAGCTTAAACATTCACTTGAATAAAATTATAACTTTCATAAAATACACTTTACATAAAAATGCTTTCAACACTCACATTTTTTGTTACTAACTTTCCGAACACCACTCCGATTCTTTCTACACATATTCACATTCTCCTTTTTAGAAAATGCCACACTCAAACTCATTCACACAATCACTTGTACGAGAGCAAATAAAATCATCCAAACCACTTAAACAATTCCCTAATTCTTACGGCATTGTTTTGGCCATAACTTGACCATTTTATTTCCGGTTCTTTTCCTTCAAGTTCCTACATTTAAGTGTGATATTTAGGCACATTCCTAGGCATAAAATTAACCCAATTAAATTAAATATTATTTCATGCCCTTCACAATAGCCCATGTTATCATTTACTTTCAACA
This sequence comes from Xanthoceras sorbifolium, assembly GCA_003430845.1. Classification (NCBI taxonomy): domain Eukaryota; kingdom Viridiplantae; phylum Streptophyta; class Magnoliopsida; order Sapindales; family Sapindaceae; genus Xanthoceras; species Xanthoceras sorbifolium. Next base: position 19,217,603 of record CM010622.1, on the reverse strand, counting down.
CTAAACACTTTCTTCTTCTCTTTTCAATTTCTATCACTTCCTTCCACTTAACCACACTTGAATGACCATTACTACACATTAATATGAAGAAAATTTTAACTCAACCATCACACACATGGCTGCCCAAAACTTCATCATGCACTTACCAAAAATTTTCTTTCAATTTCTTAACATAAATTGCTTAAAAATTACATCAATTTCTATACTAGTGCCTTAGCATGCATAGATTGAAATTTTCAAGCAAAATCACACCAAACCCTAGCTTGATCACATACTAATCTTTGTCAACTTAGCATACATAACTTTCCTTTGCTTAGTAACATCAAATTCAACATCATCCAACTTGATTTAAACTAACTACAACATTCAATTCAAGTTTAATTCAAAACTTCTCAACAACTAGTAACTCACCTTATGACCTTAAATCCTTTTACTTGGCTTGGATACTTGTTTGATGCCTTAATTCCCTAAGCACCAAGAATCAAAGAGAAACCTAAGAGTTTATCTCACAATTCATAAAATTAGTGCACTTACCACTTAATTCCAACTTGATATAGTTGAAACTTACTTTTAAGGCTTGTAAAGTAGGCTTGGATGGCCTTGAGAACCCTTGAGAATGGCTTGAAAAGTGGCTTGGATCTCTTTCTCTTCTTCTCCTCCCTTGGCCGAATTTCATGCCCTAATTCTCTTGAATTTTTCTTTTGAATTCTTTCATGACTTGTTCTTTATAGGCTTTAATTTCCATAAGTTTTTGCCCTTAAACTATCTTGAAATTTACAAGAGTGTCATTGGTTAAGGATGATGAGATTTGATTGGTTAAACTCTAATGGTTAGTTGACTTTCAAGCAATTCCATAAAAATCCACTCACTTTATTCCATAAAAATCCACTTGTTCATCTCACATTAATCCACCTAAATTACTTTTCCATCACATATAAAACACCAATCAAATTACACCACCTAAAATTCTTTTCCATCACATTGAAAACACCAATCAAATTACATCATCTCATGTGTCACAAAAATATTTATTATTTAACTTCCAAAAATATCCTTAATACTCTGAATTTATGCGAAATCCTTCCTAGGACCTCCGACACTTATAATTAAATTTCGTATACACTTTACGGAGCCATATTGACCATCCGAAACCTTTCCGAACATTCTTTTTGTATCCTTTAATATCCGTCCAGACACATTTTGTAACTTTTCCGAGTCTCCGAACACCTTTCCAAAAATCTTCGGATCCGCCCAATAAATTTCATTATAGCACCGTTCGTACTTTTAACATTCAATTTACTCATAATAAGGGCATATTTATTCACATATGTACCGTACAATAAATTCTGAGAAAATATATTACAATACATATACATGTATAGTACAAACTATCGGGATGGTATATTACACCAGCAGCGGCTCATTATCGATGTCCCAGCTAAACGGACATTACTCTATATACATGTCGGTAGGCTCCACTCATCCTCGTTGTTGTTCCAATAGATCCAGCTGTTGTAGTAAAGCTTGGTATCCAGGGGCTTGAGGAGTTGTATTGATGCACTGGAGGTGGCGCTGCCTTCCCTGTGGGACTGATTCTATCGATCGAGTTACCTTCATGTTCCTCCATTTGGCGACCCCCTCCCGTTGAGCTGAGGTTCAGTGTTTCGACCTCGGGGGATCCCAGCTGCTAATGCTGCGTGGCAGGCGTTTCTGTTTTTATCCCTACCAGGTCGTTAGCCCTGTGCTTCCGGGTATGGCCTAGGCTGTTGGGATATACCGCGCGCTAGGGTCTAGGAAAAACGGTTTAAGTCAACACAGCGAAAGTTAAAAATTTGATTGGTATGTCTCAAAACTTTTCCTTTAAAAAGAGCGGACTTTAACCCTTCACTAATTAAACTTATATAAGAAAAATGTATCGTACCTTTTTGAACTATGAAGATTGATGTTGCGTCGAGATGGAACCATAAGATCTTTCAATCCAATCACGAACGTGGATCACCTTGGAGTTTGGGCTCCCTTTCTTTGAATTGTGTACCTGGGATGAGAAACAAAAAACTTTTCTTTTTCTGTTAGTCACAAAACCCTCCTGAGAAAACGAAGAAAGGTCTTTCACTTTTGAATTCACAATCTCCTGATTGAAACTCGCGTGATCTAAATTCGATGTTGTGCACAAAGCCTTTTGATGTAAAAGCTCGTAGTGCACTATCAAAATCTAACGTTCTTCCTCTATTTTCTCTTGGGCAAATTCTCAAACTTTCTAGAGTTGGGCAATTTTTATTGGTTTTCAAAAACTCACAAAATTGCTCTCTTTTTCTTGGATGGCCGAACTCATCATGCTTGCCTATACTAGGGTGGCCGAATTCTCACTTGGTGAGGATTTGTGTTTTACCCGAAAAGCTATTAATTATGAGTTCAATCATATCCCAACTCTTAAGTGTATTATCCAATAATTAATTAATGGATATTAAGTAATTGTGACTTTATCAAAACTTCTTAAATGTGACATAAATGTCAGCTTTAGAATTTTGATAATTATCAAATACCTTCCTAATTTGATTTGATAAATAATTCCTATTATTTATCACCTTATCAAATAAGGACTATAATTAATAGTATGAAACTAAGAATCCAATTTCTAGTAGAAAAGTATTTTGACTTTTAATTAAATAATTAATTAATTTCTATTTAATTAAATAATAAAATAAAACAAAGTAATTAGCCATTAAATCTAGCTAATGTCGCCCAAACCTTTTAATAATGGATTAAACTTTATTTTCCCGTTTTATTAGCCCCATTAGACTTCCACAATAAATCCACATGTGAACTAAACTCATTCTTACTAATAGAAGCAAGTCTACATTCCTTTATTTAATATATTAATATAATTTCAACAGCCCATTTATATTAAATGTGCAAATTATATTCTTAATATATTAATGGAATGCTAAACACATTCCAACAGGGCCGCCCAAGGGATTACACACCCTTGGCCCCCCATCTTAGGTACTTCGACGAGTTACCGCATGTCTTGATCGAACACAAGACCGCACCTCTCAAACCTTTTGGAAAAAATCCAAAAACAATTCTAAGATGGACCAAATAAATGGTCCGCTAGAATATAACAAGTGATCCATTCAAATTCGTGGATTGGAGATCTTGGCGGGCTATCTAAATTTAAGCTCCAATAGACATAATCTAATCACAATCAACAATTGATTCAATTATGTCCGATCTATTAATTTTAGTTCATTCCACTAAAGAATTAAAACTAAAATTGAACTCTTAAACAAAGACAGAATAAGTTTAGTGTACTCATTCGTACCCTAGACAATCTAATAGGAGAAAGTGTATTCTTGTGAAAAATACCAGCAATCGCCTACAACTCATAGACCCCCTATAGCTCGCCAAGTTACCATATTTACTCATATGACTGTTGGGATTTATGCTCTAAAACTTGTAATTGTAAATGGTTAAAGACAATAATAAGAATTATTCAGATTATCATTCAAGTTTATAAATGTTTTATATTCAGTAATACATTCATATTGTGCAAGAACATCATAGATTGCAAGATGTAATCTCATAATGAGTATATGATGGTCATATACAGAGAGGATTCATTTTGAGACGTGCAATCTAAAGAGTCCGTAGAGAGCGAATAGAGCTAGGTACTTTGTTTATGATTGATGTACTGCTGCGGTCCATTCTGTAAAGTATAGTGGTCTTATCCTAGACCGCTCATGTAGTTGATGAGATCATATAGGACTAGGCCACGATTTATATAAATCTCTCACCAAGATTCGTTAGTAGATGAGATTTATATATAATCGATAAACGATGGATATTTATAGGTGATATTAATCCTAAGTGTCTTATCGACTCCTTCAGGTTGGATCGTGGCTTTTGATTTACCATGAGTGATGTTGATGTGAATCTCGACCAATACCTCCGTATCTTGGAGTTGCGGTTTGGTTTGTGGCTGGGAAGGTTTGAACACAATAGTGGAATCCACTCCTACTTGATTGAAGTAGATAAGTAGTTCCCTTAAGGGTTGATTCGGGGCTTGAACGATTATGAGCACTCTCCTTCTTCTATAAGGAAGACAAGATTTAATTGTTCATTAGAGAATCAATGGTACTTAAAGGAAAAGATATTTCTAGAGGAGTATAACGGACTTTATGACCCAGCTCTATGTATGAACTATTTGTGGAGGATCACACTATATGCAATTAGCTATATCAATGGACGCTGAGACTTCAGATTGTATAAACACGTCTATAGTTCTGAGAGTGCAGCCTCGGGTTTTTAGTGGAATAATTCCGAGGTTAATAATCATGAAATATTAATTAAAGAGTTTTAATTAATATTACTAAGTATTATTGGAGCTTAAAACTGTGGGTCCATTAGGTCCTCTTGCTAGCCCTTATGGTTGTTGGTAACGAGGGTCACGGTAGATTAATTGGAGGGTCCAATTAATAGTGTTACGAAAGTAATGCGATTTAAATAAAAGATAATAATTAAATAATGTGAATATTTAATTAATTAAATATTTAATAAAATAATAAAAATTAATAACTATGAATTATTAATTCTATTTATTAAATATGAGGTCATGTGATTAAATAATGACTAGGACAAAATAATTAAAATAATTTGATTATTTTAAAAGTCTTAATAGTCAATTATTAAAGTCTTTAGGGAGACAAAAAACAAATAGAATTTAGAATTCTATTTTGACTTGGTCAAACTAAAACCTAAAGGACTACTATATAAGTGTTATATAGCTAGGAAAAATCAATCTAACACAAGTGAAAAAGAAAGAGAATTCGGCCACCAAAGAGAGAAGAAAAGAGGAAAAAAAAAATTTCTAACTCTTCCTTTTTTTTGCAGGATTCGGCCAGCGTTCTTTTCACGTGACCTCCATCTCTTGCCGTGACGTGCCCACACACACGTTGTCAGTTCGCGGGTTATAGCTCGGAAGATCTGGTGGTAGATCGATGAATCAGAAAAAAGAAAATCAAGAAAAAGGTATATAGTTTTGAAAGTTTTTTTCTACGTATATATAGGAACTCGTTCCTGATTGAAAAAAAGGTTTTTAATATAAGAAAAATTTGTGAAACCCAATTCCGTATGTTATACGATAATCAAAATCTTTTCTAAAACTCCCTTCAATGACCACATTTCAAACTCGGATATTTTGACTTGTCCAGAAGTCATTATTTTAATAGTCACTATTGAAAACTTAACGTTAAGATTTAAATATCCAATACCTCAAAACATCCATATGATGGTATTCTACTAACATTTAATAAATGTAGTCACGATGTCCATATCTATAAATGAAGTCCTCTATCGATATATAAGTGAACAACACCAAACCATTGGGAATAGACTATGCAATATAATTGTACTCAGTAACGGCTCAAATGATAACGCTTACAACCATAAGTCCATCATTTATCTCAAGATTAAGATAGACTCTCCGATTATCTCAATTGAATACTTTTGTCCACTGATGGTTATGGATAAAGTTTTTTTTTTATTGATCCTATTCAATGCACCTAGTCCACTAGATTCTTTTGTCCAAAGACACTGCACTTTGATGATTTTAGACTCATCATATCACATTTAATCTCGCTCAAATGTTAACAAAAGATTCTACAATTTTAAAAAGGTAAAGGTGCCCAATATTTATCTTAAGTTGTGAATGTTGTTCGAGACTAACTAAAAAATTGTGTCTACCTCATACATATCCAGATGTACGAACAATTCTTTTATTTCTCATAATCTCTTGATCTAATAATTATTTACTTTTGACAATTACTATAAATGCTATAAGATTTGTTAAAACATAAATCATTTTATTAATATGAAAAAAATTGTCAAATACACTATTACACTCTTGCTTTCAAGCATAATCCTAACAATCTCCCCCTTGCGCTATAGCAAGTTTGTCATATCTCTCATTCCCATGTTCGCTAGGTGCCCATCAAAACTCTTTTGTGGTAGAGCCTTTGTAAAGGGATCCGCTAAATTTTCTGCTGACGTAATCTTAGCAACCGTCACGTCACCTCTATGCACAATCTCCCTAAGAAAATGATACTTCCTTTCAATGTGTTTCTCTCTCTTATGACTTCTTGGTTCTTTCGAATTAGCCACTGCACCACTGTTGTCACAGTAGATCATTATTTGCTTATTCACATTAGGAACCACTTCCAAGTCAATCAAGAATTCATGGAGCCAGACAGCCTCTTTAGCAGCTTTGCATGTGGCAACATACTCAGCTTCCATGGTGGAATCAATGTAGTATTGCTTGATACTCCTCCATATGATTGCTCCTCTTCCTAGGGTAAACACTGATCCTGATGTGGATCTCCTAGAGTCTGAATCCGATTGGAAATCAAAATCTATATACCCAACGGCAATCAAATCCTCCAGAGTATACAAGTATATGATCTCTCGTTCTCTTAAGATACTTGAAAATATACTTAACTGCCATCCAGTGATTAGGGCTAGATTTCGATTGAAACCTACTAACTATGCCAACTGCAAAACAAATATCTGGTCAAGTGCAGAGTATTGCATACACGAGACTTCCAACTGTCGAAGCATATGGAACCCTACTTATGAATTGCTCCTCATGCGCGTCCTTAGGAACTTGTTCCTTAGAAAGATTGATTTCATGCTTGAAAGGTAACATACATTTCTTGGAATCCTGCATGAAGAACCTAGACAAGATCTTATCTATGTATGAAGCTTGGGATAATGCAATCATTTTATTCTTTCTATCCCTCATTACTTGGATGCCAAGAATATAACTTGCTTATCCTAAGTCCTTCATATCAAATTGTTTTGCTAACTATTCTTTCTTTGATGTCAATACACTTACATTTTCCGATGAGTAGTATATTATCAACATAAAGAACTAGGAAAACTAACTTGTCGCCTTTGATCATCTTGTATACACAAGGTTCATCAAGGTTCTGAATAAATTCAAAACCTTTCATAGCTTGATCGAACCTTATATTCTAGGATTTAGATGCTTGCTTCAGTCCATAAATGGACCGTTGCAACTTGCATACCCTTTACTCTTGGGCTTTTTCAATGAATCCCTCTAGTTGCATTATATATGCTTTCGTCAAGACTTTCGTTAAAGAAAGCTGTCTTGACGTCCATTTGCCAAATCTCTAGATCTAGAGATGCCGTAATGGATAAGAGTGTCCTAATAGATTTAAGCATAGCTACAGGAGAGAAGGTTTCCTTGTAATCGATACCTTCCTTCTGTATATAACATTTAGCTACCAATCTAGCTTTAAAGGTTTTCACATTACCATCCATACCTTTTTCCTCTTGTATACCCACTTGCACCCTATGCGTTTTATCCCTTTAGGCAAGTCTACAAGAGACCAGACTTTGAAAACATAGATTCAATCTCGGATTGCATTGCCTTTTGCCAATGGAGACAATCAACATCCTCCATAGCTTTCTTGTACATGTAGGGATCATCGTCGTCCGAGAGATTCTCCACAGATTCTCCTAGACCGATGTATCTCTCGGGTTGTCTACTAACCCTCCCATTGCAATGAGGAATGGTAGGTTGTTAATCTTGTGATGGTGCGGAACTTACAATTGGGCTAGGCCGTGAAACCTCCTGTGGAATTGTATCTGTTGAAAGCTCATTCAGGACAATTCTACTCTTAGGCACAAAATCATCCATATAGTCATTTTCTAGAAATTTAGCATTCGTAAAAATAAATACTTTAACATATGAAGGACTATGGAAATAATATCCTTTAGTTTCTTTTGGATACCCCACAAATATGCATGTTTCTGAACGGGGCTCCATCTTTTCTATCTTTCCTTTCAACACGTGCACAGGACATCCAAATATCCTCTAGTGTTGTAAGCTAGGCTTTCGCCCAGTCCACAACTCATGCGGTGTTTTAGGAACCAACTTAAATGGTACATCGTTTAGAATGTACATCGCAGTTTGCATAGCATATACCCAAAAAGAATTAGGAAGCGTCGAATACCTCAACATCGATCTAACCATATCCAAAAGAGTTCTATTTCTCATTTCTACCACCCCATTCTGTTGAGGTGTTCCTGGTGCAGAAAACTGAGAAATTATCCCACTATCAGTAATATATTACTGAAACTCACCAAATAGATATTCTCCACCACGATCAGAACTCAAGATTTTTACGTGTTTCTCATGCTGATTTTCTACTTCAGCTTTGAATGCTTTGAACATGTCATAAGCATCAGACTTATTTCTCATGAGGTACACATAGCCAAATCTCGAGTAATCATCCGTAAAAGTGATGAAGTACTCATATCCACATCTAGCTTGAATGCTCATAGGACCACATACATCAGTATGTATCATTCTTAAACATTCAGTGGCTCGTGCGCCTTTGGCCGAGAATGACCTCTTAGTCATTTTACCTTCCAGACAATATTCACAAGTTGGTAGATCATCAACTGTTAAGTCACTCAAAGGTCCATCACTAACCAATCTTTTAATCCTATCAAGGTTAATATGACCTAGATGCAAATGCCATTGGTACGTTTCATCCTTTGATAGTTTTACTCTTTTATGATTATTTTAAGTTTTGATTCTGTGTCCAATAAGTGAGAGAAATTTTATGTAAATGGAATAAGTCGTTTTCCAGTATACATTTACAAACAAATTTGTTATTCTTACTAATAATAAAATCTTCATTAAAAGTAACCGAATATCCAAATTTATTTAAACAAGAAACTGAAATTAAATTCCTCTTGAATTGAGGTACATAATAAACGTCTATCAAATCCAAATACCTACTAAAATCTAAATAAACTCTAATATATCCCACTGCATCAGCGAACAGCAACGCTCTGTTGCTTCACCGTAAGTTGAATTCATTCTTAGTCAGTCTTTTCCTTTCCTAGAACCCCTGCAAGGAATAACAAACATGATTAGTGGCTCCAGAGTCTATGATCCAAGAATCTATAGAATCCGCCAGAAAGCATGTTTCTAGATAATAAATATTACCTTTTTCCTTTTTCTTCTAGGACTTTGGGCAATTTCTTTTCCAATGTCCCTTTTCACCACAAAGGAAGCATTTCCCTTTTAACTTGGTTACTTTCTTGGTCTCCTCCTTGGTAGGCCCAAGTTGCTTTTTCTTCCGTGTTTTCTTGACCTTCTTACGGGTTTTAACAGTAGCAACTTTACCAACCATATGAATCTCCTGACCCTTGCCTTTTACAAGAATCTTTTCAGCGTTTTGAACATCTTACATCAGGCCCTGCAAGGTTTATTCCTTATTGTTCAAGGTGTAATCCAACTGGAACTGATCAAAGGAATCGGACAGTGAGTTAACGATCATGTCAATTTTCGTCTCACCATCAATCTCAGTGCCATTAAGTTCAGCAATATTGAGATGTGCTATGACTTTCATCATGTGATCTTTCACAGCCTGTCCAGGTTTCATCCTAAGATTCATAAAAGCAGTCACTGCCTCTCTCTTAGTCGTCCTGGATCTCATAGCAAACATCTCCTTCAAAAACATTATTATATCAGCAGCAGTCCTCATTCCTTCACGTTGCTGTTGTAACATGTTGGACATGGTGGCCATAATGTAACATTTGGCCATCTCATCTGAGGCCTCCCACTGCTCATACTCGCGTCTTTGCACCTCAATAGATTCATTAGTAGAAGCAAGTGGTTTAGGAGTTAACATAACAAACCTATGTTTTTCAGCTTGCAACAACAACCCAATTTTCCTCTTCCATGTAACATAGTTATCACCAGTCACAGTGTTATCTTTAGTATGTTGATTAGGGATAGGGTCATGATTTCTAAATAAAACAAAAATTATATTAAGTAAATAATCATGTAAAGCACTTTCGAATATTTATCTCGAATTAAGCAGAATAATTCAATCGTAAAATTCAACGGTGATCCAAAACTCATAAATGTCATGCCTGTAGGAAAAGCAATAAGTACGGCACAGCGGAAGGTGCAAAAAACAAAAATTCTTGCATTGGTATGTTTTAAAATTTTTCCAAAAAGAGCAATCTTAACCCATAGTTAATTTAATATATTATTTATTTTGGTGGATTATATAGGGTGGTCGAATTCTCCTTCTATGAGGATTTGTGTTTCACCCAAAAATCCATCAATCCAAGAGTTCTATCCTATCCCATCTCTTGAATCTATTATCCTATAATTTCTTAAAGGATAATTGAAAATTAATGACTTATCAAAACTTCATAAAAGTGACTGATAGTCAACTTTAGAGTTTTGATAAATATCAAAAACTTCTTAATTTGATTTGATAAATAACTCATTTTATTTATCTTCTTATCAAATAAGGTTTTTGATACTTATCAGACTATTACCAATAGCATGAAATTAGAAAACTAATTCCTAGTAGAAAAGTGTTTTGACTTTTAATTAAACAATTAATTAATTAAATAATAAAATAAAACAAAGTGTTTTAGCTAAATACACTAGCTAATGCCACCCACCCCTATTTGGCATGAGCCAAACTTTGTTTTTCCATTTTATTAATCTCATTGGACCTCCACAAAAAGTCCACATATGAACTAGACCCATTCTTACAAAAAGAAACAAGTCCACATGCCTTTAAATAAATATATTTAATATAATTCAACATACTTATTTTAATTAGATGTGCTAATTATATTATCAATATATTTACGTGATGTTAAAAACATCACTTAGGGCCACCCAAGGGGTCACACGCCCTTGGCTGCCCATCCCAGGTATTTTGACGAGTTACTGCGTGTCTTGATCGAATACAAGAACGCACCTCTCAAAACCTTTTGGAATAAATTCCAAAATCAATTCTTTAAGATGGATCAAATAAATGATCCGGTAGTATATAACTAATGATCCATTCAAGTTCGTGTAGATTGGGGATCTTGGCGGGCTATCTAAATTTAAGCTCCAATAGACACAACCTAATCCCAATCAACAAATGATTCACTTAGGTCCGATCCATTAATTTTAGTTTATTCTACTGAAGAACTAAAATTGAACTCTTAAATAAAGATAGAATAAGTGAGCGTACTAATTCGTACCCTAGACAACCTAAGTGGAGAAAGTGTATCATCATAAAAAATATCAGTAATCGCCAAGAGCTCATAGATCGTCTATTGCTCTCCAAGTTACCATATTTACTCATATGACCATATTTTTGAACTTGAATATTTTGACTTATCCAGAAGCCATGTTTCAATAGTCACTATTGAAAACTCAACATTAAGATTCAATATCCAATACCTCAAAACATCCATATGATGGTATTCTACTGACATTTGCTAGATGTAGTCACGATGTCCATTTCTATAAATGATGTCCTCTATCGATATACACATGAATACCACCAAACCATCGAGAATAGACTATGTGATATAATCGTACTCATTGACAACTTAAATGATAACGTATGCAACCTTAAGTCCATCGTTTATCTCATGATTGAGATAGACTCTCCGATTGTCTCAGTATAATACTTTTGTCCACTGACGGTTGCGAATAAAGTTTTCTACAATGATCCTACTCAATGCACCCAGTGCACTTGATTCTTTTATCCAAAGACACTTCGATAATTTTAGACTCATCATATCACATTTTATCCCGCTCAAATGCTAATAAAAGAATCTACAACTTTAACAAGATGAAGGCGCCCAACCTTGTATCTTAAGTTGTGAATGTTATTCAAGACTAACTAAAAAATTGTGTCTACCTCATACATATCCAGATGTATGAATAATTCTTTTATTTCTCATAGTCTCTTGATCTTATGATTATTTACTTTTAACAATTGATATAATTGCTATAAGATTTGTTAAAACATAAATCACTTTTATTTATATAAGATCGATTGTCAAATACACTATTACACTCTTGCTATTGAGCATAATACTAACAACGCCTTCTTTGGGAGTCTGCACCATCTACTAGTCGGACTAGGTCCTACCTAATTGTTAACATAACAACCAGCATTTTCAATTTAACCTTGTGATATTTATTGACAAGAACTCTTAGGAGGATATCAATAAAATCACATTGAGTGTATTCCCAAAGTTTCGACCCTCAATATTTTCCCTCGCGAAAATCCCTCCTTTGAGAGTAGATATCGCTTGAGTCAATTGTCAAGTTTATCCTTATAAGGAAGTATCTTGCTAAACTTGATGAACAAGTCTTTTTGTGGCCATCTGTCCAAAATTTCGTAACACTGTGTTGCCACACTAGGGCCTGCGCGCGCTGCCCCATGGAGCCTGCGCGTGTTGCCTCGCGACAAGCGCGCTAGCTGCTGCTCTTAGGGCGCGCTTGTGCCCAGCCCTTTGGCAGGTCGTGCGCGTGCATAACCCTTGCTGAACGTGCACGCGTACAGCATTGGAAGGGCTGCGCGTAGCTCGTCCAGCCCTAGGAGGGCCGCATACGCACACAACACTTTAAGGGTTGGGCGCTACCACACCACAGCAAGCGCAGCTACGCTTAGTCACGCGCGCTTACTGCCTTGGTGCGCACAGGCTATCTTGGGGCTGTCCGTTGCTTCTTTTTCTGCTTCGAATTCTTCAATCCTTCGTGTCTTTGAAACTTGAATGAATTACAGTAGTTTTATATATAAAAATAAATAAAAAAAATTAGCAACTATCAAGAAGGAAATTATGATGATAATAGACCACCCTTATTGTTAGAACTTCCAAACAAAAATTACAATGAAAATCTATTATCAAAATCGAGCAATAGCAGTTCACGTTATAAAACACATATATATCCATACATTCCAACGTAAATATATAGGTGAATACCTAGAGTGTCATCTCTTTCTAAAACATGCATATATCCAAACACAATAAAAGAAACTAGATCAACGTATATACATTAATTACTCAAGGGTACAACCTGGCTCGGATACCAATTGTAGGAAAAACGGTTTGAGTATACGCAACGGAAGTTAAAAATTTGATTGGTTTGTTTCTAAAAATTTCCTTTAAAAAGAGCAGACTTTAACTCTTGACTAATTAAACATATATAAGAAAAAGGTATCGTACCTTTTTGAACCGTGAAGATTGATGTTGCATCGAGATGGAACCGTAAGATCTTCTAATTCAATCACGAACGTGGTTCACCTTGGAATATGGGCTCCCTTTCTTTGAATTGTGTACCTGAGGATGAGAAATAAAAAAAAAAACTTTTCTTTTTCTGCTAGTCACAAAACCTTATTGAGAAAACGAAGAACGCTCGATCACTTTTGAATTCACAATCTCTCAATTGAAACTCGTATGATCTAAATTCGATATTGTACACAAAGCCTTTTGATATAAAAACTAGTAGTGCACTATCGAAATCTAACGTTCTTGCTCTCTTTTCTCTTGGCCGAATTCTCACACACTTTCTAGAGTAAAGCAATTTTTCTTGGGTTTCAAAAACTTAAAAAATTGCTCTCTTTTTCTTGAATGGATGAACTCATCATGCTTGCCTATACTAGGGTGGCCGAATTCTCACTTGGTGAGGATTTGTGTTTCACCCAAAAAGCTATTAATTATGAGTTCAATCCTATCCCAACTCTTAAATGTATTCTCTAATAATTAATTAATGGATATTAAATAATTGTGACTTTATCAAAACTTCCTAAATGTAACATAAAAGTCAACTTTAGAGTTTTGATAATTATCAAACACCTTTCTAATTTAATTTGATAAATAATTCATATTATTTATCAACTTATAAAATAAGGTCTTTAATACTTATCATACTATCATCAATAGTATGAAACTAAGAATCTAATTCCTAGTAGAAAAGTATTTTGACTTTTAATTAAATAATTAATTAATTTTTATTTAATTAAATAATAAAATAAAACAAAGTAATTGGCCATTAAATCTAGCTAATGCCGCCCAAGCCTTTTAATCATGGACTAAACTTTGTTTTTCCATTTTATTAATTCCATTGGACTTCCACAATAAGTCCACATATGAACTAGACTCATTCTTACTAAAAGAAACAAGTCTATATGCCTTTATTTAATATATTAATATAATTTCAGCAACTCATTTATATCAAATGTGCAAATTATATTTTTAATATATTAATGGAATGCAAACTATATTCCAATAGGGCCGCCCAAAGGATCACACACCCTTGGCCACCCATCTTAGGTACTTTGACGACTTACCACGTGTCTTGATCGAATACAAGACCGTACCTCTTAAACCTTTTGGAAAAAATCCAAAAACAATTATAAGATGAACCAAATAAATGGTCCGGTAGAATATAACAAGTGAACCATTCAAATTCGCATGGATTGGGGATCTTAGCGGGCTATCTAAATTTAAGCTCCAATAGACATAACCTAATCACAATCAACAAATGATTCACTTTATTCCGATCTATTAATTTTAGTTCATTCCACTAAAGAACTAAAATTGAACTCTTAAATAAAGATAGAACAAGTTTAGTATACTCATTCGTACCATAGACAATCTAATAGGAGAAAGTGTATCCTCGTGAAAAATACCAGTAATCGCCAACAGCTCATAGACCACCTAAAGCTCTCCAAGTTACCATATTTACTCATATAACCATATTTCGAACTCAGATATTTTGACTTGTCCAGAAATCATTAATTCAATAGTCACTATTGAAAACTTAACGTTATGGTTTAAATATCTAATACCTCAAAATGTCCATATGATGGTATTCTACTAACATTTAATAAATGTAGTCACGATGTCCATATCTATAAATGAAGTCCTCTATCGATATGCAAGTGAATGCCACCAAACCATCAAGAGTAGACTATGCGATATAATCGTACTCATTAATAGCTCAAATGATAACGCTTGCAATCATAAGTCTATTATTTATCTTAGACTCTCCGATTGTCTTAATTTAATACTTTTGTCCACTGACGGTTGTGGATAAAGTTTTCTTTATTGATCCTATTCAATACACCTAGTGTACTAGATTCTTTTATCCAAAGACACTGCACTTCGATGATTTTAGACTCATCATATCATATTTAATTCCACTCAAATGCTAGCATAAGAATCTACAACTTTAACAAGGTAAAGGTGCCCAACCTTTATTTTAAGTTATGAATGTTATTCAAGCCTAACTAAAGAATTGTGTCTACCTTATATATATATATATATATATATATATATATATATATATATCTAGATGTACGAATAATTCTTTTATTTCTCATAGTCTCTTAACCTTATGATTATTTAATTTTGACAATTACTATAAAAGCTATAAGATTTATTAAAACGGAAATCATTTTATTAATATGAAAAAGATTGTCAAATACACTATTACACTCTTGCTTTCAAGTATAATCCTAACAATCTCCCCCTTGCGCTATAGCAAGTTTGTCATATCTCTCATTCCTATGTTCGCTAGGTGCCTATCAAAACTCTTTTGTCATATCTCTCCGAAAGGCCTCCAACTGGGGGTATATCTCTACTTCTTACGGTTTTGGAGGGGATTCCTACGCCCCTTGCCATTGATTCAAAAGATTGTACTTGAAAGAATAAGCAGACAAAGTTAAGAGTATCGTTCCTTACCGAAAGTAGAGGTCTGAATCCTCAAACGGGTCCTTCCTTCTAACGCCAAAATATTGATGTTCGAATATGGTCAATGGAAATAATAGTGATTAACGATAATTTAAAGGATATTTAAAGTGGTTCGGCTTATAAGGAATGCCTACGTCCACTATTCTTAATATTTAAGTCGAGCTCACTGAGTGAGTGTGTGGAGCTCACAATATATGTTTTCTTTTTGAGAAAATTTCTAACCCTGATAATAGAGATGATTCATCCCTTTTATAGTGTGAAGGGACAAAAATCATTCTATTTTACATGGAGTTTAATTGCACGAATTAAGGACTAAATTATATCCCTAAAAATCATAATCTGATTTGAATACACTTGCTGGAATTAGGGAGTTTGAGAGTGATTGGGAATCTGCTAGTTGACCGAATAGAATCCCTATATCCTCGGAATTCTCCCTTACATTGAGGCTTCGAGCTATGTGCCACGTGGGCTAGGCATTGTGCGATCTGCGATCAGACCGTTAGGGAGGGGTGGCGCTTGATTCCTTCAGGTGTTTTTGGGCCTTACTTTTCCGTCATAACTCATATGGGCTTTGTTGACTTGTTTGGGCCTGTTGAGTATTTCAGCAATTTTGGACTTACTTGGGCCTTGAGTAATTTGGCACATAACAGAATCAAAACAAATTGATATCGTAATGAGTAAATCAGTTAATAATGAAACTCAATAAAATTAGATCCAAATAATATATTTTATTTTCTAATGCATTTTTAAAGAAATAAATGGTACAAAAGTTTTTTTTTTTACAAGATATTTAGACTAACAAATGGTATTATATTGAAAAAAATTCAGTTTAGTCCCTAAGTGATTTCCTTACATTGTTTTTTAGCGATGTCTGTATTTTTAATTCTCGTGGCCCCTAAATGATCAGAAATAAATCAATTTAGTCCATCTAACCAAAATTTTAATAGCTTGACAGAAAGTAAAAATTGATTATTTTGCCCTTGATTAATAAAATATGATTGGTAAATAATGTATTTACCCTCATACTTTATAAAACATTACAAGTTTACCTATATATAATTGTGTCCCTTCCACAAATAAGAACTTAGAATAACTCAATAAAATAAAACAAATAATATAATAAATCCTTTAAGTAAATATTTAATAAAAAATTTTAGTGCTGATTAATTAAATATTTACTTTTAAAAGAAAATAACAAATAACAAATTAAACAACGTATTCAAAAACAAATAGTTCGGTTTGCGGGGTTACCAGAGGTGGTTGGGACAAAACAACCGGTAGGTTATCTGGGATGACAAAACCTAAGAGGGTCTGCCTAATCAGAGATAGTGGATTCCCTGCTAGGGGCTATGTTCCTGTTTATGGCCAAGTGGTTCGATGGCTCAAAGTTTCCTTAGAGGAATAGGACACAACTTTCCTTCTAACTCCAAATTGTTGACTATAAAATTTTGGTTTAGAAAAGTCAACGATTGTCAACTGCGCCACTTAGGATAACCTTGTGATCAACGATTGTGAGCAATGAAATGTGGGGTCAAATGTCCTATATCACAATGCCTAGAAGAAGAATCTCGGACGATGTGAGGACCAAGAAGCAAAGGTCACATGAAAGTGATATCTGAAAACAAAGAAAAATCCCTAAGGGGTGCCGAACTGACACCGACGATTAAATTTTGGACGACCAAGTTAGTTTCTTAAGGGTGGAGGATGAATAGTAAAAATGGTAGAGTTTGGGTTGAAAGAGTTGATAACAACATACCTTCATCTTCCTTTCTTACTCCTATTTATAAGAGTTCCATATACCTTCCCTTTTTAGCCATGTGGGTCTAGTCACTTGTCATAGAGGCTTTCAATCATTTGCTCATTCCTTTGATCCTAGGTTGTCAAACCCTCGGAGAGTGATTTGAGGGACTTAATTACTTCATTAGCTGTTTGGTGGCCCGAAGCTGTCCGAAATTAATATGTCGTGTTAAGGGTCTGAACCTTGGTTGCGTATGTGATAAATGTTGTCAGGTGCATTAAACGTATGCAGCCTTCACTTTACCAAGATCATGCCTAGTGCAGTTAATGTTGATTTAACATGTAATAAATTTTTGCATGTACATTTATTGTGGATGAGACGTATCTCCATCAACCGACCATTATAGCAGAGAGATATCTCAGCTAGATCTTCAACAAATTATAAAAAAGGGGCGTCGAGGACCCTAACAACACCATAATCATATATATTCTGGGAAATACCTTTAAGGATGGACCGTCGTTTACTATGCCGTCCAACCACTTTTCTATCTTGTTTATGGACTCTTCGGTATTTTATGACGTAGCCTTTCTCTCCAAGAATTACCCTCCACAATCATAAATCCATCAATTTAGTCTATTTAACTGAAATTTTAATAGTTTTATCATTTTGCCTTTAATAATAAAATATGAATATTAATGACGTATTTACCTGCATAATTTGTAAAAATTACAAGTTTACCCACACATAATTTTGTCTCTTCCACAAATAAGAACTTAGAATAACTCACTAAAATAAAACAAAATAATATAATAAATCCTTTAAGATAATATTTAATCAAAACTGTTGGTGCTAGTTAATTAAATATTTAACAACCTATTAAAAAATAAATAGTTGATTAAAAATTAAAAGAAATTGTATATATTTAAAAACTAAAATTAAGAATAATAATTGATAATAATTAAAATTGAACATTAAACAAAATGATAAATTATTTCTTATCAAAATTATTTTTAATCTATTATTTTATATAACTAAAAATATAAAAGAATTAATATATATATATATATATATATATATATATATATATATATATATATATTGGAGACCACCTTCAATGATGACTTCCATGGAGGAAACCGACTTCCTCCAAAATGAAGGAAGACGACTTCTTGCGACGAGATTCCAAATCTTGTGGGAGGAAGTGATTTGGAGGAAGCAAGCAAGCTTCCTCCAGTTACAATTTGGAGGAAGACTTCCTTTAGATCCATCGGAGGAAGCCGCGACTTCCTCCAATTATGGAAGGAAGCTATGGAGGCTACCCACGACCTCCTCCATTTTTATTTGTTTTTCAAAAAAAATATATTTTATTATGTTTTGATATTATTTTATGATTTTTTGTTTTATATTATTTATTTATTCAATTACACATGTCAAAATATAAAAAAAGTAGATGTGCCAAAATATAGTATATTAACATGTTTTAGGACTAAATAGTCCACACTGTTAAATGTGACTAATGAAAACCTAACATATGGACTAAATTGAGGAATTTAAGATAATTTAGGGGGTTACGGAAACATTATTAAAACAGAATGTTGGGATTGACTTGTCTGTTGTGCTGGGCTCTATCAGCTTTCCAAACCTGTTGGGCCTTGTTGGCTTATCTAAGCCCGTTGGACTTTATTGATACTTCTGGGCCTATTGGGCTTAATGAAATTAAACACATAACAATAAATGATATAAAATCCAAAACTTAGCCTAAAAATCAACTCAAATGATGTGGTAAATAATTTGTGTTTATTCACCACATCGTCTCAAGAATTGCATAATAAAGATAAATTATTGACCACATCATTTAAGTTAATATTTTTGGTGTACAATAATACTCTTTAAAATTTTGATTAGTGGTACCAAATGAATGCATTTTTGATAATTTAAGGATTAATAAATTAAAAGGATAAAGATTGTTAAAAACGAAGAAATGGCAATAATATAGGGATCAAATGAAATTTTTACTTTTAGAAAGTACTAATTTAATTTATATACATAATACAATATAAAGCAATTATCAATTTGGTCCCTAACTTTTGGAGAATCATCAATTTTTTTAACGTAATATCGTTTTTTAGTATCCTTGGACCCTAACTTTTTGAAAATGTATCATTCTGGATCTCCACTAAAAACACACAAAAAAAAATAAATTAAAGAGCTTGAATCTCCAGCGATGGAGGTCACTGGGTCTCCAGCAATGGAGATTCAGTATCCATCACTGGAGATCTAAGTTCATCCCAAAAAAAAGAAAAATGAAAACGAACCCAGATCTGGGTTTGTTGAATGTTCAATTTTTTTTTTGTGGGGATCCAATCTGAAACTTGGATCTCCATTAACAATAATTTATTTTTAGTTCTTCATTTATAATTTTTTTTTATAAAAAAAATTTCAATATAATCTCCACCGTACATCAATCTTGATATACGCTGGAAATTCATTTAATTTTTTTAAAATTTATTTATTTTAAATTTTTAACTAAGGATAGTTATGTCATTTCATCAAAAATTTACTGTTGACTCATTGATAGGTTGAAAGATAAAAATACCCCTTAACCATTAAGTTTGACTAACGGTTGACTCACACAAAGACCAAATTGATATATTTCCAAAACGTTAGGGCCCAATTATATTAATAAACGAAACTGCATTATAAAAATTGATGATTTTCCAAAAATGAGGGACCAAATTAATAATTGCCCTATAATATAAGATGGATTTGAAAGATTTTGAGCATGCAATTAAATTATCTTTTATATTTGAATCAAACCTTTTTGATATCATAATGAGTAAATCAATTAATAATGAAACTCAATAAAATTAGATCCAATAATATATTTTATTTTCTAATGCATTTTTAAAGAAATAAATGGTACAAATGTTTTTTTAATGGAAATTTAGACTAACAAATAGTATTATGTTGAAAAAAAATTCAGTTTAGTCCCCAAGTGATTACCTTACATTGTTTTTTTAGAGATGTCTGTATTTTTAGT
Organism: Xanthoceras sorbifolium; assembly: GCA_003430845.1. Classification (NCBI taxonomy): domain Eukaryota; kingdom Viridiplantae; phylum Streptophyta; class Magnoliopsida; order Sapindales; family Sapindaceae; genus Xanthoceras; species Xanthoceras sorbifolium. Next base: position 19,197,222 of record CM010622.1, on the reverse strand, counting down.
TCTCGTGACCCCTAAATAATCAGAAATCCATCAATTTAGTTCATATAACTAAAATTTTAATAGTTTGACAGAAAGTAAAAATTGATTATTTTGCCCTTGATAATAAAATATGAATGTTAAAGGATGTATTTACCCTCATACTTTATAAAACATTACAAGTTTATCTACACATAATTTTGTCCCTTCCACAAATAAGAACTTAGAATAACTCAATAAAATAAAACAAATAATATAATAAATCCTTTAAGTAAATATTTAATAAAAAAATTTAGTGCTGGTTAATTAAATATTTACTTTAAAAAGAAAAATAACAAATAACAAATTAAACAAAATATTCAAAAACAAATAGTTCGATTTATGGGGTTACCAGAGGTGCTTGGGACAAAACAGCTGGTAGGTTATCTAGGATGAAAAACCTAAGGGGGTTTGCCTAATCGGAGACTGTGGATTCCCTACTGGGACCATCCGCTTGGCGCTATGTTCCTAGTTATGGCCAAGTGGATCCATGGCTCAAAGTTTCGTTGGAGGAGTAGGACACAACCCTCCTTCTAGCTCCAAATTATTGACTGTAAAATTTAGGTTTAAGAAAGTCAACAATTGTCAACCGCATCACTTGGGATAGCCCTGTGATCAACAATTGTGAGCAATGAAATGTGGGGTCAGATGTCCTGGATCACAATGTCTAGAAGAGGGTTCTCAACAATGTGAGGACCAAGAAGCAAAGGTCACATGAAAATGATGTCTAAAAATAAAGAAAGACTCGTGAGGAGTGCCAAACTAACGTCGACGATTAAACTCTAACGATCAAGTTAGTTTCTTAAGGGAGGAGAATGAGTAGGAAAAATGGTAGAGTTTGGGTTCAAAGAGTTAATAACAGCAGATCTTCACCTTCCTTGCCTACTCCTATTTATAAGAGTTTCATGTTCCTTCCCCCTTTTAGCCACGTGGGTCTAGTCACTTGTTAAATAGGTCATCAATCATTTGCCCATTCCTTTGATCTTAGGTTGTCAAATCCTCAGAGAGTGATTTGGGGGGACTTGATTGCTTCATTAGTTGTTGGTGGCCCGAGGTTGTCCGTATTTAATGTGCTATGTTAGGGGCCTTAACCTTGGTTGCGTGTGTGATAAATATTGTCAGATATATTAAGTGTGTGCAGTCTTCGCTTTACCAAGACCATGCCTCGTGCATTTAATGTTGATTTGACATGTAATAAATTATTGTAGGTGCATTTATTGTGTATGAGACTTATCTCCATTAACCGATAGTTATAGCAGAGGGATATCTCGACTAGATCTTTAATAAAGTATAAAAACGGGGCGTTGAGGACCCTCTCGACGCCATAATCACATATATTTTGGGAAATACCTTTAAGGATGGACCATCGTTTGCTATGTCGTCCAACCACTTTTCTATCCTATTTGTGGACTCTTCGGTATTTTCTGACGTGGCCTTTCTCTCCAAGAATTACCTTCAATAATTATACATTCATTAATTTAGTCCATCTAACCGAAATTTTAATAGTTTGACTATTTTGCCCTTAATAATAAAATATGAATATTAATGACGTATTTACCTTCATAATTTGTAAAAAATTACAAGTTTACCTACACATAATTTAGAATAACTCAATAAAATAAAACGAAATAATTAATAAATCCTTTAAGATAATATTTAATAAAAATTGTTGGTGCCCATTAATTACATATTTACTTTTAAAAGAAAAATAACATATAACAAATTAAATAACGTAATAAAAAATAAATAGTTGATTAAAAATTAAAAGAAATTGTATATATTTAAAAACTAAAATTAAGAATAATAATTGATAATAATTAAAACTGAAAATTAAACAAAATGATAAATTATTTCTTATCAAAATTATTTTTAATCTATTATTTTATGTAACTAAAAATATAAAAGAATTAAAACAAAAAAAAAAAGATTGGAGACCACCTTCAATGTTGACCTCCATGGAGGAAGCCGACTTCCTCCAAAACGGAGGAAGACAACTTCTTGCGATGAAATTCTAGATCTTGCGGGAGGAAGTGATCTGGAGGAAGCAATCAAGCTTCCTTTGATTGCGATTTGGAGAAAAAATTCCTTTAGATTCGTCGGAGGAAGCCACGACTTCCTCCAATTATTGAAGGAGGCTATGGGGGCTACCCACAACGTCCTCCATTTTTATTTATTTTTCAAAAAATAAATTTTTATTATGTTTTGATATTATTTTATAATTTTTTTCTTTTATATTATTTATTTTTTTAATTACACATGTTAAAATATAAAAAGTAGATGTGTTAAAATATAGTATATTAACATGTCTTAGGATTAAAATAGCCCTCATATCATTAAATGTGACTAATGAAAACTTAATAGACGGACTAAATTGATGAATTTAAGATAATTTTGGATGTTATTAAAACATTATTAAAACAGAACGAAAAGCTAATCATTTAGGCAGTAAAATAAAATAGTCCCTATAATATTTGAATATAACATAAAAATCAATAATTAAATATAAAAGAGAAGGGGTTAAAAAGGTAGGATTATCTAAAAGTCCCAATTTGTAGAGCCCCAAAATCTATGAAAAAATAAAAATAAATAAAAACTCGGTTTCTTTGTCGCTGTCCCCATCTGCTATAAAACTAAAAGCTCCCGCACGATTCGATCGATCGAGAGAAAGAGATGCATTCTGGTGAGGGGAGAGACAGGGACAAAGAAAAGGTTTTTGTAGAGCATTGCAAGGGCGTTAATGGCATCGACAAGGTCATTTTGAGAGAGGTCCGTGGCTGCTCTGCTGAGGTATTCTTGATCTCGCTTTTCTCTGTTTTAATCTATTTGTTCCAACTTGATTCTGATTTTGTGTTCTGCGAGAATTGTTCTCTATTTTGATCTAGTCTTTTTTGTATTCAGTAGATCTGAACCCAATTTGACCGACTCTTCATCGGAATTTACTCTTTTTCCTTGTTTTGTTTTTCTTTTTTGTTTGTAGCTGGTTTGTGATTTATGCATTATACGAATCAATCTCCCATTTCCATGATTTTGTTTTAATATTGCCGTGATTGATTGAAGAGTAGAGGCATTGTCTTCATTTTAGTTTTTGGTTGATTTACAATTGTGTTCAATAATTAATATAATTGTTTTATCACTTCATTTTTTAATTTTTTTATTCATACATTTTGCTAAGCATGTTCCTCCTTGTATGACTTCAACAACTATTGGCATCAAATGGCAATCAAAATGTTATCATTGGCACGAGTTCAGAGTTCAGACATTACTTCAATATAGGATTTTATGTGGTCTGTCCCTTGCTTATTTGTGCGGTGCTTTGAAATTAACACACAGGTTTATCTTAATGACTTGCTTAACAAAATATATGAACAAATAAATAAATGAAGTGATAAGTCAATTATGTTTATGATTATAACCATTGTAAAGCAGCCAAAAACTAAACTAAAATAATTCAAGGCAATGGCAGTACTCTTCAATCAATTAAAGCCATACAAAAATTAAAGTAAATAAAATTTTGGAATATTCTATTCTTTCATATAATGCATAATTCGCACCAACCACCAAAACAATCAACACTGAAGGATTTTATTTTTTTAGTTCTCTCTCTTTTTTTTTTTTTAATGCCCAGCTTCTAGTGAACTACAGGCTATCTTATATATTCTCATCGCTATGTTTCGTGTGTTTCCTTTTCTTTTCCTTTGTCAAAAGCCTTCAAGTTGAATTAAAGGCATATAATGAAACAATCTCCGATGACTTTTTCATTTTATCCTTATTCCTAATCAGAACTTGTTGTAAGTCTTTGTAATGCTTAGTTTAGATAAGAAAGAGTGTATACAGTATTTATTATGGGCATCTAGGGAATGTGTTAGTCTTGGTGTTATTCACTTGTTTTTCTCTTTTTTTTTAACTCTCATACTGTGAGAAAGCTATTTTTTCTTTGTAATTTAATCTTGTGGTTAGGATGCACTTATATGATTTAAGTGAGCCAGTTTGCTATTTTGATATTTTCTGTTCTTTGCTTTTATATATGCATCATTAGATGAATGTTGATTAACTTTAAGAAACTCTCTAGTATTTAGGGTTTTATTTGCCTGGTTTCTCATAAGGGGAATTGGATGTTGTGATATATGTTTCATATTTAATATATGCTTTTTGTTCTTTTTTAGTTTTGATGAATTTTTCTTTATTTTATTGAGGAAGCTAAAATTTTATAATTTTCTTTTCTTCTATTTTATTATTATAATTTTTGTGTTAAAACAGGTATATTTGTATGGAGGACAAGTGACATCCTGGAAGAATGAATATAGGGAAGAACTGCTTTTTGTTAGTAGTAAGGTACAACATTAATTATTTTGTTACACTTTCAGCTTTAAGAATTAATATGAAGTTTAAACTTTTATCTTGACTTGGATGTGTGGACCTTCTAACGGTCATAAGAATTAATTTTGCTTATATCTGTTCCATAAAAACTATGAATTTTAAGCACATGATCACAGATGACCTCATATGAAAAATTGTTTATGGGAAACATTGTGGTGCCAAATTTCACTGGCACACACACCGCAGAACTTTGATTTAACAGTAATGCCATGGGTCTGCATGGACAGGTCTCTGACATGGTTAATCAAATTTGTTTAAGGCGTGAGGACTTGCCTTTTTACACAGACATGCAAAGGCCCATATGGTAAAGATGTATAAAAATGTAGATCTGTGCAAACATGAATATTCATTGTTCTAGAGTAATTACAAGATCTAATTAGCAACTTTTCTTTTCCTTTTTTATCGTTTTTTGTTTTTTGTTTTTTGTTTTTGTAGAGGAGCTGTTGGTGAGATTCGTGAATAGTCATACTTAAATAAAGAGCAGGATTAAGTAAAACAAGTTTATGTGTCAGCTAGCTGGGACTTGAAAAGAATCTAAAGATTCATAACTGCTTCTCGACCCACTGCATATTTTCAATGTTACCCTTATCAGTTTTTTCTGGGACATGTCCACATCCATTTACATGGTGGGTGTAGAGAAAGAGGTAGGTAGGTAGGGGGCCTATACCAGTTTTTATGTATTCATGAAACTGCCCAAAAACTTTTCTCACATGGTTTTGGGGTGGGGGCAAAAAAATAAAATAAATTCGTAACTGCTCCTCTACCCACTGCATATTTTCAACATTACCCTTATCTGTCTTTTTTGGGACATGTACGCATCCATTTACATTGTGTGCGTGTGTGTGAAAATCTCGGAGAGAGAGGGAGGGAGGGAGGGAGGGTTGGTAGGTACTAGTTTTTATGTATGCATGAAACTGTCCAAAAACTTTCTCAAATGGTTATGTATTAGGACTTGAAGTTAATACTGTTAATTCCTTAACTTCCAGAAGGAAGAATTTGTTAAAATGACTTGGATTAATAAAATTGATTTCTATCTCCAATAGGGTTGCTTTATCTGTTGCTGACATGATCTGTTTCTTTGCCTTTATAATCTCTCGGGCATCTGTAATGCCAGCAGATCAGAGATATTTTCTCCTTTTGCTAACTGTATTAGTTTAATACATATATTTTTTTCATTTGTAAAGTTTATTTATGCTTTATGCAGGCTATTTTTAAGCCTCCAAAGGCTATTCGTGGGGGTATTCCTATCTGTTTTCCTCAAGTATGTGTTTCCCCTTTCTTACTTTTTTTCTTTTTTTTTCCTTTATTGATTTTCATTTGTTTCATTTTGAAATAAATTTTTTGTACATGCAGTTCGGAAATCAAGGTTCTCTTGAACAACATGGATTTGCAAGGAACAGGCTTTGGAGCATTGATCCAGATCCTCCACCTTTTCCAACAAATAACCCAAACAAGGCCTTCATTGATTTGATACTTAAGCACTCCGAAGAAGATATGAAGATCTGGCCTCACAGGTGCATGACTCATATTTGGCAGTGACATGTTCAATTCAGCTTGAATGAATAGCAAGTTCTTTTATGATGTCTCTTTCCTTTTTCTTTTATCTTTAAATTTTTTTTTTTGGAAGTAGTCCAGTGACTTTCAAATGCATCTCTATTTCTTTTGTGGCAAATGTGTTTCCCTAGGATTAAATCTTGTTTTCTGATATGGAGTTAGCTAAGAGTTTTTAAAACATGTCAACAAACTTTTGTGATGGGAGACAAGCAAAACTTTTATTGATAAATAAAAGTATCAATAATGAACAAGCATTTCACCTTGACTACAAAAAGAGCTTATCGAGTATAAATTTAACAATATACAAAAAGCATATCTATTTGAAGCCTAGCCACTAAGCAAAAAGCTGTCTCGCTACAAAAATATGTGTAAAACTACCCCACAACCCCCTCTCTGTTATGAATGGAGAAAAAAGAAGTATCTCTAAATTCCTTGGAGATGGAGGCCCGTAAGGATGCTAAATACTGAACTTGATCTTTCTTTCAAATTTCTATTGTTCATCTCTTGCCAAATGACCCAAATCAAATCAAGGACAGTGCATTCTTACAGAATCTCAGCCTTATCTCCTTCAGGAAAAGCACAAAAACACTCCATAATCTCAAAACTGAGCCTTTAATCATTTTTTTGCATTATGGGCTGCAAGTGTTGGGCCAGTTTTCAATATCTTAGCTTCTCACCTTCTTTTAATAATTGATTCCATAGACTAGATGCAACAATATAATGAAGGAAAAGTTGGTTTAATGCATTCCTCATTCCGTTTATCCATAATGCAAAAGGATGGTGAAGGCTCATATTTGTGAATCTTCTATGATGATCTCACTAGTATTAATTAATCTTTCTACTTGCCACAGCTCAAGATGAAAATTGAATCTTGGGACCACCTTTTCAAATGTATATGTTTGAAGATACTTAGAGTCAGTATATTTTCGCCTTCTATTTCTTTATTGGAATTGATTGGTATGTAACATGTGACAACTATTTACAGATATGAGTTTCGCCTAAGGATAACTCTTGGACCTGGAGGAGATTTGATGCTGACTTCTCGCATTCGAAATACAAATACTGATGGAAAATCATTTGCATTCACATTTGCCTATCACACCTATTTTGCTGTTTCAGATATCAGGTCTTCTAATAATACTTTTCTATTTAGCTATCATTGGTATTTTTGTTAAGTGTTTTTTAAATTCAATGAAGGTTAATGAAGGCGGGCACCTAATTGGTATTGAATGAAGTTTCATACCACTTATGCTCCTGGTTGGGTTGATTATTGCCCCATACAGCAATTTTTGGGAAAGTACCAAACACAATGTAGATCAGATTGACTGATCTAATCATTTTGACAATGAACTCTGCGATTTTGTGTAATATTTTTTACCGCAAGTAAATATGATTTTATTAATTTTCTTTTTTGAAAAAATAGATATTTTACTTTATTAGATATATGAGTGCGTAAACATTGTAGGTCAGATGAGCTCATCTTATATTTCTGTCAATGGGCCCAGAATTCTTGTATAATATACCTTTGACGGTAAGTAGAAGTGAAGATTTTGGATCAAAGAGATATACCACTTGATTGGTAATTTTAGATGTCTAAGTGCCAGTGGAATTATGTGGGAAAGGATGCACTTCTAGTTCATGGGTCTTGGGCTTTAATTGCTCTTATGAATTACTGCCTCTTCCAAATATTTCTAAATATTTTTTCCCATGTTCTTATTATGTTGATTTGTTGGTTTGATAAGATTTGTGTGAGATTGAAGGTTGGGGTGGTGGTAAAAGGTGGAATAACTGTCATTAAAGCAATGAAGTAACTTTTTTTTCTACACCAAAAAATGCTAACATACAGAGGAAACTCAAATGGACAAGAGTGAAAAAGGAGTTATGATAAAAGTATAGATTTGGGTATCTTAGGTATCGCATCCTTTACAATCGACTTTCTGTTTCCCGGAAATAGGTTTTTGCACCACATACTTCTTGACATGATAGTAATGTGAGAAATCGTTAAATCAGAATGAAGTTGGTAGTGGTTGTATGAAATGAGGAGAATGGAGAGTATTACCAAAATCGTTGGAGTTACCATAATATTCATCGCTTAGAACCCAGCTCCATTAGAACTATAATGTCTGACTATCAAGGTTTTTATGGAATAAAAATGTCAACTTGATCTTTGTAATATATGGATAGTGGTACCAGAATTTTTAATTTCTATTATAATCATATTATCTAATTCTAAGGGCTTTTATGGAATGAACATGTCAAATTAACCTTGATTTGTACTGGAGATTGCCCAAATTCTGCAATTAACTTTTGTGCAACTGCGATGTCTTCTTTGCCAACCTAACTCTCATGTTTTTCCCTTTTAGTGAAGTGCGGGTAGAAGGATTAGAGACATTGGATTATCTGGACAACTTGAAAGATAAAGTGCGATTTACCGAACAAGGGGATGCAATAACATTTGAATCAGAAGTTAGTGTCTGCTTTAATTTAGATCATAGGTTTTTATTTTATTTATTTATTATAGTTATAAGTTCTAGAAATCATTTCTCTTGTCTCTTAACTATTGTAATTCTTTTCATGGTAAAGGTGGATAAAGTATATCTGAGTACACCTACAAAAATTGCTATTCTAGACCATGAGAGGAAACGAACATTTGTATTGAGGAAGGATGGACTTCCAGATGCTGGTGAGTTAGCTATAATCATATGGTTCATCTGTCTTTTAGTTTGCTTTCATACATTAATTTATGCAACTTAGATTAAAGTAGGAGACGGAATATGATGGACAGTGCAAGAACAATGTTTTACAATCATTATAATGTTCTAGTGCTCACCACTGACCAGTGGTGTGGCATACAAAATAGCACTGTACCTAGTGGTTATTCATGACTTCTCTTTTTCTGCAGTTGTCTGGAATCCTTGGGATAAGAAAGCTAAGGCAATGCCTGATTTTGGTGATGATGAGTACAAGCATATGCTGTGTGTAGAGGCTGCCTGTGTGGAAAAGCCCATCATATTGAAACCTGGTGAAGAGTGGAGAGGAAGACAGGAGATCTCTGCTGTTCCTTCCAGTTATTGCAGCGGCCAACTTGACCCACGGAAAGTTTTATACACTGATTGAAAAATTGGGTTTTTGTTGTGCATCTCTCACCTACAGGTATTTTACTGACACAAAACATTTATATTGAACTGTATTGCATTGATTATTTTCTGAAGGAAGTAACTGTGTTGGAAAAATTAAGGTTACATGTTGATTTGTGGACCCTGGGTGGAAAAGGCATTTAATTTCTTGGGGTACTAGGCTCCGGTACTTTATTTTCATGTCAGGCATATATGTTAACAATTACTGGCAGACCTGGATGGATCGTAGTAACCCAAATTAGTAGGATACTGCTGGCTTTTGTTCTGATTATATGCATGTAAGGATGCATACATTTGACTTATTAAAAAGAATGTACCTATTATGCTTGTGTGAATTCAATATGCTGGTTTTAAAGCAAAATCACTTTGACATTTTAACTTAATTATGTCTATACGTTTGGGAAGCAAATATATTTCTGAGCGATCTAACTTTTGGATTTGTGGTATCTTATAGCATTATAGTTAACCTCTTAAGATCTTATGTGTTGCTGTCAATTCCTGCATTTGAATTCATTCACAATGTATGATTATCAGTTTGCATCCGAAAAAAATGGTATTAGAATATGTATTTGACTTTTGACCTAATAATCTTTCTACTTTCCATCTATTCATGTTTAGACAATTTTTATGGTTTTCCATTCACACTCCAAATTGAGCCCAGTCGTATAGTAAACTCTAACTTATAGTAATCTGATTTTATAGAGGATAATGATATGCTCTTGTAATTTTTTCTTTGGCAATGTCAAAATTTATCGTTTGAACTCATTCAGCATCGTTCATTTGGTGCAGTAAGTGGATTCTTGCCAGGATTTTTTGGAGGGCGGAGTTCAAGAGAGCAAAAAAGAGGCAGTTAAAAGGTCTTCAATATTCTGTAAATTTCCAGACTGACAAAAAATGAGACGAATGTTAAGCATTTAAGTTTTATTTTGCTTTTTCGTCTTATAAAATGATTGAAAATTGAAAAATATTTTCTTTTGTTTAGGAAATTTGTGTTCATTTTTTTAAATGGTGAAATTTACTACAAAAGATTTTTTTTTTTTTTTCTTTTCAAATTTGGTTTATATGCAATCTTTGTTTCTAGATTCAGTTGTCAAGTATTTTGGTACAATTTAAGTTGCCAAACTGGTACTTTCAGCAAGTAGATATGTTTTTCTTTGGTTCTAGTTATATTCGTCTTTTATTTTAATCTCTTTAATGTAGTGGTAAAAGATTGTAGTGAAGAAAATTGAGTACGTTCTCATATTTGATCGAGAATCCTTATGCTATCTATATTGGGGAAGAGTTATTTAGAAGTATAATTATTTAGAGTAAATAATATCAAACCTCTCTAGATTTATCTTTTTACACGTAAACATAACTTTAGTCAAAAACCAATAATGATATTCTTTGTTGTTAAAATCGTAAAAGTATGGTAATAATTAAAATTATTAAAATAATTTTAATTCAAAAAATTAAAATTAAATATATTCATTTTGTAACAAAATATTTTAACAAAAAATAAAATATAGAATTAAAAGTTAAAATAAAAGGTGAGTATTCATCTCTAGATCTCCATACCCACATTTTTTTTTTTTAAATATATCAAATAGCCTAAATTTCCTTTGACTCTGAAGTATTAGTGTTGACTAACTAATTGTAAGGAGATCAATGTTAATTTTTAATAATATTAATTTCACGTGTAAATTGACAAACCTAAGAGAGGTTTGGTATTATTTGTTTAGAAATATCGATGGTTGGAATGTCTTGAGCATTTTGTTGTTAGGTTTATAACCTTTATATTCATCTCAAGTGCATAGTCTAGTACGGTTTGAATCTATTCAGATTGGATTAGACTGGATCAAATTTTAAATTTTTTTTTTTTTTTCAAAAGTCCAAGTTGGTTTCTATGTCCTATTAATATGTAGCTTAAATTAGTAATACATCTGACTTTTGTTAATCAGTTCACATAAGCCATTAGTTGGTAATTGTGTTTTTTGTGCTGTTACAGAGTTTTGGGTGTAATGGGGATTTAGGTCTTGTGAGTCATTCTGAGATACTTTTGTAATCTCCATTGATCATATATAATTTTTTTTTTTATCTTTGCCCGTGGATGTAGGCTTTACGATTCGTGTTAAACTTTATTTTTATTTAGCCAATTTTACTTTGAGTTTGATAATTTACATGGTAAATTGGTATAAAACCTAGTTCGTATATTCATACTTGCTTTTTGGGATCCATTATCGAGCATTTAGTTGTTAGATTGACTTTCATATCTTTTGGGTTGTGTATTTGTCCAAATATATATATATATATATATATATATATATATATATATATATATATATATATATGATGGGGTAAATTTTGAGATTGAGAAATTTGACGAAGAAATAATTTGGCTTTTAGCAAGTGAGGATGCGAGCCTTGTAAACTCAACAAGGGTTGGCCAAAGAACTCAAAGGTAAGAAGAGTTTGCCTTAAAATATGCTCAAAGAAGAAAAAATAGAGAACACAGTGAATGTAATTTTGGTTGTTCTGATGTGGTGTTGCATGAGGTTTTTGATGAGAATTTTGTTGAATCATTATTACATTGTTTAGGTTGATGTTCAACTTAATTTTCAAATCAGTATAAACATACTAGATGGATCTTTAGAGTTCGTATTTAGAAATTGTTCCAAGTTTCCAGGAATGAAACATACATTGTTCAATAAAAGAAAATGAATATTTATTTGTAGTTTAACTACTCTCACTACTCGTGTTGAAATGACACCCCCTGTTCCACCACGCATAGTGAAGGATCTCTCCTCTAGGTTTTGCCAATAATCATTCCAATGTAAAGAAGAACAAAATAATTAGTTACCCCTGAATCTATTATTCAAGCTGAAGAATCATTTTCCACTAAACAAAATTTAATAATAAGTAAATCTGATTTACTTTTCATTTTCTTCTTATTGGAGAGCTGCTCGAGGTATTGTAGACAGTTCCTCTTCCAATAACTAACCTTTTTGCAATGGAAACATTTCTCTTTTGCTTAGTCAGTTGTGGTGCTCTTTATCTTAGGCTTAACCTTTACTTTACCAGTAGACCTCTTCCTCTTCTTGAAACCAGAAGAGGATGACTCAGCAACATTTGTTTCGCTAGTCTTACCTTTGGTAACTTGTCATGCGTTGGTTACAGGCTTTGGAGGACATCCCTCCATAAGCACGATTTAAGGTCTTTGCAGACCATGATTGCGTTTACGTTGTGTTCCACTTAATAAAGTTATCCCGGTTAATGTTTCGTTTGCGAGGAAAATAAAGCAGAAGACATTGCTGATATTTAAAGACATAAATCTAAATTAATATCATTCATTCATATATTCATTTCATGCTATATGTTCGGCATAAAATTAAACATGATGCATGGGCATAATTTTAATGTACTAAAAAATCCCCTAAAAAATAGTTGCTATGCTGCGACAATCCAACATCCCACAAGTAAGTGCCTAGGTAGGCTAGGTCAAATCTTTACATATTAGATCGGGACATTCTCAATCGGATAATACACCAGAATAACTATTTATTCTTATATTATCCAACCATCGCTTTAGTTTAGTAAGGATAATAAATTAACAACTTAATTAAGTCCTTCATTAGTGTGACCCATTGTTTCAAAATTCATGAACTTAATTTGAGAGTGCCTAGGTAGGCTAGGTCAGTCCCAAAATATATTTTGAAAACCTATCTGTTAGGAAGTCAACCTTGGTATTGACTCTTATGGACACCTTCCGTAGGGAGGACGAAAGCAAAACCGTTACGAGGCACTACTCGAGTCTCACGATGTTAAATTAACAATGGAGACTGCGGAATATAATGTCATAAACTATATGTGAATTTATCAGCTTTTAACTATTAAAACTAAATCATATTATTTGGTCCAATTATGTATTTGGTGTTTAACCAAATTAAAACCTAACATTTAAAAGGACCTAACTAAGCTAATTAACCGCTTTAATATATAGATTAGTTAATAATGAGATTTACCAAGTTTTTACTCCTAAAAACTAATCTCATTATTTGATTATTTTTAATTAAAGCATTAATCTAATTAATCTTAATTAATTAAAACAATCTAACTAATCAATTAAACACTTTAATATTTTGACTAGTCATTAATGAGATTTACCAAGTTTTTACTCCAAAAAATTAATCTCATTATTCGATTTTTTTAATTAAGTAATTAATCTAATTAATCTTAATTAATATAAAGAATCTAACTAATCACTTCAATTAAACACTTTAATATATTAATTAGTCAATTAATGGATATTACCAAGTTTTTACTCCTAAAAACTAAATCCATTATTTAATTGTCATTTATGAAATTATTTCCTATGTTAATCTCATTAAAATTAAAACAATAAAAATTATGACAATTATACATGACATATTATTTATGCATGTGTAGGCACACCTAATCTAAATGACATTCATATGTATGACAATGCTTTAAATCCATATAAACATCACATGAAAATAAATTAAAGCATACGTAATTGACCGAGTGATATTAGTTATCTAACTTAAACAACTCTAATTACAATTGTATTCACAAGGCATTCCTTGCTCTTCAAGAGTTCTTCTTTGAGTTGAATTCTTCTAATCTTCGTTTTCCAAATCAAGTCAAACTAGATTTTTGTAAAAAGTCAACATCTTTTCCAGAGATCCACATGTTACCTTAACACGCACTCTAGGTCAAGACAAAACCCTAAACGACCCTAATGTATGCAAAAGTTCAGCTGCCAGCAGCGTAGCCGCACACACGCAAGGTGTGCGCGATCCTCGCCCGAGCCGCGCTGTCGCACGCGTTCGTGGGTCGTTTCGCCCACAATTTTCAGCTCCAATTTTCTGCACTTTTTCCAGAAAATATTCGAAAATATTTTTTCAGGAAAAACAGCAAAAATTCATCCGCAAAAAATGCGAAAAACAGCCCTAGCGCAAATGCGGCAGCAGCCCGCGCGTGTTGCCATGCAGTTTTTTTTTTCGTTTATTCTTTGCACTGTGTGTCCATCTTCGACATTAGTGCATCTTGCTTCGACATGAATGTAGAGATCAAGTCTTCGACCGAGGACTTCTTTTCTTGTTGGCCTGAGAATTGAGTTCCCGTGGCACCTTGATAGCCTGGCTGCCTATTCTGAAATTCTGGTGGTGATGGTCGTACATTACCTTGCTGCTGATTGCTCCATGAAAAATTCGGATGATTTTTCCACCCTGAATTATAAGTGGCGGAATATGGGTTGTTCTGTTGCCTATTGAAGTTCTGTACATAATTTACTTAATCGGTAGGTCCCGAGGCAAAAGGATTCCCCACTTGGCAGTTCGTGCTCGCATGTGGTCCCAGACATAAATCGCATCTCATTACTGGTTACACAAAGTTTACAGTCAATTTATTGATTTGACTTGCCGTGGCTGCCACTTGAGCCTTCAGTAAGGCGACTTCATCAATTTCATAGACTCCGGCCACTCTTTGGGTTGTGGCCCGCTCATTTGACCATTGATAATTGTTGGATGCCATAGATTCAATGAGATCATACGCGGTATCGGTATCCTTGCCCATTAACGCTCCTCCTGCAGCGGCATCAATACTACTACGGATTGAGGGACACAACCCGTTGTAGAAAGTTTGCACTATTAACCACTTTGGCAATCCGCTAAGTGGACGCTTCCTTTGTAACTCCTTAAACCTCTCCCAGGCTTCATAGAGTGACTCACCATCAAACTGGGCGAATTGGGTGATTTCGTTCCTTAACTTAGCAGTTCTGCTTGGTAGAAAATATTTGGCAAAAAAAGCTTGAACCATCTCATCCCATGTATTGATCGATCCCGGTTGTAGAGATGTTAACTAGCTTCTCGCTTTATCCCGTAAAGAGAATGGAAATAAACGCAATCTAACAGCATCATCTGATACCCCATTATGTCTGAAGGTGTCATAAATTTGGAGGAAAATTTCAAGATGGGTATTAGGATCATCATGTGGCATACCTCCAAATTGGACTGTTGTTGTGATCATCTGGATGATGGCAGGCTTAATCTCGAAATTATTTGCTGCCACTGCCGGTTTCCTTATGCTAGAAAGAGTTCCATCTACCGTAGGGACAGCATAGTCTCTGAGAAGACGCGGAACATTAGGTGCTCCAAGATTAGCTTCAGGATTATCCGGGTTGTCCATAGCAGCTGGTGCTTTGACTTCCCTTAAACATAGATGGAGAGTTCTTTTGATTTCTGGATTAAAAGGTTCTCGTATGTCTCATGCAACGCGAAACTTACCTGCAAAAGTCAAAAGAAAAGCAAAAAATAAAAATAAAAAATAAAAAATTTCCAAAGTAGTAAAAGGCTAAATCGGTATTAATATTGACGTTCAATTGTCCCCGGCAACGGCGCCAAAAACTTGATGCGTGATTTTATGCAACTCGCAAGTGTACGAAATCAACACAAGTAATAAAGAGTGAGTAGAGTATCGTTCTCATGAGGACAATAAATATCAATTACCAAAATTAACTCAACCTAATTCTATTTGGAATAACAATATTTTAGAAATTGCAAATTAATTAAAAACAACGATTCGAATTCAAGGGAATTGAGATGTTAGGATATCCGATTTCACTTGGTTATTATTATCAAACACTCATGAGTTACTATCTAGATTTTATTACCGATGGTTGAATGCGTGCTTAAACTAGATTAACCAATAATCTCTCTCGAGTATTACCAGAATTATTCCATCGCACACCAATACCCTATCTCTCAATGACTACTGAGTGCGCGAGAACACATTAAGAATAAATAAACACAAAACAAGCAACACAAACCAATTACTATATCTCTATGTAATTTAGTATGTGATAAACATTAATACGAGCACGTGGTGGGCGTCTCCTCTTGGTTCATAACCCAACCACCTATGATGATTCTAAGTGATGATCAGATACAATAGAAAGCAATTAACACAATAATATCTATTCAACACATCAATAACAAATCTAAATAGAAAAACTCAATTGTATTTAATAATTAATAAACCAAGATCCATCATCAATCCTAACTATGGAAAATTAGTTCATGCTTGAGCAAAAGAATAAAGCAATAATATTCTTAAATTCTAGCATGACTTATTACAACGGAAAAGTAAAGGAGAAGAAATCTTAGAAAACTTCGTTGATTCCCAATCGATTGCCTCCCGAGGTGATGCGAAATTGATGACGAATACGATGCAGAACGAAGATGTTGCTTCCAAACCCTAGAATTTTCGACCTCTGGTTCTTATTGATTGAGTCTCTATTTATAGCTTTCCCAATGAAGAATTTGAGAAGGATATAACTTTCCCTAATTAAGAATTTGAGAAGGAAACGATCACATCACTTTGTGCCAAAAAGCGCTAGCTGAGGGCGCTACCTGAGGTAGCGCTTTTTGATGGAAAAAGCTACGAGTATAAATGTGCTACCTAGGGGTGCTACCTGAGGTAGCGCTTCTTGGTAGCGCCATCTAATGGAGAAGAAAAGTGCTAGCTGAGGGCGCTACCTCTCTTGGTAGCGCCACCTGATAGGCGAATTCTCCACCAAAAGGTGCTACCTAAGAGCGCTACCTGAGGTAGTGCCTCTTGGTAGCGCCTCCTAGACTTACTCTTTAACTTGATTTTATGGTCTATTAATCCGAAATCATCCAAAACATCATCGATCATCGAATATCACCTTCACACTAAATAAACACATCAAAACGTCCAATTTTCCTTAAGAATCGAGCAAGAACGATAAAGAATGGGGTCGCAAAATCATGCAAAATATGACATTATCAGTTATGAACTGAGAGGTGATGCCCACAACATGCTCAATGTAATGTCCACCACAGGTAGAATTAGATAGAGATATGCTAATTTGCTTGTATGATCATATAGAGTGTTTATTGTGACTAATGCATTTTCATGCACTTGGATATACCATCGAGAGATAGGATATTAGTGTATGTGATAATAGGTCTGATTTACCTCGAGAGGGGACTTTGGATAATTTAGATAAATACGGTCATCAACATGAATAATTAAGCCACAATGATGTGCTTTCATGAAACTCAATTGAATGGATTAGGTGAATTCAAATACACCTAACTTATCTCTCATATTGGTTGTTTGCTTTATTTTTATGTTTTTATATTTTTATATTTTTATTTGCCTCTTCCAAAACCTTCCGATTATCCAAATAGAGGTAGGCTTGATTACTTTTAGTATTCAGCACTTAAATATCCCTGTGGAGACGATAATTTACTCATCATTGTATTACTTGTGCCGACTCCGTATACTTGCGGGTACAAAAAATGCATAACACCCATGCCATGCAATCTGACCCAAGTCCACAGCACAACAGAACATAATAATGGTTCCTAAAGCAATATCAAGATTATACCAAAGAAAAAAGAATCTTTTAAACCACAATTATTGATCTAACAATACATGCACTATTACCATTACTTGCATAAAGCTTTAGCTCCAGGAGAGTTATAAGTTGAAAAATGAAATTGGAATTTATGGCTAACGAAAAAGGAAAATGAAGGGAGAAAACTTGAAAATTATCCATACTGAAAAATGAATTTGTTCATAGAACCTGTAACCTTTTACTGCAAAATTGATGTTATGTATTATCTTACAACAACATTTAAAGCTAATGACACAGGTGGATTTAACAACTTCCAAACATTTTAACCCAGGGTCCTTTGCTTGGTTGCATGCTTTACTACTTTATCTTCCACATGGAGGCCCTTCCACCGTCTCACGACACCAATGAGCTTTCTGTCTCTATTGGAAAGAACATTAGAACTGTTAGGATTTGTGAAGATTGAATCAAAAATGGATTCGGTTCGCAATTCGGCAAAATTTCGTGGTAGAATCGTCGAGATAGCCAGTGGCAGAAAGAGGCAGAGAACCGCGAGACCTGGGTGCAACCTAGAGGTTGCATGAGCAAGTCACACTAACAGAAGGAAAAACAGGCAGAGAGTCACGCGACCAGTAGGTCACGTGTAAGGTCGCGCGCGACCAGGAGCTAGTTTTGGCATTAAGTCGCGCCATCTTAGTCGCGCGCGCTAGAGCCAATAATTTTCTTGTTTCGATCAAACTTCTGTTTTGCGTCTAAATCCTGACCAGATAGGAAAACCTTTTCCTAGGTCGTTTTGTCTTAGTTATTTCTTATAAATACGTATGTAATGTTAGAGTTTTTTATGAGGGAAAATGTTCTTAATTTTAGCAGGAATCACGGGATCAGAAAAAGAACATTACAGAATTGAGAAATTCAATGGTGAGAATTTTAGTTTCTAGAAGATGCAGATAGAGGACTATTTGTACTAGAAAGAACTGCACCTACCACTGATAGGTGTGAAGCCAGAAACCATGAAAGAAGAATAATAGAAGGTGTTAGATTGAACTAAGAGCAGTTCGACTGAGTTTTTTGAAGTCAGTGGCCTTCAACATCAAGAATCAACAAAAAACAGCAACCCTTATCAAAGCCCTATCAAATATGTACAAATAACAGTCTGCAGCTAATAAGGTACACCTTATTAAAAAGTAGTTTGCTTTGAAGATGCCAGAGAGCGGTAACTTTAAGAAGCACCTGAACGCCTTTAACAAAGTCACTGACCAGCTAAACTCAGTTGACTTGAAGTTTGATGATGAAATTGAAGCTCTACTTCTTTTGAGGTAGATGCTAGAGAGTTGGAAATGAACAGTCCATTCAATCAGTGGGTCGTGTGGGAAGGCAAAACTAAGGTTCTAGGGGGTATAGACATGATTATTTTGGAAATTAGGAGACATGAGGTGAGGGTGGCAATGAGTCATCAGCCCTAAACATGGAAAGCAGAGGCAGAGGTAGCGATATGGGCAGCCAGAATGGTAGATCCAAATAAGGGTTTGGAAGGTCAGGAAATCGCCAAGATATCGATAATTCCAATCGAAAGATAAACATCGAGTGCTGGAATTGCGGTAAGAAGGGAAATTACAAAAGTCAGTGTAGGAGTACTAAGAAAAATGGTGATGATTAATTAGAGGTCAACTTATTTTCTGAAAACTATGGTGATGTCCTTATTTGTTCCGCAGAATGTGGGACATAGTTAAGGGTGCAAGATTCAGAAGAGATAGAAGATCCGAATCAGAAGCATCAGAGCCTTGGGCACATAAGTGTCAAAGAAGCTAGAGATTGTGCTTTCAGATAGAAAGCATGCAGGTTCGAAGTGAGGCGACAACGATCTGCATCAAAGTAGTGATTTAGGGAAACACAAAGTGGTAAGTTTTCAGCAAATTAACAGAACTCTAAAAGAAGTTCAACCAGTGAAGTTGGCAATCGAGGTCAGGAGACTAAGTCAAGGGTATCTCAAAAGTAAGGGACTGCAAGATCAGGAAGGGCCAGAGGTCGTGGACTAGTAACCAATGATTTGTGTTAGTAGAGTGTTACGAGATCAGGTAGTGCTAGAGGTCACAGATCAGCCATCGGAGATCAGCGAGCCATAAGATCAAGTAAACAACCTGGATAATATGATTAGGCAAGTCAGAGGAATGATGCGAGCCAATGGGAGCTTGCATTGGAGGAATGTCGCGATCAAGAACCACAGGCAAGAGGCTCACGCTTGTCACTCATGAACGATTATTAACCAAGCTAGTTGCCCAGAGGGACTAGAGCTAAGAGGCATCTTCACTAAAGTCTTCGAGGTTGAAGACAGGTTATTTAACTATGTTATTTTCGTTGATCATTAGAGGAGGGCGTTTCCTCAGGCTTCAATCTTCAAGTGGGAGATTATTGAGATTTGTGAAGATTGAATCAAGAATGGATTCGGTTCGCAATTCGATAGAGTTTCGTGCCAGAATCATCCAACAACCAGTGGCAAAAAGCAGTAGAGAGCCGCGCGACCTTGGGCACGACCTCGAGCAAGTCGTGCCAGCAAAATGGAAAATAGGCAGAGAGTCACGCGCTGGTGGCACGCCAGAAGTCTACTGTTTTCTTGTTTCGATCAAGCTTCTGTTTTGAGTTTGAATCCTGACTAGATAGGAAAACTTTTTCCTAGATCATTTTGTCTTAATTTTCTCTTATAAATACCTATGTAATGTTAGGGTCTTTTATATGGGAAAATTCAAGAGTTGAGCGAGATTATCAAAGAGCATACACAGAGAGAAACGCAATGTGAGAGTTTTTCCAGTATCTTTGTAATCAGTGCTTTTATAGTAAATTAAGTGCAGGTTCACTCCGTGAATGTAGGAATGTTTTTCCGAACCACGTAAAATTGTTGTCTTGATTATTCTTTTTACTTTCTTGTATGTGTTTTGTCTTTAGTGTATTTTTGCAAATACATATTTTGTATTATTTACTTCCGCTGCAAGGGGAAATCTCCAAACTATTCAATCTCTTCTTTTGTTTTAGGTACAAAGAAAGGATCCTTTGGAAGTTCTTCCCAATGGCTAAGTACAAGAATAGTACTTGCAGCTCCAAAAGTCCACCTCCTAAGCTTATCATCGAAACCGAAACTTTCAGAAACTGGCAAATAAGCACGAACAATAATAATGAAGACCCTTCCTGCATTTCCTCCTTCAAGACCCAGGCACGCCTTCGAGCAAGCACAACATATATAGGGCCAAAATATTCAGCCGAGGTGTTCAACTCACAAAAATATATACATGGCTTCTACAAGCCGAGGTTTCTTCTGAAGCACAGCTGCTCTACAAGAATCTTTAACTGTTGTTATAACCTGTCCAGAGAAGATATCAGCCACTGATAGAACAAATAAAAAACAAGAAACATCTACAAGGAATCGTAACAAATGTGTGAGTTCAATTGAATGTCAGCCAGTGAATCGAATATTCATCCAAATACACTTGAGAATTGTTTAAATGCATGGTTTGGTTGGAATCAAAGAGAACCAAAACTTAGAATAGAGAAGGTTCTGTAATTTCATTAGCAAAACTATACTCCAAGACAATAGGAGAAAGTTTAAGCATCACCAATCCTTATCAGACTATAAGAACACAAGATAACTATACGAATTCAATTAAATTTTTTATCGGTCATAATTCATCTATCCTCAAAAGTGAAATAAACAAAATTGATACCACATAATATACTAACCAAAGAGCAACCGAGACAGTGAAAAATGGAACTTTTATTGGAATTCACCCATAAACAACACCATAAGGCTTTCAAGTTATGAAATCAAAACAAACACAAAAGATCGACATGTGAACAAGTTTTAGAGACACAAATATGTACTAACTCTTGATTCAAGGTGAATCTGACTGAATTGGCCAGAATATGATCATACTAACTCTTGATTCAAGGTGAATCTGACTGAATTGGCAAGAATATGATCCTCTTCGGTCAAAGAAAATGTTGCATTACTTTGATCCCCGAAATGCACATTGCTCCATTGCTACTGATACTTCCACACCTCACTCAAGCCTCAAATTCCCAAAATCGATATTCTGCACTAAATAAAAATAATTTAATATGTCCAATTCAGACTATTAAGTGTTAAATGGAAAAAAACAAACAACCCCTTAGTCCAATCTGACCACATACATGTTGAGGATGGGTTTCTGTTTCACAAATCCCATAAATAAGGAATTGTAAGTTACTGTTTATACAAGAAAAAATCCAATACGGTAAATACTAAATATGGGATTCAAAATTTGAGTCTCATATTACTTCAAACCCTCCCACAACTAGTCATTCAAAGGAGACATTAATTTAGTTCTGATTTAATTATTTTAAATGACAAATTACAGCTAACTAACTAGGGTTTTAACTTTTTATCGACAAAATCAACTTATCAAAAAATTAACAGTTAACTCTCCTACTGTTAGTGTTGACCGTTAAAAATGACTGTTGACCATTCCAAAAACATGAAAAAGACCAAAATACCCATAATTTAAAAAAATAAAATAAAAACAAATCTAATTAAAAAAAATTATAAATTTTAAAATAAAACTTAAGATCTCCACCGTCCATTTGGACGGTGGAGATTAATAAAAAAAAATCAGGGAGGTCCTCTATGGGAGATCCATGGAGGACCTCCATGGGAGAACGAATGGAAGGTCTTTCCCTCCCCTTCATCATGTGATGAAGGTTGCCTAACCAGGTGTGACTAAGTGTAAGGACCTCTGTCGCACCAGGGGAGGCGAAGAGCCTCTGTCGTCGCACCAGGGTGGCTAGTTCAAAGATCTACATGGAGATCCATGGAGATTTGATTGCAATTTTTTTTTTCAAATCTCCACCGACCATATCTAAATGGACTGTGGAGATCTTAAATGTTTTATTTTTAATTTTTTTTAAATAAATCTTTACCATCCATCTAACTGAGATGAACATAGGCGATCTTAAATTTTTTTCTTTTTTAAAAATATTTTAAAAATAAATTAAAATGACCAAAATACCATTAGAGTAATTGACTTTTATGATTATTGACTAACATTTTGTAACGGTTGACTAACGGCAAGGGAGTTATCTATTAATTTTTCAATAAGTTGATTCCAGGTAAATTGCCTGTAATTTGTTGTATTTTAAATGCTTAACTTCAATTTTATTAGGCCAATCATGGGTTCCAATAACACCAAATCTATATAAATTGCTCTTTTGATTTTAAAAACACTAAAATGTGTATTTTTTTTTTAAAAAAAAAACCCTTAATAAGTACTCCTTCATAAACAAGTTTGTAGGTATATTTCTTCACTACCACCACCGCTCATTATGATTTGGTAATAAAAGACACTTATTCAATATATTAATATCCCATATTTGAGTGACGTACTTTAAATCATGATAAGAATAGTAAATGCAATCAACATTAATTTTATTTCATTGAGGGTGTAAACTAATTGGGAATTCCCAAACAAACTCATGCAAAACAACCTCATCTATTAGCCACCCTCAGCAAAAATGGCTTAAAAGAGAGACCAAGTTGAAGCAAAAATCACCGCAAGAGCACCCACCTTAACTCCATTAATGGGCGCCGGGGAAGATCCATCCGATGATGGACCATCTGATGCAGGACCGTCAGCAGCCGGTTCACTGGCACCTCCTGCCGTTGGTTCTGGCGGGGAGCCCATTGGTGAAGTACCATCAGATGGAGCAATATCTGTAGGAGATTCAGCTGCGGCTGGTTCTTCCGCAGGCGTTGGTGAACTTGCGTTCGGTGAACCAGCCATGGATGGTGTAGGAGCCTTAGATGGGGACGATCCCGGAGACTTGCCGGCAGCAGCCGATGGTGCCGGTGCCTGATCAGGAGCGTCTGTTTGATTTTCTTTATTGGCTGGAGTAGGGGCCGCGGGACTTGCACCGGGAGATGGGGACTTGGTCGGAGAAGGCGAAGAAGAAGATGGTGTTTCGGTGGTAGAATTGGAATTAGATTGAGAACTAGCAGTCAGTCCTGGAGGAACTATAACACTGCTAACTTGCAAAATGGAGATATTATAGGGTTGCGAAGCGACCGACTTTACCAATTTGGCCTTAAGTTCTGCGCCGGGGACGGCGGAGCCGAATGCAATGCTGCCGTCGCTCAAGTGGGTGACGTTCAAGAAGCCTTGTTGATCCTTTGCTTGACCACTGGACTGGAAAAGGGTTGTGAGAATGGCGGTTTTCTTTTCTAGATTTTGAAGCTTTTGTTGGTCGAAGTAATCAAGAATGACATGGAGGCTCAAGATGTTCTTGACGAGGGTATCAGGTTCACCGGAGAGGGAGGAGAAGGCGGCATTATTGACGACGAGGACGGTGATGGTCTGGCGGCTGTTGATGGATTCGGAAACTTTGGTTTGGTCCAACAAGTTAGAGAAAGTTGAGAAATCAGAGTATTCGCTTAGAATGGAGGTGATGTTGAGGGCGGAGGAAGAGGAGAAAAAGAGAAAGTAAAAGAAGAAGAAGAAGAGAGAGACGGGTT
Source organism: Xanthoceras sorbifolium (assembly GCA_003430845.1). Classification (NCBI taxonomy): domain Eukaryota; kingdom Viridiplantae; phylum Streptophyta; class Magnoliopsida; order Sapindales; family Sapindaceae; genus Xanthoceras; species Xanthoceras sorbifolium. Next base: position 19,173,227 of record CM010622.1, on the reverse strand, counting down.
TTGAGGAAGACATAATTTGTTTATTTTTATTTTTATTTATTTGTTGGAATGGAGTAAGGGAAATTTATATGCAAATGAGTGGATTCAAATGGGAGTGTATTTCTGCTATGTTTGGGGAGACTTTCATTTTGTTGTGGATATAAATGCATCACTCTTCTTCATTCTTTAAATAGATTTTCTTCTTCATCGAATACTATTTCTTCTCTATCACAAACGAATATATATTTAATGTCTCAAAATTTCCAATAATTCTCCATATTTACTTTTTTTTTTTTTTTTTTTTAAATCTGATACATGTAGGTTAGAGAACTATAGGGACCAATGGTCCGGACAGCTTCTCCCAATAAAGGGAGAGGTCTACTCCCAACATGGGATAGAGGTCTACCTATACAATTGCGTTTTTATAGGTGATGGTGGGAATATATATTTATATGGTTACACAAAGTGTTGAACCTTGGTGGCTTAGAGGAGTCTGAGACTTCCAACCACCAACACAAGGAATCTTGTGTATATTTACTTTTTCTTTTCTTTTCCCATTTTAAGTTTCATTCTACTTTGTAGGAGTTTATTTATAAGCGTTTTTACTTTTAGTGAAGTAAATAATTTTCAATAGTTTTTAAAATTTTGAAAATAATAAAATTAAAATCGCACTCACATCACATCTTTGATTATGTTTAACTTTTTAAAACACAAAATACCCTTTAAAATTAGGTTTTATAATGAAATAAGAATTAATACATTAGAAAAGACTATATTTAAAATAGAAAAAATAATAATAATTAAAATACCAGCTTCCCCTCCATGCACGCAAGAAAGAGTGAATATATTTTTTTGTAAAACAAATAAGTGAAAATTGAGATTTGAATATGATTTAGGGCAAAAATTATTTTGGTCCTTAAAATTTTCAAATTATTACTTTTTGGATTGATGTTTTATATTTTAGCTCGCGTGGTTTCTAACTTGTTAAAAATCTATTAATTTAGTACTTTTTTTAGTCAACAGCTGATAAATTTAATAGTGTAAAGGGTACTTCCGTATTTAGGTATAAAAATAAAAATTAAAGCTAAAAATTAAATTCTAAAAGATGAAATAATAGCAACTGAAATCTTTTTAAAAAAAATTACTTTTAATAATTTAAAAATTATTTTTGAAAATTATTTTTAATAATATAAAAATAACTTTTTAAAAATTAATTTTATTTTTATAAATAATAATGCCTTCTCTTCTGATATTTTTTTAAAAAAAATCAATTTTTATTATTTTAATAATTTATTTAATTTTTAATTTATTATAATGTTTTTTTATATATAAAATTTGTAATATTAACTTGAAGTGTTATTTTGAATTATTGAATTTTTATAAATTAATTACTATTGTACTGATGTTTTTTATTTTTTTAAAGGTTTTTAAATTAATTTATTATTTTTAATATTTAAGGAGTTGTCTTATAAATTTTGTATATTTCATAATTTTAATTTTTTTTATTGACACATATTAGATTCTTATAGATTGTACAAGTTAAGGTCAATTGTTAAATTTTAAAAATAAAGGGTAAAATTATATTTTTGACTTAATCACTTAAAGTTAAAGGTAAAACATTTGGTCAGAAAAACCAAAATGATATATTTCTGAAAAGTTAGGGACCATTAGAGCAAAAAAAGAAAATATCGGTCAAAAAGTAATAATTAGAAAAAAGATAGAAACCAAAATAAATTTCATCCTATGATTTAATATATTAAATATTTTTAATAATTTTGATAATGTGTTGTGCTCAAGATTTGTTAAGATTTGAATTTGGTAAAATTGACATTTGAAGATCATTTAATGTATTTTATTTTAATTTTTTTTAAAAAATATTTTTTATTTTCACAGGTTTAGATCCGAACTCGCAAAATTATGTAGGTTCGTGGGTAGGTGTGGGTTTGAATTAAACCAGCGAGTGCAAATCCAAACCCGAACCCCCATAATTTCATGGGTTCACAGGTGGGTTTGGGTGTGAAAAATTAATACGGGTTTCAATTTGAATTTGGCCAAACCCATCTGAACCCATCGACTGTCATCCCTAGACAGGACTCACCTAATCCTATGTAGAGTTTTACTAGGTGTTATTCTAATGATTTATTTGTGATAACTTTATTTTTGACTTTCAACTGTATTAGAAGTAAAAGTTTAAACTTTTCAATAATTATTTAGATAATATATTTTAAAAGAGGTTTTTGTACCAACTTTTTTTAAATCTGTTTAATTTGCACATTTTAAAAATTCTTCTAACTAAGATATGATATGACAATTATGATCTTAATTGGAGTAAATAATATATATATATATATATATATATGTATGTATTGATAAAAATTCATTTTATATATTATAATATAACTTTTTCTTAATATATTTTCTAAAAAATTCTATCAAAATAGTAAAATAATAAAATTTAGTCTAAAACAAAAATTTTATTAAAATATAAACAAATAACACTCAACCTACATGAGATTTGAGGAATTATAGTCATAATTAAAGTTTGCAAAAACTTACACTGACATCTTCTGAAGTTAAGTTTGTCCGTTTAAAACCAATGAAAAGACAAAAATGCCCTCAATTAGGAAAATAAATAAATTTTTTTAAAAAAAAACTTTAGATTTCTACAATCCATCTTAAACGATGGACGGTGGAGATTAATTTATAAAAAAAATATTTTGAAATAAAATTAAATATGAAAAATATATTAGATCTCAACCGTCCATCTTTGAAATAGACAGTTGATATTTAAAAAATAATAATAATAACTGAAAAAAAAATAGAGATGGGGTGGAGATCTAATCTGGATCTTCACCCTCATCAATCTAATCTCCATGGTTGGATCTTCCACGGATCTTGTAGATCTTTCCATTAAGATCCATTCAGTGAATGGATCTCAACGACAAGGGAAGCTCGAGTCTCCTTCGCCACTGGTAGGGGTGTCTCACTTCCCCCATCAAAAAAAGAGGGGAGGCAAGAACTCGCCTGCCAATATGGGAGGCTCGTTTTGACGGTGGGGGAGGCTTGAGCAGCCTTTCCCACCATTGAGATCCAGCAGCCATGGATGAATCTTGAAGATCTATCTATGTGAGATGATAGTAATTGGATCTCCATCGTCTATCTTGGTAGACATAGGGAGAAAATCGGTTAGATAAAATGCACAGCCAAAGGATTTGGGTTTTAAAATTTTTCCTTTTTATATGAAACGCTTTTCAAAATCGTTTCTTATTCATATACGAATAGAAAATACGAATGTAATACCTTTGTAGTTTCTCTTAACCCTTTAATTTCTTTAGTCAAGTCACAGATGTAGAGATGGAGGAGAATGACATGCGAAGAAAAAAACAACACCTTTTGCCTTCCCTATAGCCGGCCGCATCCTGTAAGAACCCTCTTGGTTTCTTTTCTTTTTATGTTTGGCCGAACACTCTTGGTTTTTGCCTAGTGTTTGCTTGCTTGCTTTTTTATTGATATAAAGACTCTTTTATATCAATATCTAGGGTTTAGATTTGACTAGGTCAAATAGAATTCTAAATTCTATTTTAATTTGGTCACCTCTAGAACTTTGAACTCTTAACCTCTAGGGAATTTTAAATAGTCTAATTACTTAATCCTCCCTTTTTATTTTGTCAAGGTTCAATATCATAACCTCCTCTTTAATAATTAAATTAATAATTCTAAATTATTAATATATATTTAATTATTAAATCATTAATTAAATAATCATATTATTTAATTAATTCTCTTTAATTAAATCATATCACTTTCGTAACACAATTAATTGGACTATTCAATTAATTTACCGTAAATCTCGCTACCAACAACCATAAGGGCTAGCAAGCGGACCTAATGGACCTACAGTTTTGAGCTCTAATAATACTTAGAAATATTAATTAAAACTCTTTAATTAATATTTAATGATTATTAACCTCGGAGTTACTCCACTAAAAAGCCGAGGCTAAACTCTCAAAACTACATATGTTTTATACAATGAAATCTTAGTGTCTATTGATATAGCTATTTACATATGGTGTGATCCTCCACAAGTAGTTTATAATTAGAGCTAGATCATAAAGTCCATTATATCCCTCTAATTATATCTTTTCCTTTAAACACCGTTGATTCTCTAATGACCAATTAAATCCTATTTTCCTCACGGAAGAATGAGAGATCTTTTAATTGTTTAAGACCCGAATCAACCCTTAAGAGAACTACTCATATACTTTGTTTAAGAAGGAGTGGATTTTACTATTATGTTCAAACCTTTCTAGCCACAAGCCAAACAACAACTCCAAAATACAGAGGTATTGTTCGAGAAAACTACATTCGACCTCACTCATGGTAAATCAAAAGCTACGATCTAATATGATGTAGGAACCGTTTTTTCGGTTCTACTAGTCACGCAGCGGAATTAGGGTTTAAAAAATAAATTTATACAAATCGCAAAAACGATCTGTGACCAGTAAAACTTTGGAACTATATTTTCGGAACAATAAAAATTAATATATATCACACACACACACACACACACACACACACACACACACACACACATATATATATATATATATATATACATACAGGAAATTGTAATCAATTAAGAAAAAACATAAGAACCATACCAACGTTGGAGGCTTCTTTGTTTTTGTTTTTATTTTTTCTTGCTTCTTGTCTGTTCCACAATGCCTTCCTTACTATATCCCGGCACCAGTAACTCGCGTATGGGCGCGTCACGTTGACAGTAACAATGAAAAGGTTGAATGAAGAAGAGTTAGAGAGATATTATATCTCTCCGGTCACTTTTCTTTTTTCTATATATTTTACGTAAAAACACTTTGAACGTAAAAATAATTTGGTTTAGTTGTTCTCAATATTAAAAACTCCTTTTTAATATATATCTTTAAGTTACTAAATTAATAAAAACTCTTTCTGTTAATTTATCAGTAACTTTTGAATTTAAACTATTTAAATTCAAATAATATATATTTTATTTTCTTTAATAAATAAGATAATCTCATTATCACTTTAGTCAAAATAAAATATAAACTATTATTAGTAACTTGTGAATTTAAGCTTTTTAAATTTAAATTTATTTTATTTTATTTAATAAATGAGATAATCTTATTATCTCACTATTCAAAATAAAATATCAACTATCACCCTCCTTTTATGACTAATTACATAATTAAATAATCTTATTATTTAATTGTTATAATTATCATTATTTAATTAACTGAATAATCACATTACTCAATTAACTCCTGACACGTGTCACTTACGCAACATTATTAATTAGACCATCCAATTAATTATACGTGACCATTGTTACCTAAATGGATCGGGCTAGCAAGGAGACCTAATGGACCCACAGTATTTTGAGCTTCGATAATCCTCGGAATCATTCATTAAACTCTTTTATTAATATTCCTTGATTATCAACAACGGTGTTATTCCACTAAAAATCTGAAGTTGCATTCTCTCAACTGCGGACGCTTTTACACAAACCGATATCACTCGGTGTCCATCGATATAGCTATTACATATGGTGTGACCCTCCACATTACTTCATAATTAGAACTGGGTCATAATATCCATTATACCCCTATAATTATATATATCCTTTAAGCACCGTTGATTATCTAATGAATAATAAATCCAGTTTCCTCACAGAATCAGGAGAGCACTCATATTGTTCAAGCCCCGAATCAACCCTTAAGGGAACTACTCTCTACTTCTCACAAGAAAGAGTGGATTCCACTACTGTGTACAAACCTTCCCAACCACAAGCCAAACTGCAATCCCAACATACTGAGAATATTGATCGGGAATAATCATCCGACCTCACCCATGGTATGTCGAAGATCATGATGTAACGTGAAGGAGTCGATAAGACACTCAGGATTGAGATCACCCACATATAGCTATCATAAGTTAATATATATGAATCTCATCGGTAAACGGATCTTGGTGAGAGATTCATATACATCATGGCTCAGTCCTATATGATTACATCATATAAGGTGCCTCCATTTCCATATCTCCATATGAATGATTTAGGATAGAATCATTGTACAATACAGAATAGACCGCATTCATAGATAAATTACAAATAAAGTACCCAGCTTTATTTGCTATCTATGGACTCTTTAGATTGCACATTTCTTATTGTATCCATCTGTATATAACACTCATATACACAGTACGAGATTACATCCAGCAATCTAGGATATTATAATGCACAAGTTTATATAATACAAATTACCCCAACAATCTCCCACTTGCACTAAGCCATATGAGGGATAAGACGTAACCTAGGTGACCCATGAATACATTAGCCGGTAAGGTCTTCGTAAATGGATCAGCATAATTGTCTTGCGAAGTTATCTTGGTGACGATCACATCTCCTCTCTGCTCTCTACACTATCTATCTAATGAGATGATATTTCTTCTCTATATGCTTCCCTCTTTTATGGCTTTTTGGTTCTTTGGAATTAGCCACAGTACCCTTGTTATCACAATAAAGTATGATGGACCTATCCATATCTGGAACAACTTCCAAATCACTCAAGAACTTGCGGAGCCAAACAGTCTCTTTAGCAGCTTCACAAGCGGCTACATATTCGTCTTCCATGGTAGAGTCAGCAATGCAAGATTGCTTAATACTTCTCCACACAATGGCTCCACCACCCAGGATGAAAAATGATCCAGACGTGGATTTCCTAAAATCCATGTCTGATTGAAAATTAGAATCTGTGTATCCTAACGGGATCAAATCCTGTCCGGAATACATGAGTATATAGTTTCTCATTCTCTAAAGATATTTGAGAATAGTCTTGACAGCAACCTAATGATCTAATCCCGGGTTGGACTGGTATCTGATGACTACTCCCACTGTATAGTAGATGTCCGGTCTCGTGCATAACATAGCATACATGAGACTTCCTACTGCAGATGCATAGGGCACATGTCTCATATCCTCAATATCTTGAGGTGTCTTAGGACACTGTTCCTTAGACAAGTTAGCTCCATGCCTAGAAGGTAAAATCACACAAGAATCTTGTCGATATACGATGCCTAAGACAATGCTATAAGTTTGTTCTTACGATCCCCTATAAGTTGGATACCTAGAATATAACTCGCCTCTCCGAAATCTTTCATTTGGAATTGGCTAGCCAGCCAGCCCTTAACGTCAGACAACACTCCCACATCATTCCCAATGAGTAGGATGTCGTCTACGTATAAGACTAAGAAAACTATCTTTTTGTCAATGATGCGCTTGTATACATAATGCTCATCAACGTTTTGCTCGAAACCATAGGTTTTGATCACATCATCAAACCTTATGTTCCAAAATCTAGATACTTGCTTAAGTCCATAAATGGACCTTTGCAGCTTGCAAACTTTTTGCTCTTGATCTGGGGACACGAATATCCTCAGAAGGAATTTGGTAATGATGAGAAACTAATCACAAATCTCACCATTTCTATTAGGGTTCTATTTCTCCTCTCCGCTACACTATTTTGCTGAGGTGTACCCGGAGCTGTAAGTTGGGATACTATCCCATGCTCGACCATAAAGTCTTTAAACTCTTGGTCAAGGTACTCACCCCTACGATCCAATCGTAGAGACTTGATAGTCTTATCTAACTGATTCTCAATTTCAGCTTGGAATTTTTTGAACTTTTCAAAAGTTTCCAACTTACGTTTCATCAGGTAGACATATCCGTATTTATAGTAGTCATATCTAAATGTGACATAATACTCATAACCACCCCTGGCTTTAACATTCATCGGTCCGCAGACATTAGTATGTATAAGCTGCAGTGGCTCTTTAGCTCTAAGGTCTTTTTCAGTAAAAGGTCTCTTCTTCTAAATAGGATTCACAGACAGGTAATGTGCCAACCTTTAACTCGCTTAAAGGTCTACTTTTTACTAGTCTGTCTATCCGGTCAAAGTTAATATGACTAAGCCTTAGATGCTAGAGATACGTGTCATCATCTGGAAAAATATTATGTCGTTTGGTTTTAGTTTTTCAACCTTAAACAATTCGGTGTTGAGCAGTGTTGTATGTATTAACGGCCTTAACATATACAAATTGTTTTCATTAATTCCTAAACAAATATTTAGATCATTCTTTGAAATAATAACATATTTATTATCAAAAGAAACAGAATATAATTGTTCTGACAGTTTAAAAATAAAAATTAAATTCAGTATAAATCCACGAATATAATAAATATTGTCCAAAAGTAAAAATCTAGCATTATTATAAAAATTCAATTTTGTTGAACTCACTGCTTGAGCTGACACGACATCCCCTGACCCCACACGCATCAAGAAGGCTCCCTCCTCTAGCTGTATCTAAGAATCAGCTCACTGCAAAGAAGAAAAAACATGGTCAGTGGCCCCCGAATCCACTATCCAGGGTGAAGAATCATATTTCACTAAACAAGATTCAATAACTAGTAAATCATATTTACCTTTTTGCTTTTTCTTTTTGGCTACCTCCTCCGGTACTGATGACAGTTCCTCTTCCAGTGCTCGACCTTGTTACAATGAAAATATTTTCCCTTGTTTTGGTTGGTGGAGGTGCTCTTTGTTTTGCCTTGGGCTTTCTTAGGCTTGGGCTTACCTTTAGCCTTCTCACCAGAACTTTTCCTCTTCGTATTTTTAGAGGAGGAAGATGATTCAGCAACATTTACCTCACCGGTCTTCACCTTACTGTCCTTATTCAAGGCCTCAAAGGTGGTGAACTTATTGAGCAACTGAGTGAGACTGAACTACAACTTGTTCATCCCGTAGTTATTCTTATACTGATCAAAACTCTTCAGAAGAGTCATCATATGATGCCCACTTTGCTAGGTTCATCAATGGCCCTGCCATTGATTTATGCCGTGTTGAAGTAGGACATCATGGTCAGGACAGGTTCCCGAACAGATGTGCCTTTCTTCATGCGAGCGAGCATAGCGGCACAAGTAGCTTTGTAGTGCTTTTACTCAGAGGGTTGCCCAAACATATCTTGCAATGACTCCATGATTTCGAATGCTATAGTCATTGCTTCGTGCTTTGTGACAAGCACTTCTGTCATAGAAGCTAATAGATTTGGACGAGCTTTCTCATCAGATGAGACCCATCACTGGTATGCCTCACGAACTCTTTGTGAGGTATTGGCAGCAGGCTGTGGAGGACATTCCTCTTTAAACACAAACTTAAGGTCTTTGGTGGACCAAAATTGCGTTTATGTTAAGTTTCAACTTTGTATAGTTATCACCAGTTAGTTTCTCGTGTGCAAGTATTTGTAATAAGGTAGAAGTCATTATTGCTGAAAAATAAATAAACATCCATTCAGTCATATATTAAAAACAAGTGCTAATACTTTGGCATAAATTTAAACATGGTGTATGTACATTTTTAACGAATTAGAACTACCCCAATAAAAACAGTTACTACGCCACGATAATCCAACATACCACAAAAAAGTGTCGCCTTAGTGTAACACCCCTTTACCCGAGCCACTAGGATCGAATTAAGGAGTGCTACTTTTCTTCCATTCATTCTATTTATTTATATACAAAAATGATTTAGGTTTGTTAAAAAAAAAAAAAAAAAAAACCTTTAAACCATTAAAAGAAGGGTGATTATCATTTTGATCCCTAAGTTTTGGAGAATTATCAGTTTTTTAAATGAGTTATGGTTAATGGTACACTTGGTCCCTAACTTTTAGAAAATGTATCAATTTGGTCCCTCTGACTAAATTTCTGTCAGTCAAACTTGACAGAATTGGTAAAAAGACAGTTTTGCCCTTAACACTATTTAAATGAGTTAAATGACAATTTTAACCTCAAAATTTTAAAATGATTATTAATAAATAGAAGAGTAATATGGTCATTTCATTTTAATATTTAAAATATTTTTAAAATATTTTTTAATGGATCACCACCGTCCATCAACGGTGAAGATTATATTGAAATTTAAAAAAAAAAATTGAAAATATAATTTTTTTTTAAATTTTTTTTTGTTTTTTTAGAAAATTTATTCTAAATGGTGGAGATCCACCACAAAAAAAAGAAGAAGATGAAATTCAAAGTTTGAAGATCAACGAACCCAGTTTAACCTCAACGAACCCAGATCTAGGTTCGTTGAGGTGCAAGGAACCCAGATCTGGGTTGGGTTCGCTGATCATCAATGAACCCAGAAACTGGGTTCGTTGCACCTAAAGATCAACAAACCTAGTTTTCTGGGTTCGTTGATCTTCAAACTTTGAAATTTTTTTTTTTTTTTTTTTTTGTGGTGGTGCAGATGAATTTCTGGTTAATGGTGATCCTCAACGAACCCAGATCTGAACCCAGATCTGGGTTCGTTGAGGTTTGAAGATCAACGAACCCTTCTGGGTTCGTTGATCTTCAAACTTTTTTTTTGTGGTAGAGATCCAGATTTGGATCTCCACCATTCAGAATTTTAATTTTTTTTTTAAATTTTTTTTTTTAAAAAATATTAATTTTCACTTTTTTTTTTAATTTCAATATAATCTTCACCGTCCATCAATCTTGATGGACGATGGAGATTCATTGAAATTTTTTTTAAATTTTTATTTTAATTTTTTTTAAATTTTTATTTTAATTATTTTAAAATTTTAATTTATTTTATTTTAAATTTTTAATTAGGGGTAGATATATCATTTCACTAAAAAACGTTGTAGACCATTTATAGGTTTAAAGACAAAAATGCCCCTAGAATTGTTAAGTTTAACTAACGGTTAACTTACAGAAGGACCAAATTGATACATTTTTTAAAAGTTAGGGACCAAGTGTACCATTAACCATAACTCATTTAAAAAACTGATAATTCTTCAAAACCTAGGGACCAAAATGATAATCGCCCTTAAAAGAAATAAAAACTTTAATGTATTTATATTTTGAACATGGTCAAGTCTATTGTTCCATAAAAAAAAAAAATTTTGCCAGAGTTTCTCCTGAATTTTGGACTTTTCCAACTTATTACAAGAAAATCACAATCTTTTACAAATTTCACACTTCAAAATTTGTTCAACCATTATACATGCCCCTCCATTTTTGGCACCACTTTACCTTATCATTTCATCATGAGAATAAATAACAATACAATAACAACAAAACTACATATTTTTATACAATAGAAACCATTAGTCGATATTTACATGACTTAACCATTACAAATATTTACAACACTTTTGTTACATGCATTATTTAATAAATAAATAAGTATGAGGTAAATAATGACTACCCAAAAACAAGGATGGATGTGATTCGATCTTTTCCTTGCAGATGTCTGCTCTTCAGTCTTTATCTACCCCGTAAGCTCTATTACCTACGCGTAATAAACTCAAGGCGCTAAGCACATTTGCTTAAGGGTTGTATTTGAATTCACAATTTGGATTAAAAATATCATATAATAAAATTTATAAACGGTAGAGTTTCCAATGAATCAAATATAGCTATACAAGGCACTAACATACATTACTCAATTATAACCAAATAAAGTGGTACGCATGCATTATACCTTTCCATGTATTCTCCATATGCAATCACACAAATGTCCTTACCCATAATTTCATTATATATATATATATATATATATTTTTTTCTTTTTAATCAATGCCTTTAGTCAACATTAACATGATACCATGGATTGGAATACGGGTTTTTCGGCATCGGACACTCGGTGCCTCTCCGCCGTATTGTTTCGCATATGTTTTCCAATTCTAGGACCGGACACTCGATGCCTCTCATGGTCCATAAAGTAATAATCATTGCAATGGTATTTTCGGTACAGTACTGCAATAATAACCCTATTGGCATGCCAATCTCCAATCCCCACCTATCAATGTTCAAATTTACTAGGGCCATTATAATTTTAATACAATATAGCATATATATATCTTCACATTTCCATTTATTAACTAAACTTCCACCAAGTGTAACCACATCTATACACTTCTCATGCTTATAGTTTTTATATTAAATCAAAGCATTGCATCTCTAATGTCGAAGAGAGTCATTTATCAATTCCTAGCTCAATTTAACATTAAAGAAAACAACATCATTCCACTCAACTATACACATATTCAGCTAAAACGATTCCAATTCCTATCTTTCCCTTCAAATTGTCAAGCTACTTTATAACCTATTCAACATGCAATCCAATAACATCAAATATGGATTAAAGCATTAAAAATATCCACATTTACACCATATACCACATTAGGGTAGCTATGTATGTTTTCATAAATCAACAAACTTTCATCATTTAAACACATCAAAACAATCCACAAATATTATTCCAGCATAGTTTTTAAAACAATTTACCCAAAAACATAAGATTTCAAAATTTTACATCTATTAATGTCTTACTAGAAAATAGAAGTTTTCAAATTAAGTGTACACTAACCTTTCTAATGCTTGATTTCACCTCTTCAAGCCTCCAATTGCACTTTCAAACCCTCTCCTTCTCTTTTTCTTGAATTTCCTTATCTAGGGTTTCTCTTGGCTCTACAAAAATGTAAGGTTCATCAATTAAAAAAAAAAAAACCTAACAATTCTAATGCATAATTACTAGTTCTAGCATGCCTAAAATGTAGTTATAACATTCACAACTCAATTTTCTACTTACTTGAATTTCCTAGTAGCCCACTCACTAGAAGTTCTTTAGTTTCCTCTTGATCTAAGGCTTGGAAACTTGATGGATATCACTCTAATTGAAGCTTGATATTCTTATATGGCATGAGGAGGGAAGATTAAGGTATTTTCTAGTGAAAGAAGTGAAGAAAATTGATAGGGAAATGGAAGAGAGGCTTAGAAAAAAAATGGGGTAGTGCAGAAATTTTTTTGATCTCACTTCTCACTTTATACAGTCATGTTTTCATTGCCTAATTTGCCCCTGAATAATTTCCTAAATGCCTAACATGTCCTTAGTCCACTTAAATGGCTTTTAATTGGTTAATTATTCAACTAGGAATCAATTTAGTTCAAACTAATCCCACATAGTTACAAATCAACCAAATTCATGTCACCTTTTTACTTTCATGTTGGCTTGCTCTCATTGGATGATTTCTAATAACATGGATCACCAAATTCTTTATCATCCTCTGTCTTTTAAATATATTTTTCCATCAATCAAATCCTCTCATTCATTTCTAAATTTAATTCCTTTCTAGAAAGTGCTTCCAAAAATATTATTCCCTTCAAACTTCACAAAAATAAATCTTACAATATAATAAATATTTCTAACTTTATTCTTCTCCATTATACTATATGCATTACATACCTCACTTTTGCATACTTGATAATAAGTAAAGAATACTTGTCATATTTAAGAAAAATTAGGGGCGTTACACTTAGGGTCGGTCAAGTCCTTGCATGTTGGACCGAGACATTCTCAATCAAATAATATTCTAGAATAACTCTTATTCCATATTATTCAACCATCGTTTATTTAGTCAAGTTTTTCGATTAACCACATTTAATCTAAACCTTGTGAGTGTAACCCATTATTTTAGATCTCATGCGCTTAACTTGAAAGTGCAGCCTTAGGGTCGGTCAAACCCGAAATATCCTCAAAAATCCTATTCGTTAGGAAGTCAACCTTGGCATTGACCTTCGTGGAAACCCTCCTTAGGGAGGACGAAAGCAAAGCCGTCACGAGGCTCTACTCGGATCTCACGATATTGAACTAATGATGGAGACTGCGGGATATATATGTCATATATCTCTCTCCCACTTACTGTTTTAAAATTTAGGGTTTTCTATTCGTTAATGCACCTAGACTCTACATGATCAAACGGCTAATTTTAATCAAGTTATCTAAGGCATTAACTAATTTATTATTAGAATTATATTCTAAATAATTACTGATTTTTAACACTTAAAAATTGAGTTAATTACACTCAACCTACCTGAGGTTTGACTAATTACACACGGAATCAAAGTTTACATTAATTGACACTGACCTCCCCTCCCGTTAAGTTTGACCGTTAAAATAAATGGTTGACCATCCAAAAATATTAAAATGACCAAAATACCCTTGGTTAAAAAATTAAAAATATAAAAAATAAACTTTTTAAAAAAATAATAATGAACTAATTACACTCAACCTACCTAAGGTTTGGCTAATTACACTCGGAATCAAAGTTTGTATTAATTGACACTGACGTCCCCTCCCGTTAAGTTTGATCGTTAAAATAAATGGCTGACTATCCAAAAATATTAAAATGATCAAAATACCCCTGGTTAAAAAAATTAAAAATATAAAAAATAAATTTTTCAAAAAAAATAATAATTATATAAATAAAAAAATAAAAATAAATTTTATCTAAAACAATTATCTAAACAAATGAATCTAGTCCATTTTTAAAAAATGTCTAAAAAATTTGTAAAAAAATAATTTGAGATTTGTAAAAAAAAATCCAGATCCAATCTAGACCGTCTATTAGAACCATCATATCTGATGAACGATCTAGATGGTATCTTGATCAATTTTTTTAAAAAAAATTTAAAAAGTCCAGATTTGATCTGGACCGCCTCCACCATGGACAGATCTCCATGGATGGAGCTTACATCTCTCCATGGAGTTCCCCCTGCCACCGAAAGGCTGAGGCGGGGAGGTTCGGCGAGGGAGGCTAGCCTCCCCCACGACAGGGATGCCTTCCCGTTGGCAAAATGGGGCGGCGTCCCCGTCGTGGGGGAGGCGAGACCTCCCCACGACGATCGAGGGAGGCTCGCCTCTCTCGCTGAGCCTCCCGCCTCCTCCTTTCGGCAGCGAGGGGAACTCCATGGAGAGATGAAAGCTCCATCCATGGTGGAGGTGGTCCAAATCAAATCTGGATTTTTTTAATTTTTTCTAATTTTAATTTTTTTAAAAAAAAAATTGGTCAAGATACCATCTGAATCATTCATCAGATCTGATGGTTCTAATGGACGGTCTAAATTGGATCTGGATTTATTTTTACAAATCTCAAATTATTATTTTACAAATTTTTTAGATATTTTTTAAAAATGGACTAGATTCATTTGTTTAGATAATTGTTTTAGATAAATTTTTTTTATTTTTTTATTTATATAATTATTATTTTTTAAAAAATTTTATTTTTTATATTTTTAATTTTTTAACCAGGGGTATTTTGGTCATTTTAATATTTTTGGATGGTCAACCATTTATTTTAACGGTCAAACTTAACGGGAGGGGAGGTCAGTGTCAATTAATGCAAACTTTGATTCCGAGTGTAATTAGCCAAACCTCAGGTAGGTTGAGTGTAATTAGTTCATTATTATTTTTTTAAAAAGTTTATTTTTTATATTTTTAATTTTTTAACCAAGGGTATTTTGGTCATTTTAATATTTTTGGATGGTCAACCATTTATTTTAACGGTCAAACTTAACGGGAGGGGAGTTCAATGTCAATTAATGCAAACTTTGATTTCGAGTGTAATTAGTCAAACCTCAGGTAGGTGAAGTGTAATTAACTCCTTAAAAATCTATAAGTGAATAATCTAAACTTAGGTAAACGTTTTACTAAAGTCATATTATTAATTTGGTATTTACCAAGTTTTAACTATTGAAAACTCTAACACATTATTTGGTTTCATTTATTTATTAGGTGATTAATCATATTAAACCTAATTTTAATAAATGACCATATTAATCTAAATTTGTTAAACACTTTAATAACAAGATTAATATTAAGAGAATTACCAAGTTTTTAACTATTAAAAACTTTTGTTAAACACTTTAATAACAAGATTAATATTAAGAGAATTACCAAGTTTTTAACTATTAAAAACTAATCATTTTTCATACCAAACTATAAATATATTATTCACCATTTTAATCTCATTAAAAAATATATATATAAATTCTATGATGCATGTATGTCAATATCAATATATATTTGTGTAGGCGTACTTAAATCTAAATGACATGTATATGCATGGCAATGCTAAATTGTCACACAATAAAGCATACATGAGTTAACCGAGTGTTGTGGATTATTTAACCTAAAAAAAATAAATTAAAAACTAAATTACAAAAATAACCCCAAGACATTCCTTGGTCTTCTTATAACTTCATAGTCTTTCAATCTCTTTAGGACTCTCCGATTCATCTCATGAATTCAAAACAGAATTTTTCACTCAAAATCCATAGGGCAACAATTACCGATGGCAATCGGAACGAAAAACGGAGCGAAACAGCGGCATAAAAACACCGCGGCACACGGTGCAACCGCGCAGCAAACTTGCATACATAAGCTATCCTAAAATCTTAAGCATCTAATACTTGTAAGTACACAACAAAATGATTTGTGCACAAACAGTACGGCGCAACAATTGTGCCCCGAGTTCTACAATTGATTTTCCCACCGTTTGATGCCCTAATGTCATTTATTAATATTTTTGTTTTTTATTACATTAGCACACCAAATTTTTTTGGCTTTTTGCACACATGACAGCACACCAAAAATTTGCACAAATGCACTATACAGTGGCGTAACAATTGCGCTTGGTGTCCGCAGTCGGCTAATCCAGTTTTTTATCATAGTTTGTTCTTCGATTTTCAGCATCTTCGTCTTTGATTACATTTTATATATATAAAAAATATAATAAAAAATAGAAAACTGAAAAAATAAAATAAATTAATTACAACCCAGTAACACCTAAATCCACAACACCATAAAAAATTACGACCAACCATATTTAAAATTAAACTATTTAATTTAAACAATCATACAGTCAAATAAAAAAAAGGGATATTATCAAAAAAGCTCCCCAACAAATTCATATATATCATTTTAGCTCCCACTATTTTCGTATTTGTTGAAAACACTCCTACACTTAAGTTTTCCATCCAAAAAGTCAAATTGTTAAGTTTGATCGTTTGTTTTAAGGGTATTCAAGTAATTCATTAAGTAAAACAAAAAATTTAAATTAACAACAACTGTTTAAAAAATTCATATACCCTATCCAATTTTAATTAAAATTAATTGTTTTTTTTTGTTTTCCATAAAAGAAATTAAAATATTATGTTCTTGGTAGAGATCCAATATGGATCTCCACCAATTTGGATCTCCACCAACAAAAACAAAATGGAACAAACCAATTTCGAACTTAGATTTCTAGGTTTGAATCGAACCCAGATTTCTAAGTTCCAATAGAACCCTACCAAAATAAAATAAAATTGGAACAAACCAATTTCAAACCCAGATTTCTAGGTTCCAATCGAACCCAGAAAAGGGTTCCAATCGAACCCAGAAGAGGGTTCAAAGGGGAACCCATAAAATAGGTTCGAAGCCTTAAAACCCAGCTCCATCTGGGTTCGCCTTCGAACCCAGAAATGGGTTCGAAGGAGAACCTAGAAATCTGGTGTGCAGAAGTCTGCAGCTACCCAGGTGTTACGTCGAACACCTGGTGCACCACATCTCAACCCAAATGATTAACTGAAAACATGTCCAGATGATTATGGGTAATATTGGAAGAAAAGAAGAAGATTCGAATTATGTTTCTAACAAACAGAATTCTCTAGTCTGTTACAATTACAGACTGGCAATCATCACACTAACCCAATTGCTGCCATGTCAACTGAAGGGTGCTAGCCTAACAGATTATTTGTGTATAAATATTTAAACAAATCACTGTAAAATAATATACAAGAAATATAGAAAAGAATTACATTTTAACTTGTATTGGTTTTATTCATCGAAGGTCCCTCACACAAGCTTCTGGCTCGCTTGCAGCTGCTCAGAGGAGCAGCCACCTCCACCTTCTTCTCCGGCGCTGGTTGAGAGACTTTCTGGGAACTCTTTACACAACCAGATCGCAGGTCGCCTTCAACCGGAGGGAACTCTTCTAGGCCGGATCGCTCCCTCGAGGTGAAAAGCTCGTCGATCTCCTCCTCGTTGAGCTCCTCTTTAATCGTCGATCTCCCGCTCAACTGGGTTGGAAAAATTTTTGAATTGATACTGTAGCAGCATAGAAAAATACTGTAGCAAAAACTTTAACTGCTACAGTAGACTTTTTGAATCATGCTAAGGGTATTGTTGTCATTTTACCCATTGATAGTGTTATTAATTAACGTTTACCCATTGATAGTGTTATTAATTAACTTTTTGGACGAAATAGTTAATTTAGGAGTGTTTTTGACAAATACTAAAATAGTGGGAGCTAAAATGATGTATATGAATTTGTTGAGAGCTTTTTTGATAATATCCCTAAAAAAAATGCCTACACAATTATACATGAGGAGCTTCGAAAACAATTTCCTGTTCCGAAAATAACAAGACTCTGATACCAATTATAGAAACTGTTTTTCCATTCTACTGGTCACGCAACAAAATTGGGGTTTTAAAAAAAAATTTATACAGATCGTAAAAATGATCTGTGACCAGTAAAACTTTGGAACTATATTTTCAGGACAATAAAATTAATATATACCACACACACACACACACACACACACACACACACACACACACACATATATATATATATATATATTTACATACAGGAAATTGTAATCAATTAAAAAAAAACTAATAACCATACCAACGTTGGAGGCTTCTTTGTTTTTTTTTTCTTTCTTTTTGTCTGTACCACAACGTCTTCCTTGCTATATCCCGGCACCGGTAACTTGCGTGTGGGCGCGTCACATTGTCAGGAACAGTGAAGAGGTTGAATAAAGAATAGTTAGAGAGATACTGTATCTCTCCGGTCACTTTTCTTTTTTCTATATATTTTACATAAAAATACTTTGAACGTAAAAATAATTTGGTTTAGTCGTTCTCAATATTAAAAACTCCTTTTTAATAAATATCTTTAAGTTATTAAATTAATAAAAACTCGTTTTATTAATTTATGAGTAACTTTTAAATTTAAACTCTTTAAATTCAAATAATATTTATTTTATTTTATTTAATAAATGAGATAATCCCATTATCTTTTTATTCAAAATAAAATATAAACTATTACCAGTAAATTTTGAACTTAAACTTTTAAATTCAAATTTATTTTATTTTATTTAATAAATGAGATAATCCTATTATCTCACTATTCAAAATAAAATATCAACTATCACCCTCATCTTATGACTAATTGCATAATTAAATAATCTTATTATTTAATTGTTATAATTGCCATTATTTAATTAATTGAATAATCACATTACTCAATTAACTCCTGACACGTGTCACTTTCGCAATACTATTAATTAAACCATCCAATTAATTATACGTGACTCTTGTTACCTAAATAGATCAAGCTAGCAAGGAGACCTAATGGACCCATAATATTTTAAGCTCCAATAATCCTTGGAATAATTAATTAAACTCTTTAATTAATATTCCTTGATTATCAACTCCGATGTTATTCTATTAAAAACCCGAAGTTGCATTCTCTTAACTACGGACGCTTTTACACAAACCGATATCACTCGAATTAACCCTTAAGGGAACTACTCTCTACTTCTCACAATAAGGAGTGGATTCCACTATTGTATATAAACCTTTCCAGCCACAAGCCAAACCACAATCCCAACATACTAAGACTATTGATCGGGAATAATCATCCGACCTCACCCATGGTATATCAAAGATCACGATCTAATATAAAGGACTCGATAAGACATTCAAGATTGAGATCACCCACATATAGCCATCATAAGCTGATATATATGAATCTCATCAGTAAACGGATCTTGGTGAGAGATTCATATAGATCATGGCTCAGTCCTATATGATCACATTATACAAGGTGCCTTCATTCTCATATCTCCATATGAATTATTCAGGATAGAATCATCGTACAATACAGAATGGACCGTAGCTATAGATAAATTACAAATAAAGTACCCAGCTTTATTTGCTATCTATGGACTCTTTAGATTGCATATCTTTTACTGTATCCATTTGTATGTGACACTCATATACATTGTATTAGATTAGATCCGGCAATCTAGGATATTATAATGCACAAGTTTATATAATATAAATGACACAATAAAAAAGAATTGAACTCTTCTTTTATTTATTTATAAAAACCATTTACAAATTACATCTTTTAGGGTAAAAACCCCAACACCTGAAGGAGTCGATAACACACTCAGGATTAAGATCACCTATAAATAGCCATAATTTATCAATATCTATGACTCTAATCTACTAACAGATCTAATGAGATATTCATATAAATCGTGACCCAGTCCTGTAGAAAAAACAGTTTGAAAGTGCGCAGTGGAAGTTAAAATTGTATTGGTATGGTTTCAAAAATTTTCCTTTAAAAAGAACCTTAACCCTTGATTAATTAACATATTAATAAAAAGGGTATCGTACTTTTTTAACGTGACGATTGATATTGCGTCGAATTAATTCCCGCAAGATCTTCCAATCTAATCACGAACGTGAATCACCTTGGAGTGTAGGCTCCCTTTCTTTGAATTATAATACCTAAGGATGGAAAAACAAAAACTTTTTCTTTTCGTTAGTCACAACCAACCTCTAGAAAAAACTAAGAGCGCCCGGTCACTTTTGAATCTCAATCTTTCGATTGAAATTCGCCTAAACCTAATTCGATATTGTACACAAAGCCTTTGGATATAAAAGCTAGTAGTGTACTATTGAAACTAAATGCTCTTCTCTTTTCTCTCTTGGCCGAATTCTTCACACACTTTTTCTCTGAGTTGGGCTAATTTTTCTTAAGCAAAACGAAGCTAAAAAATTCACACACGAGCACTAGTTTTGGCCGAACTCCCTTGATGGGTATTTGTGGTGGTCGAATTCTCCTTTAGGGAGGATTTGTGTTTCACCAAAATTCCTATTATCTTGAGAGTTCAATTCAATTCAAACTCATAAGTGTGTAGTCAATTACTAGTTATTGACTTTTATTAAAATTCATTTTATGGCAATTAAATTAAATTATTAATCCAATCCCAAATAGGAATGTTAATTGTGACTTATCAAAAACTTCCTAATTTAACTAGATAAATAAAAACTTATATTTATCTACTTATCAAATAGAGTTATGATACCTATTATACTTCTAACAAAAGTATAACACTAAGAGACCATCTCCTAGTTGAAAAAGATTTTGACTTTTAATTAAACAATTAATTAATTAATTTATATTTAATTAATTAATAAAAGAAAAGAAAATATTAGGCAATTTATTTAGCCATTGCCACCCAAGCCTTTTATTATGGGCTATATTTTGTTTTTCCATTTTATTAAATCCATTAGACTTTAATAAAAAGTCCACATGTGAACTAAACACATTCTTACTAAAAAAGAAACAAGTCCACATGCCTTAATTAATATATTAATATAATTGAACAGCCCATTTAATTAAAAATATGTGCAATTATATTCTTAATGTATTAATGAAATGCTAATTGCACCCCATTAGGGCCGCCCAAGACTTCCCACAGTCTTGGCTACCCATTCCAGATATATGAAGAGTTACTGTGTGTTTTGTTCACACAAGACTACACATATTCAAAACTTTTGGATTCCAAAACTCAAAAACAATTCTAGATGGATCAGTAATTGGTTCGGTAGAATATATTAAGTGACTCATGTAAGTTCGTATAGATTGGAGATCTTGGCGGGCTATCTAAATGTAAGCTTCAATAGATACAACCTAATTACAATCAACAAATGATTCACTTAGGTTCAATCTATTAATTTTAGTTGATTCCACTAAGGAACTAAAATTGAACTTTTAAATAAAGATAGAATAAGATAGTGTTTCTCATTCGTACCCTAGGCAATTTTATTGGAGATGATGTATCCTCGTGAAGAATACTAGTAATCGCTAAGAGCTCATAGACCTCCTATATTTCTCCTAGTTATTAGTTTTAATCATATAACCATATTTTGAACTTGAATATTTTAACTTGTCCAGAAGCCATGTTTCAATAGCCACTATTGAAAACTTAACGTTAAGATTTAATTTCCAATACCTTAAAAGATCCATATGATGGTATTCTACTCTTTAATAAATGGAGCCACGATGTCCATATCTATAAATGAAGTCCTCTATGATTAATAAGTGAATACCACCAAACCATTGATGATAGACTATATTATATAATCGTACTCATTGATAGCTCAAATAATAACGCTTGCAACCATAAGTCCATCATTTATCTCTGGATTGAGATAGACTCTTTGATTGCCCTCAAGTGAAAACTTTTATCCATTGATGGTTTTGGATAAAGTATTTCATTGTGATCCTATTCAATGCATCCAGTGCACTAGATCCTTTTGCCCAAAGACACTATACTTTAATGATTTTAGATTCATCATAACACATTTGATCCCACTCAAATGCTAGCAAAATAATCTACAACTTTAACAAGATAAAGGCGCCCAACGTTTATCTTAAGTTGTGAATATTATTCAAGACTAACTAAAAAATTGTGTCCACCTCATAAATATCCAGATGTAAGAACAATTCTTTATTTCTCATAGTCTTTTGACCTTATAATTATTTATATTTAACAATTATAATATTTATACTATAAAAGCTATAAGAATTGTTAAAACAAAAATCACTTTATTAATATGCAAAGATTGTTAAATTACATTATTACACTCTTGCTATTGACCATAACCTTAACATTTGGTTGGTTGCAAGTGGGTTTTTAGAACCAATTATAGGCAAGATGGATCTATCTTGAAACACAAGGCACGATTGGTTACCAAAGGCATCCACCAAACTATTGGCATAAACCTTTTTTGATACTTTCAGTCCAGTTGTGAAGGCTTCAACAATAAGAATTTTTTCACCTTGGCTATGATATATGGGTGAGACATTCAACAAATTGATATTGATACTGCTTTCTTAAGATTTAAAAGAACTGGTCTATATGGAACAACCAGTTGGTTTCATTAGTCCAAGTATCTTTCTTATGTCTGCATGCTCAATAAGGCACTCTATGGCTTGAAACAAGCCCCTAGAGCTTGGATCTTCAAACTAAAAATAGCTCTCCATGATCTTGGGTTTACTAACTCTAAATACAATGTTTCCTTGTTCATCAAGCACTCTACCTTTCATGTGATCTATTTTCTTGTGTATGTCAATGACATAACTATCACATGAGCAGCTCTACATTGATTTCTAGCACAATTCACATGCTGCAGTCTAAGTTTGCATTAAAAGCACTACGATTAATGAGCTACTTTCTCGGTTTTGAGGCAAGCAGGTCAACTGCAGGTATATCCTTATGTCAATCAAAATATGTTGTTGATCTCCTTACTAAAATTAATATGCTGCACTGTAAACCTTGTTCTACACCAATGTGTGCAAACATGAAGTTGACTAAGCAAGCTGGAAGGCCTTTTGTAAATCCATTTCCCTACATAAGCACCATAGGTGCTCTCCAATATCTCACAAGCACCTGACCTAATATTGCATTTTGTGTCAACAAACTCAGCCAATTTATTGCTGCCCTAACAGAGGATCATTAATTGGTCTGCCTGCAAAATGGTCCTCAGGTATCTGAAGGGTGTAATGTCATTATTTTATTGGCTGTGATTCCGTGCACAGACACATTTTTATGTAAGTCTTAGTTAGGTTTTTTAGAGCATGAGTTGAGCGTAATGAAGATTCGAAAAAATCATATGAAGACGGAAAGCTTCTGAGAAGTCTCAAGAACGTGCTTTAAGGTAAGTTTTGAAGAAACGATACTCTTAATTCTTGAGATCAGATCAGATTCACACACACACTTATAACATGTTCACGCATCTGCATTTAAGTGCTAACATATTGGTTTTAATGTTTTATAAGTGTTGAGTCTTTTTTTTTTGTTTTGTCTAGTTTTAGAATTTAATTTCAAACATTTTGTGTTTTAAAAAAACTAACCTTTGGATACTTGAGCGACCATAAATTTTTATATATACATCAAAATAGTGTTTTGTTTTTTGGAAAGGAAACTAGATATCCATATCTTTCCAACGGTATAAGGAAAAAAAATCCAAGGTCGTTTGGTTAGAGATCGCTTGACTTAAAGTGGAGTTAAGTGCTGTTGGAAAAGCTGAAACAGGGGAACCAGGAAGCAACCTCATGCCTCAGGTGTGGGTGCACGCCTCTGGCGTGGCTGCCTGGTAGCAAACTCATGCCTAAGGCGTGGGTGCATGCCTCATGGGCTGCCATGTTCGAACCCAAAAAGGATTAGGACATGATTTAGGTCTTTTGTGGTCCCTTAAAGTCTTTCAACATGTGTTTAATGTTTCTTTGTCCATTAATGATGTTTTTATTGAGTTTGAAAGTAAGATAATCACATAATAAATAAATCTTTTATTTTTAGGATTGATAATATCTTTTTAATAGGAAAGCATTAATTACATTGCTTGTTGAATTAGAAAACCTAATTAGTCTTTATTTCCTACTACAATTGGGATTAAGGTTTCTAATGATTGTTATAAATAGTGAGACTATTGTTCTTCAATTCTCAGGCCATGTAAGTCTCTTTTACTAGTCTCACTACACTCTCTTTTGTTCTTCATTGTTCTTATTATATTCCTCTCACATGTTTTTATTATTTTGATGCTTCATTGTTTTTATTATTGTGAGAAAAAAGAGAGTTTATTTACATAAACTATTATTCTTTGCATTGAGCTTAATTGCACAGTTTATTCATAACATGTCCTTGATCGTGCATGTTATTTGATTGTTCATATTTTATTAAGCACTTAGATCTAATCTCATAAATTGGGGGTTATTGTTTCTTTGATCATACGAAAGGAACAACAAGACTTGGAGCGCGGGGAGTCTTTGAGCACACATTGCAAGGTTTGCTAGTAAAAGGCTTGCAGGTAGGTAGTATTGGGTTATAGCAAGACTAGTGTGATTGAGTGGTCAATCAATGTGAGTTGTAAACGATATACCAACTAGTATAATTCATGTGGATATGTTAAGTTGCCTATGAGTTGCTCCCGTGATTTTTTACCTGTTAAGGTTTTCCACGCTAAAAATCTCCCATGTTATATGTTGAATGGTTTATTGTTTTAATTCTGCAATATTTGTTGATAAACCTACTCACCCCCCTCTAGGTTATCATAGTATACAAATTCATGTTTTTCAATTGGTATCAAAGCAGGAGTCTAGACATACTTAGTCTAGGATTCGGGCTCAATATTTTATTGGATTTGTTTTGCTTGTTTTTGTTGGATATTCTATGGCAGGAATGATCAGAGAATGAGCATAAAGTACTCTACCACTACTTTTGGATGGATTGAATTACACATTCTGGAAGGCGCACATGAGGGCTTATTTGAAGGCCAATGACGAGCGTATCTGGATGTATATTGAAAGTGGTTATTCCCCTCCTATTGTTACCAACGCCGAAGGAGTTGATTCCATGAAGCCAAAAGTTGAATGAACTACAATCGAGTTATCTAATGCGACATGGAACTCCAAAGGTTTGAATTATATTTTTAATGGTGTTAATGAACATCAATATATGCATATCCAGAATTGCGAAACTAGCAAGGAGGCGTGGGACATTCTCCAAACCACGCACAAAGGAACGTCAACGGTCAAGAAATCGAAGATTCAAAGACAAAAGAATGAGAATATTCATTGGCGGAGACTATGATATAATAAATCCAAACAGGAATTTTCGGAAACAGATCTTTTAGATCTCTTTCCGTTTTTTACAATTCCCCAATATCGTAATTTTTTTTCTATGATTCTTGATCGTATAAGTATTATTCTGACCCTGATATTATCAAAAAAATCTTGCGTTCTTTCAAGCCAAGGTTACTGCGATTGAAGAAAGTAAAGACGTAAATAGCATAAGAGTAGATGAATTGATTGGATACCTACAAACTTTTGAGTTAAATCTCAAACCGAGCAAAAAGAAAAAAGGGATTGCCTTGAAGTCTACATCTCATGAGTCAGAAGATGCCGAAGATAATGGAGAAAAGATGGCATACATTGTTAGAAAACTCAATAAGTTTTTCAGAGGTAAACGAACTGATGGTGGTTTCAAAGGTGCCAACGCCAAGAGAGAATACTTGTAACATCCCTAATTTCAAATAAATATGAAAAGTATGGTTGAATTAATCTTGAGTATGTGAATATGATATTTATGATTTGAGGGGTGAAAAATGTAATTAAATGTATATTTTTAGGTTTCCAAACGGACCAATTTGAACGGTCGAAAACAATGCACGAAAAAAAGGGTGAAAAACTAGACAATGTGCATCGCGACCAGAGATCGCGGTAGCTGTTCGCCATAAAAATTGAGAAATTGGGCCAGTGAGCATCGCGACCACTGCTCGCGATACGTGGTCGCGATGGCTCAAAAACTTTTAAAAAAATATAGTGGTAAAGCGGTGCCACTTAAATTGAAAGTGAGCAAAGCTCACAAATAGAACACAGCAAACAGAAACCAGAGAACGAGAGAGAAAGAAGAGAGAAGAGGAGAGAGAAAGAAGAGAGAGAAATAAGAAGAAGAAGAAAAGAGAAGGAGAAGAAGGAAAAGAGTAGGAGGAAATGTTCAGGTTCGATGTACACGTATTTTTTGAATTTTTCCGTTTTCCAGAATATTTCGAATTGCTTGAATTTGATTAATTTTGAGTTATTTATATTATATTGATTATAGATTATAGTTCAGGTTCAGTGTACACGTGTTTTTCGAATTTTTTCTCTTTTTTAGAATATTTCAGATTGATTGAATTTGATTAAATTTGAGTTATTTGAATTATATTGATTATATATTATAGTTCAGGTTTAGTGTACATTCATTTTCGAATTTCCAGTTTTCTAGAAATTTTCGAAATTATCGAATTTTATAGTTTTTGAATTATTTGAATTCTATTGAGTAGAATTGATAGTTTGAAACTGATTTCGGATTGATTTGAATTGCGAATCTTGAAATATAGTTGATATTCGAAATTTTGATTGTGAATAATATTCGGAATTGATTTTAATACGTTTTGATGCTAAGATTGTTATGGAAATATATTATTGAAAGTGATTTTAATTATATACGATTTGTGAAATGTATCGGAAAATGATTTTGGGGCATTTTGATTCAAAATAGAATTATGAAATACGTTTGAGTATATTTTTGGATCGATTTGATGTGATTATTGATTTAGAAATATATTCGTATATTTCCGTTATATGATATTTGATGAAATTTGAATTTCGAATATATATATATATATATATATATATATATATATATATATATATATATATATATATTGATATGAATTGAAATTGAATACATTGAAAGTTGATTTTGATGATTCTGAAAGAAATGAAAAATGTTGACATTGGATGTGATAAAATGTTTTGTGAAATGGCTCTAATGTGTATGAACATAGATATGGATATAGGAGGTTGACATGTCAATTGGGTTTCTGTTTGAACAGTACTGTACCGATATATTATGTTTGTACCACCCTTCTTAGGGTTCTGTCATGAGACATTTATAGTGGGTGATTCTGTTAATGTTCCATTCTGATCTGATGTTCGGCGGCTCGCCCGTTTGCGTCCGATACCGAACAACGCGTAATCCAGTCCGATAACTTATGTATTGTATGTCAGGAGTCCAATCTGAAAACTGATTTGTTATATGAAAGCATTTGAGAAATTATGAAGATTTTATCTGTTGAATGATTTTGAATATGGTATTGGTTGAGTATTTGATTTGATTTGACATGTGCCCCATATATGATTTATTTATATGTTATTTCTATTTTTATTGAAAATAAATAAACTTATTTGATATAGTATATTTGGATATACAATTTTGTGTACATCTACTAAGCAATATGCTTAGTGTGTTGAGTTTTCTCACACGTAGGTAACAGAGGTTCCAAAGGAGATAAAGACAAAGAAGAGTAGAGACTGCAGAAGAAGAGTCCGGAGTCACATCAGTCCTACATATATTTTGGTAGTCCTTTGGTAATAAGTATATATGTTTTGATACAACATGTATATACAGAAAATTTTTATATATATTTGAGGAGCTTCCGCTATGTAAATATTTTATTATATGTTTATATTATGTGAATATTTATGAATTATATAGTGGTAAATTGATTTGACAAGTCGCACTATATTTGGAAAGGTGCGCAAAATTGATTTGAGATTTAAAAGTTAATTTTTATGAATTTTAATAGTAAACAGGTATTTGGAAAGTCAGAAAAATAGAGAAAACTTTGACAAGATTTTTGGAAGTTTATTTGGATCACTTTCAAATGTTTTTAATATCATTTTAAATTATGGTTATATAAAACTAATAGTTAGATTTTAGTATATAGTAGCGTTCCCTAATTCGGTCCGAGCGATTTGGGTCAGGGGGTGTTACAATACTTGCCCATAAAGTTTGACAATTACAAGGGCAAAGGCTAGGGTGTTCAATGCTATGAATATCAAGGCTTTAGGCACATAGCATATGAGTGCGTAAACGTCAAAATAACCCAAAGAAGGGGAAAACGCTGAACATCACTTGGAGTGATAGTGATGATGAAGATGATAATGAGTCCTCAGATACTGGTAAGCATACATGCAACATAGTTGCCTTCACATCTTCTTTGTCTGTAAGTAATGGAACTCTATTAGAAGATGATACTGATGACAATTTGCTTAGTGAGACAAGCCTTAGAGAGGTTTATTAGCAAATCCTCAAATGATATCACTAGGTAACAAAACTTTATTTCTCTTTATGTTCAATAATGAGAGATAGAAAGCTCTAGATCAATCCCTTAATTAATGAAAGGAGGTGGATAATTGCCTTGAGAGGATTACAGCGTTAAAAGAGGAAGTGGATTGCAAAGAAAATGCCCTATTGATTGTGTAATCACGTGAGGAAGAAGTTGCTAAAAAGTTGGCTTAGGCGGAAGAGTCTATCAGGGGGCTGACTCTAGGTGTAAAGATAATTGACGACATGATCAAGTTTGGGAAGGTGTTCAACGACAAGCAAGGAATTGGATTCACTGATAAATCTAAGGCCTCCACAAGCAAGACAATTTTTGTCAAGGTCGAATCTTCCAAACAAGATGATCAAATGCACAAGCCGTCCAAAAAGCCACAAGGAGCTCGTAAGTCTCCTAATTTTATCTCTATTTGCCATTATTGTAATGTTCCTAAACATAATAGACCCAAATGTGATAAATTCATTACCTTAATAGGAGAGGCGGTCTCTTTTGGTAGTGAAAATAGGAGAGGCGATCAAAAGCTTCTAGTAGTTTTTCAAAACCAAAGTCTTCAAAGCAATATTGTGAGAAGGCTTAGGTTGAGAAAAACAACGTTAGTTGTAATATGATGCGCTTCACGTCTTAGTCTATTAGTCCCCCTACATGGTGTTTAGATAGTGGATGCTCTAGGACCATGACTAGCAACAAAGATTTATTTGTTGAGATTACACTAAAGGATAAAGGTTATATCGTTACTACCAGTAGAAGAAATTGAAAATTATTGGCAAATGTAAGATTAACGTACCTGACTTAGGTGTAATTAATGACGCTATCCTTGTTGAAGGATTGAGAGAAAATCTTTTGAGTGTGACCCATCTTTGTGAACAAGTAGGTTCTGTCATGTTTAGAGGTAATAAATGTCAAATATTTGATAAACATGAAGAAAAACTTGTTGAAGGGTCAAAGACGTCAAATAACTGCTTTTATCTTGACCTTGATGTGCCTGATATGTATTTGAATGCTCTCGAGAGATACTTCTTGGAACTCCACAGAGCTGATGCTGAAGAGGTTAAGCAACTTGCATGCTCAAAGGTTAAGAGGATAACCAAGACTAGGTTATATGATGCCGATGGAAGGAAATAAAAAAAGGCATGCTCAAAATGAAAATCTGCATAATAGTGATGCATCATTTGATCCATTTATGTACGATTCCGAGAAATTGAAGCAGTTCATAGATGAGACCGAACTTGAATAATTTCCTTTTATGAATGAGAACTCGAATCAAGTGCTGAAATTGTTTACCACGTTTGTTGATATGTATTGTGAAAAAATAGCGAGTAAAAATGTTGTTTTTCGATTGCATATGATTCAAGAACGATTTGCTGAAATAACTGTGTGCTATATTGTATTTTTGATATATGTATGTCAAATAATTGGATTGATTTCTTGAATAATATGAATGTGTGATAATGCCTGAAGTTAGTATACAGTGAATAACCAATGGTCAGTATTCATGTTGTTTCTGCACTTATAGATCTTTTGAGCATCTCTCTTGAAAAAGGGGTACACTTATTAGTTGTAAAGCCACCCAATGTAGGAAAGGGTTACACTAGTAAGCTTGAGTGAAAGCCATCATGAGAGTTACATAATGAAAAAGAGCATGAAGAAACAGAGGACCTGCACAATGAAAAAGAGAATAAGGTGTAAAGAAAAAGAGCAATAAAAAGAAAAACATGTTGTGCATGATGCTAAAACACATGGAGAAGTGGTGAAGAGTGAAAATCGAAAAATCTACTTTTAAGAAGTACACTTGCACACACTATTGCCTATATGAATATATTTTTATTTGAATGACATCTAGGATGATGGTCGGTTTGAATTCTCGTTAAAAGCTTCTAGCAAAATCACATTGTCATATTGTTCTTGATTAACAAGCAAACTATATATATATATATATCGTTTATACAATGTGACACACACACGTTTTTGGCAAATGTTTAGTGAATTTAGTTGCAATCCTAAGACAACATATGGTCTCGTGAAAATTTGATGATATTCCTTGATTTGAATGTGGTATGAATTTTAAGAAAAGATTTGAGTTACTCATAAAATCGTTTTTAATACAAAATCATTTTTTTGAAGCTTTAGAGAAGCTCAATGTTGTGCGAATAATTGAATTTTTTCAATTCATATGCTTTTTAGAAGCACACATTTTGTTTTAAACATGCTCACATCTATTTTAAAAATTTTGAAGAAACTATTTTGAAAAGCATTATTGAACACGTCAAATTTCGAAAGAATACGATTGAAATTTTTGAATTCTCAATTGTGACCTTTTGATGATTGATTTTCATCGTGACTCATTTTATCTTGTTTAGAGATGCTTCTTGGTTCTATTTGATGAAGTTTTAGGTGGAAAAACTCATTGGTGAAGCATGGAGGATGAACAGGAAGTCGAAGACGTGAAGAAGTGTGAAAAATGGAGAAAAGGGAAGTACCGAGCAACAAGCACATGCCAGAGGCATGGCTGTGCGCCTCAGGAGTGCACGCCTGGGCAGCAAGTTCACGCCTGGAGTATCTCTCTGTATTATCACAAACAGTTTAGATTATGCTCCACTATGCTTGTTATGCTTCTTGCTGTTCTCAATTATTTTGTATCTTGAGCTATTTTTACAATTTTAAAATGTGCGCGCGTGCGTTTGAACTGTAATCATATAACATAAATATAAAATATAAAAAAAATTTACACTCTAGAATTACCATTTGAAATACGTGCTAATTAATTATACTAATATTATATTAATATTATTATGTAATGTAATTAGTGTATTTTAAGATGCACGCACATATTAAAGGTAATCTTATAACAAAAATATAAAATATAAAGTAACTTTGGTGCACGAGAATTACCATTTGAAAATGCGCGCTAATTAACTATGCTGATCCTATACTAACAGAAATATGTAATATGGTTAAATGTATTCGAAAATGTGGGGTATTAACTGTAATCCTATAACAGAAATATAAAATAACTTTACGCGTGTAGAATTAGTTACCATTTTTTTTTTGAAAGAGGTACAATTACAATATCAACAACTGTTGGGACCTGCCGAGATTAACCACTAAACGCGCGGCCTGGATATCTACTCCCATAGCGGGAGAATACTACTCCCACAATAAGGGGAGAAAACTACCCACACATGCACACGATGGGAATCGAACCCCTCACCACTAATGTGAGAGGTAGGTGCACTAACCACTTTACTACAAGTGGATGTACTAATTAGTTACCATTTGAAATGTGATACTAATCTTATACTAACATAAAAATATGTAATGTACTTTGAAATACACGCGTGTATTAACAATAATCCTATAACATAAATATAAAATGTAAAGTAACTTTAAGAGTGTAAATTTACCGTTAAAAACATTCAATCACTGTGTTGAGTATATACTGAACAAGAAATATAACAAAACATTCAATTTCATAAAATTGAAAACAAATTATCATTACAACATCAACTTAACAAAGAGGAAGTGTCTTTTTAGTAAAGAAAATGAAATAAAAAAGACGAGACCACAACAACGTGAACAACATAGAACAGGCAGCCCCCTACCAACGCAATTGCTGACAGGACCACCCGAGCCGTCAGCATGCTCATCACTCGTCATTCTTCGGTGTCGAAGGCTCGTTGAGGTCGAACCTCCCTTCTTCTCTCCATCATGAGAGTTTGGGCTAGGCGTCTGATTTAGATCAATGTCCAAGCCGTCTGCTTTGGGGAGGATGAGGAATAAGAAGAGAAGAGCACTTCTTGTGCCAAGTCAAGGAGCGTCAATGCCAACTGCTCTTGGAGGTCCTCCTAGTTGGCCTCTTCATGAGCAGAAGCAGCAACGTCAGATCCACAGCCCCTCTCCGAAGAGGCCTTGTAGGAAGGAGAGAAGATCAGTGGCGCTCATTTGACCGGAAGGTTTTTCCACGGATGTAGTACCGTGGTGGACCACTAGGGAGATCAAGAAGTTGCCCTTTTTTCTTCGGCTTCTTCATGAAGAAGTTGCCCTTTTTACGATCATAACCAGGAGTGCTAGGCACGCATTTCTGGCGGATAATTGCCACCGGTGGCCGCACTTGCACCAGCACCACCACGATCAGACCTGGGAGCAACGTCTCTGCCTCCGTCGGCAGTTCGAGTTTATATAATGAAAGCAAAAGATAGACACTCTTTAATTTGTTTTCTCAGACTTACAACTCTTCATCAAAGAACAATTTGCATAAAGAGGCACCATGGTTGGGGTCCAATTTATGCTCCCAGCTTGGTTCAATTGATGATATTAAGTATGGTAACGATCTAAATTTTATCTGAATAATTAGTAATACAACGTGATATCTTGTGGCTGCTTGTTTGTAAAATTTTCCTGAAGGGAATGGCATTTGATTATTTCATGCCAAATAAGGAACGTGCAGCTTATATATGCCAAAATAAGTTCGTTTTACTGTATGCTAGCATTTATAAATTGAGACCTAAACATGGGAATTAGAGATGATGTGACCGATGACGTATTAGGTTGAGTAATTAAAAATTAAGTTCATTTTAATAATTAAAAATTATTAGGTACGAGCGGTCTTATGTTTATGATTCACGTAGTGACATACAATAAATTTATGTAGACTTTGATTTACATGCAATGTAATTAAGGGAAAGTCGTTAGCATTTTTAACTTCTTCAAATTTTATTATTATTTTTTAAATAAATTCTTAATATTTTTTTTAAAACATTGGATTAACTATATAACTTATATAGCAACAAAGACTCTAATGGTATGTCAGAATGCATCTAACTGATTTTTTATGACAGATATCCATACATTTGTAGATGTTGAAATCTATGTTGAAGATATGGAGATTCTTAGGTCAGATAGGAGTGGGGCCAACAACCTGCACAATAAAGTAAAAGAGGTCGTGCTCTTTGGGATGTTGGGGTGGTGCCAACTAAATAGTCTCTGACGCCCAAGTTAGATAGTGAATCTGAGAGAAGGAGGATAAGAGAAGAATTTACCACCTGAAGCTATTGTATGTCGAGCGCAAGATATTTGTTATTGCGTCAAGCATAGGTTCGAGGGCTCGGTAGTGACTATGTCGATCGTGGCTGGATAGCAATTAGGTCGCACGTAGTTCTGATTATATAAGAGCAGAATGACGGCCTTGATAGAAAAAATGCTTGACCCCCATTTATGAAGCTATAGGGCTGTATTTATAGGGGTAGGTGTTAAGAAGTTGCACCCATAATCGAGGATGTCGTACTCTAAGATATCAGGGATTCCTGTTATCTCGGTGCTGTTGATTGATCATATGTTTTGAATATTCAGACCCAGTCAATATTTGACTTAGTTTACTTGAAAGATGGATTTTGGGCTTCGTTGACCGCTGGGCCTATCTTTTGGGTTCTGTTAATTGCTGGACTTGTGGGGCCACGTGTTTTGGGCTTTATTTAGAGTTTAAGCCTTTTGGGCTATTTTTAACCACTACAACATTTAGTCAAGTTGAACTTGGCAAATACTGGAATTCGTCAAACTCGTTTAGGATGAATATATATCCATATGTATGCTAAGTTGATCTTGCATAATGGTGGACATTAACTAAGTTGAACTCGGAGAATGTTGGCATGAATGAAGCTAATTCTATCGGAATGTTTCATTAGAAACTTGTACTGGAATACTAAACATTATCGATCGGGTTTAGGCTATATCAACTTAAACTTTCAACTTAGATTTATGATTGCAACCTCCATCCATCTATCTATTTTTTTTTTTACAATACAAGACATCTGCCTTCAATTTATTTACTCTTCTTCGCTGTTGAATTGCAAGAAAATGACTAAATGGATATTAAAGACAAATTTATAATAAAATTTAGGTTAATATAACTTGAATCTTATCATAAACGTCTCTTAATCGTCAACTATACTTAGCTTAAATCAAATATATATAATTTTTAGCAAACCTATGCACTACGCAAAAGCTCCAAATTGTCATTGTCATCTTCCTGCAACCAAAGATCACATACATACCAGTGCACACATGTACTATCTATTCTATATATAATGATCAAATCCATTACTTATATCTAATTGGAGTGGAAATTATTTTGCATGTATGAGGCCGAAGACATATGCATTCACATGAAAGAAAAAATAATTAATTAATGAACATCTGAAGAAAGGAGGCAATTAAATTTTTAGAATTTATTGTTGAGACAAAATAATGCAATTTGGATACCTTTAGTCCAGTGGTGAAAGCTGCAACCATCCGCACTATCTTCTCCATAGCTGTGACCAAGCATTGGGATATCCAACTAGTGGATATCAACAATGCCTTCTTAAATGGTGACTTACAAGAGAGGGAATTCATGGCTCAACCAGAAGGCTTTCAAAGTCCTCAATTTTCTTCACATGTTTGTCAACTTAACAAGGCCTTGTATGGCCTCAAACAGGCACCCTGCTCTTGGTTTCATAAGTTGAAGTCTGCCATGATTTCTTGGGGTTTTAAGAACTCCATTTTAGACTCTTCTCTCTTCATTCAACATCAAGGTGAACATGTTATTTACTTGTGTATATTGATGATATTTTAATCACAAGTGACAGTCCTTCTCTTGTTCAACAATTGAGTCAAAGGCTCAACAACACTTTTGCTCTTAAGACACTTGGTTCAATCAGCTATTTTTATGGTATGAAGCTTATAGAGACAAGTCTGGACTTTATCTCACTCAGACCAAGTATATGATTGATTTGTTGAAGAAAACCAACATGTTTGATTGTAAATCATGTCATATACCTTTAAGTTTCAATACCAAGTTGTCATTGCATGAAGGGGAGCCCTTTAGTGAGCCTTTTGTCTATTGAAGCACCATTGGAGCCTTGCAATATTTTGGCCAACACCAGACCTGGTATTGCTTACATTGTTAACAGGTTAAGTCAGTTTCTTCAGGCTCCAACACAATTCCATTCGCTGGCTTGTAAAAGAGTTTTGTGATATATCAAAGGTACTCTTCATACTGGCCTTCACTTTAGACCTATATCATCATCTTCTCTTATGTTAATTGAAGCTTACACTGATGCTAATTAGGCAAGTAGTGTTAATGATTGAAGGTCCACTAGTGGGAGCTGCATCTTCTTTGTTGGAAATTTGGTGAGTTGGGGTTCAAGGAAGCAAAAGGTAGTAGCTCGGTCTAGTACCGGGGCTGAATATAGGGTAATGGCTCAGCTCACTACAGATGTAATTTGGCTGCAATCTCTAGTCCAAGAACTTGACTTATCTATTCCTTCTTGTGCTGTAATATGGTGTGACAACATTGGGACCAATTCCTTGGCTCAAAATCCAATATTTTAGAGTCGCACCAAGTATATAGATATTGACATTCATTTTATTCGAGAAAAGGTGGCAAGTGGTGTTATTGAACCATGTTATATTCCCACAAACTGTCAAGCTACAGATATCTTTACTAAGGGTCTTACTTGTGATAGGTTTCGGTTTTTTTATTTCAAACTGAACTTGGTTAATTCTCCCCAGTTCAGTTTGGAGGGGATGTGAAGAATAATATGCATATAGTGCATAAAGAGTATGGTGATTCACATAACTATCAACCTCTACTGGAAGAAGCAGCTGTTGGAGTAGCAGTTGGAAAATCTACAACTAATAATCCCATGCAGCTATCACGTAACAGATCAAGAAATATACTGAACAAGAAATATAACAAAACATTCAATTTCATAAAATTGAAAACAAATTATCATTACAACATCAACTTAACAAAGAGGAAGTGTCTTTTTAGTAAAGAAAATGAAATAAAAAAGACGAGACCACAACAACGTGAACAACATAGAACAGGCAGCCCCCTACCAACGCAATTGCTGACAGGACCACCCGAGCCGTCAGCATGCTCATCACTCGTCATTCTTCGGTGTCGAAGGCTCGTTGAGGTCGAACCTCCCTTATTCTCTCCATCATGAGAGTTTGGGCTAGGCGTCTGATTTAGATCAATGTCCAAGCCGTCTGCTTTGGGGAGGATGAGGAATAAGAAGAGAAGAGCACTTCTTGTGCCAAGTCAAGGAGCGTCAATGCCAACTGCTCTTGGAGGTCCTCCTAGTTGGCCTCTTCATGAGCAGAAGCAGCAACGTCAGATCCACAGCCCCTCTCCGAAGAGGCCTTGTAGGAAGGAGAGAAGATCAGTGGCGCTCATTTGACCGGAAGGTTTTTCCACGGATGTAGTACCGTGGTGGACCACTAGGGAGATCAAGAAGTTGCCCTTTTTTCTTCGGCTTCTTCATGAAGAAGTTGCCCTTTTTACGATCATAACCAGGAGTGCTAGGCACGCATTTCTGGCGGATAATTGCCACCGGTGGCCGCACTTGCACCAGCACCACCACGATCAGACCTGGGAGCAACGTCTCTGCCTCCGTCGGCAGTTCGAGTTTATATAATGAAAGCAAAAGATAGACACTCTTTAATTTGTTTTCTCAGACTTACAACTCTTCATCAAAGAACAATTTGCATAAAGAGGCACCATGGTTGGGGTCCAATTTATGCTCCCAGCTTGGTTCAATTGATGATATTAAGTATGGTAACGATCTAAATTTTATCTGAATAATTAGTAATACAACGTGATATCTTGTGGCTGCTTGTTTGTAAAATTTTCCTGAAGGGAATGGCATTTGATTATTTCATGCCAAATAAGGAACGTGCAGCTTATATATGCCAAAATAAGTTCGTTTTACTGTATGCTAGCATTTATAAATTGAGACCTAAACATGGGAATTAGAGATGATGTGACCGATGACGTATTAGGTTGAGTAATTAAAAATTAAGTTCATTTTAATAATTAAAAATTATTAGGTACGAGCGGTCTTATGTTTATGATTCACGTAGTGACATACAATAAATTTATGTAGACTTTGATTTACATGCAATGTAATTAAGGGAAAGTCGTTAGCATTTTTAACTTCTTCAAATTTTATTATTATTTTTTAAATAAATTCTTAATATTTTTTTTAAAACATTGGATTAACTATATAACTTATATAGCAACAAAGACTCTAATGGTATGTCAGAATGCATCTAACTGATTTTTTATGACAGATATCCATACATTTGTAGATGTTGAAATCTATGTTGAAGATATGGAGATTCTTAGGTCAGATAGGAGTGGGGCCAACAACCTGCACAATAAAGTAAAAGAGGTCGTGCTCTTTGGGATGTTGGGGTGGTGCCAACTAAATAGTCTCTGACGCCCAAGTTAGATAGTGAATCTGAGAGAAGGAGGATAAGAGAAGAATTTACCACCTGAAGCTATTGTATGTCGAGCGCAAGATATTTGTTATTGCGTCAAGCATAGGTTCGAGGGCTCGGTAGTGACTATGTCGATCGTGGCTGGATAGCAATTAGGTCGCACGTAGTTCTGATTATATAAGAGCAGAATGACGGCCTTG
Organism: Xanthoceras sorbifolium; assembly: GCA_003430845.1. Classification (NCBI taxonomy): domain Eukaryota; kingdom Viridiplantae; phylum Streptophyta; class Magnoliopsida; order Sapindales; family Sapindaceae; genus Xanthoceras; species Xanthoceras sorbifolium. The sequence continues at coordinate 19,135,057 of CM010622.1, read as the reverse complement.
ATAGAAAAAATGCTTGACCCCCATTTATGAAGCTATAGGGCTGTATTTATAGGGGTAGGTGTTAAGAAGTTGCACCCATAATCGAGGATGTCGTACTCTAAGATATCAGGGATTCCTGTTATCTCGGTGCTGTTGATTGATCATATGTTTTGAATATTCAGACCCAGTCAATATTTGACTTAGTTTACTTGAAAGATGGATTTTGGGCTTCGTTGACCGCTGGGCCTATCTTTTGGGTTCTGTTAATTGCTGGACTTGTGGGGCCACGTGTTTTGGGCTTTATTTAGAGTTTAAGCCTTTTGGGCTATTTTTAACCACTACAACATTTAGTCAAGTTGAACTTGGCAAATACTGGAATTCGTCAAACTCGTTTAGGATGAATATATATCCATATGTATGCTAAGTTGATCTTGCATAATGGTGGACATTAACTAAGTTGAACTCGGAGAATGTTGGCATGAATGAAGCTAATTCTATCGGAATGTTTCATTAGAAACTTGTACTGGAATACTAAACATTATCGATCGGGTTTAGGCTATATCAACTTAAACTTTCAACTTAGATTTATGATTGCAACCTCCATCCATCTATCTATTTTTTTTTTTACAATACAAGACATCTGCCTTCAATTTATTTACTCTTCTTCGCTGTTGAATTGCAAGAAAATGACTAAATGGATATTAAAGACAAATTTATAATAAAATTTAGGTTAATATAACTTGAATCTTATCATAAACGTCTCTTAATCGTCAACTATACTTAGCTTAAATCAAATATATATAATTTTTAGCAAACCTATGCACTACGCAAAAGCTCCAAATTGTCATTGTCATCTTCCTGCAACCAAAGATCACATACATACCAGTGCACACATGTACTATCTATTCTATATATAATGATCAAATCCATTACTTATATCTAATTGGAGTGGAAATTATTTTGCATGTATGAGGCCGAAGACATATGCATTCACATGAAAGAAAAAATAATTAATTAATGAACATCTGAAGAAAGGAGGCAATTAAATTTTTAGAATTTATTGTTGAGACAAAATAATGCAATTTGGATACCTTTAGTCCAGTGGTGAAAGCTGCAACCATCCGCACTATCTTCTCCATAGCTGTGACCAAGCATTGGGATATCCAACTAGTGGATATCAACAATGCCTTCTTAAATGGTGACTTACAAGAGAGGGAATTCATGGCTCAACCAGAAGGCTTTCAAAGTCCTCAATTTTCTTCACATGTTTGTCAACTTAACAAGGCCTTGTATGGCCTCAAACAGGCACCCTGCTCTTGGTTTCATAAGTTGAAGTCTGCCATGATTTCTTGGGGTTTTAAGAACTCCATTTTAGACTCTTCTCTCTTCATTCAACATCAAGGTGAACATGTTATTTACTTGTGTATATTGATGATATTTTAATCACAAGTGACAGTCCTTCTCTTGTTCAACAATTGAGTCAAAGGCTCAACAACACTTTTGCTCTTAAGACACTTGGTTCAATCAGCTATTTTTAGGGTATGAAGCTTATAGAGACAAGTCTGGACTTTATCTCACTCAGACCAAGTATATGATTGATTTGTTGAAGAAAACCAACATGTTTGATTGTAAATCATGTCATATACCTTTAAGTTTCAATACCAAGTTGTCATTGCATGAAGGGGAGCCCTTTAGTGAGCCTTTTGTCTATTGAAGCACCATTGGAGCCTTGCAATATTTTGGCCAACACCAGACCTGGTATTGCTTACATTGTTAACAGGTTAAGTCAGTTTCTTCAGGCTCCAACACAATTCCATTCGCTGGCTTGTAAAAGAGTTTTGTGATATATCAAAGGTACTCTTCATACTGGCCTTCACTTTAGACCTATATCATCATCTTCTCTTATGTTAATTGAAGCTTACACTGATGCTAATTAGGCAAGTAGTGTTAATGATTGAAGGTCCACTAGTGGGAGCTGCATCTTCTTTGTTGGAAATTTGGTGAGTTGGGGTTCAAGGAAGCAAAAGGTAGTAGCTCGGTCTAGTACCGGGGCTGAATATAGGGTAATGGCTCAGCTCACTACAGATGTAATTTGGCTGCAATCTCTAGTCCAAGAACTTGACTTATCTATTCCTTCTTGTGCTGTAATATGGTGTGACAACATTGGGACCAATTCCTTGGCTCAAAATCCAATATTTTAGAGTCGCACCAAGTATATAGATATTGACATTCATTTTATTCGAGAAAAGGTGGCAAGTGGTGTTATTGAACCATGTTATATTCCCACAAACTGTCAAGCTACAGATATCTTTACTAAGGGTCTTACTTGTGATAGGTTTCGATTTTTTTATTTCAAACTGAACTTGGTTAATTCTCCCCAGTTCAGTTTGGAGGGGATGTGAAGAATAATATGCATATAGTGCATAAAGAGTATGGTGATTCACATAACTATCAACCTCTACTGGAAGAAGCAGCTGTTGGAGTAGCAGTTGGAAAATCTACAACTAATAATCCCATGCAGCTATCACGTAACAGATCAAGCAACACATCTCATCATGGTTTGATCATCAAGCATTGTGATCAAACGTTTGATGAGAAATCAAAGAAGTGTGTGCACAGCTCCGGAGTTGGTTAATGAGCTGGCAACTTGTGTTGGGTTTGTGAAGCTTGAATCCTGAGTAGATCCAAGAGAGGCCCAGACAGCAGTCCCAAGAGAGGCCTAATAATGGAGCCCAAGCAAGAGGCCTAAGTGAAGCCCAGACAGCAGGCCCAAGAGAGGCCCATGAGAGAGTCATAGGAGAGGCCCATACAGCAGGCCCATGTGAACAGAGTGGCAGTGAATAGTGCACCGATTGGTGCGCCCTACACGAAATAGTTAGGTGGTGAATAGTGCACCAACCTATGGGCCCCAGACGGTTTGACTGTGCACCGATTGGTAGGCCCCACACGTATATGCATGAATAGTACTGATGAAAAGTACTGTATACGCATGAACAGCAACTAGACATCTCCTATAAATAGCCCCTCATTTGTGATAATCAACAACTCATCTCCTTGAAGTGAGTGAGTTCAGATAGAGAACTCAAGTTGAGCGGCTCAGTATCTGGGCAGGAGGCCCAGGCGATATCCGAGTAGGTGGCCCCGGCAGTATCCGCACATGTGGCCCCGATAAGGAGCCCAGGTGTGCGGTTCCGGGAGATCTGGAGCGATGACCCCGATGAAGAGCCCAGGTGTGCAGTTCGGGGAGTTCCAGGGCAATGACCCTGATGAGGTGCCCAGGTGTGCGGTTCCGAGAGTTCCGGCATAATGACCCCAATGAGGAGCCCAGGTGTGCAGTTCCAGGAGATCCGGACTAGTGACTCGATGAGAAGCCTAGTTGTGCGGTTCCAGGAAATCCGGGGAGTGACCCCGATGAGGAACCCAGGTGTACGGTTCCGTGAGTGCAAACAATGAGAAAAAGCGAAAGTATAAACACATGTGAGAGTTTTTCGTACAAGTGTTGTTGTAATAGCTCTTTCATTGTGAATTGAGTGCTGGTGCGCTCCGTGGATGTAGAAATCAGTTGATTGCCGAACCACGTAAAAAATTATTGTCTCCTTTTACTATTAGTCTGCTTCCATATGTGTGCCCTGTGCAGATTTGTGTGTTTGCATACAGTTTACCACTTCAGCTACGTCGGGAATCGGATTGGATTCCCAACAACTTGCTGCTCCAAGTTGATTAAAAGTTGTTAGGTGGTTAATTCAAGTTAGTTATTTTCTGTTAGGAAATGTAACTTGCATTCAGGAAATGTGACTATTTATTGAGGATTCATTGTAATCTATTTTTTGATAGTTGAGATAATAAAATTGAGAGCTCTTTTCTTCCTATCAATGGCGTCCTATTGTTTTTCTCTGAGGACTTTTGTCGAACACTTTCATTTTTCTATCAAACACCTTCAGTTCATCTTTTATTTTTGAAAAGAAAAATCATACAAAATACATGAATAATCCTTCCCACCAAAAAAAGAAGAAGCAAAATTCAAACTCTAATAAACCAAGCAGAAAAAAAAAAAAAAAAACAGAAGACCCTTCATTAATCATCATTTGGCAGCACTGGTATCGCAGTCCTTGGTATCCTTGTGCTCATTGCCATCATCCTCCTATGGTAGTGGGGAATTATTAAGATCCAGGCACCCATTATCCTCTTTTATTTAATCAAGTTCTTCATGACCTAGCTGGTTCAGTTCAATTTCTAAACCATCATTCCTATAAGAAAAAATAGAAATAGAAGCAGGAGCTAGAGTTGGAGCAGAAGCCAAAAGTATTGATTGAGCTATGCTTAGAAGGGTCCAGACCAACTCCTCCTTAAGGACCTTCTGAAGGACATGATCATCCACAAGAGAACGGCAGCGACCACATCATCCTTAACAGCTTCGACTATTGCTGGAGTAGGAAAGAAGACCACATCGCCGTTAATAGCTTTGACTATTGCTACAGTAGGGAAGAATAACAGCTTCAACCATTGCTAAGAAAAAGGGACTGGTTCTTCGGCTATCCCCTTCCCCAAGTTATTTTTTTCATTGTTAGGGGTTTTGGCCATTTTTTGTGATATATAATATAGAACATAATAAAATGAGTATGCAGCCCTCTGAACTGTTAGGCGTTAGATTTTAAAATAAAAATAAAAATGAGTGTGCCCTAGCTAGGTGGGAAAATAAAAGATTGAATTCGACGATTATAATTCAAAAAAAAAAAAAGTTTTGTTTCTCTCCCAAAATCACAACTCTTCATAAGATGAACATTTTTTAATGAAAAGGCAGCTTGATTTGGTGCCAATTTATGCTTGCAGGTTGGTTGGTTGATGATATCAATTATGGTAAGATTTGAATAAATGGTAATACAACTTTACATGTAGTAAGTGAGTCTTGAAATATTGTCACTAAAGAATAAAAATTTTATTATTCCATGTCAAAATAGGAATGTGCAACTTATATATACTAAAAATAAGCTCATTTTAATTTAGGCAAGTAGTCATAAAGTGAGACCTAAATATGGTATTAGAAATGACTTGGGTGATATTTTATATTTAATTTTGTTAATAAAAATTTCTTCGCTATGGCCAGTGGTATATTTTGTAAAATATGAAACGATGCTTTACATAGAATTAAGGTTTTCATATATATTGTAACATCCCAAATTTCGGATAATTAATTTTGAATATGTGGATATCTAAATTTTGTGATTTGAGGGGTGTAAAATGTAATTAAATGTATGTTTATTTTTATAGTTTCCAGGTAGACCAGATGGAACGGTCCAGAAATGATGCATGACGAAAAAGAAGTGAAAAATTGGGGCAGTGTGTACCGCGACCCCTCACCGGGACCACAGATCGCGATGAGCTGCTCGCGGTGAAAAATGGCATTTTCTGACAGTGAGCACCGCGACCACAGATCGCGATGAGCTGGTTGCAGTGAAAAAGATCAAAATCCAGGCAGTGAGCAACGCGATTACCAGCACGACCATGGTACCGCGATGGGTGATCGCGATGAAAGCGGTGGAAGCCTTCCAGTGAGTACCGCGACCATGTGGCACGACCACAGGTCGCGATGACAGTCGCGATGACTGAAATGATATAAAAAAAAAAAAGTTAGCTTCTGTGAGAAGCCATCGAAAACAGACAGAAAAGAGAGGAGAGAATACCGTGAGAAAAAGAAAAGAAAAGAAGAAGAAGAAGAAAGAAGAAGAAGAGAAGAAGAAGAGAAAGAAGAGAAGAAGAAGAGAAAGAAGAGAAGAAGAAGAGGAAGAAGAAAAGAAGAAGAAGAGAAGGGAAAGAAAAAGAAAAGAAAAGGAAGAAAAGAGGAAGAGAAAGGAAAGAGGAGAAAGAAAAAAAAGAAAGTAAAAAGGAAAACTCAGAAGGAAAAAGGCGTAGAATCACATTTATAATTTTCTATATTCGTGTTTCGTATATTGATTGAAATAGTTATTCTTAATTTGTGAATAATATTTGAAATTGATTTTGAGGTACAGAAATTGGGATGATATCGAATTTATGGATTATTTTCTGTATTATGTTATTTATAATTATCAATGAATATTGAGTTTGAATTTGATTATTGTAAAGTTGTTTGAAACGTGACTAAAATATCTGTATTTTCTGAATTGAAATTTTATGGCCTTGATATATGTATAGGGATCTGGATATAGGAGATTGACATGTCAATTGGGTGAATATATGGCAGTACTGCACTGTGATTTATGATGCCTCTGATTATTGATTATACGGATACCATTTCCTCGTGAAATGGGAAACCGACTGTTAAACACGGATACCATTTCCTCGTGAAATGGGAAACCGATTGTGAAATTATACGGATACCATTTTCTCGTAAAATGGGAAACCGATTGTTTATTTAGGGATACCATTTCATATGAGATGGGAAACCCGACTGTAAAACCCGTAATCCAGTCCTGTAAACCCTGTTATATGTATCAAGGGCCCAATTTGAGAATTGATAGTTAGAAATTGTTTTGGAAAATAAAGAAATGATATTGAAATTGAAACCCAGAAACTTTTGAAATACCTTGTATCTATATAGTTTCAGTAATTAAAATACCATGTTTATTTTATATATTTATATTTATGAAATTTTGACTTAAAGATTTATCGTTTATTTATATATCTTATTGAATTTCTGAATTTACTGAATTTCTGAATTTACCATTTAGTGTTTTATATGATATTGAAATTTATATTAGTGTACACCCACTAAGCATTATTGCTTAGCGCGTCGGTTTTTATCGCGCGTAGGTAACAAGGATACTGAAGAGGCCAAAGATTGAAGAGAGAGTTGCTGACAGAGAGCCAGAGTCACTACATTTGGGTAGATCTATATGTATTCCTGTATAATGTAGTTAGATATGCATGCATATATAGAGAATTTGTAATTATGTTTTGTAATTATGTACTGTAATTAATTATTTTATGCTTTCTGTTTTTCATTTACGAAGGACTGTAATTAATGAATTGTTTTATAAACTGTTTGAAAGTCGCACTAAACGGCAGAGTGCGCATTTGAATGAAATGAGATTTGAAGTGTTGTGGATTTTATGTGATTTGAGTTTTATTTGAGACAGGTTTTGGAAAATCAGAAAAACAGAGGGAACTCTGCCGAAATTTTTAAAATTGAAATTTTGATGGGCTCACTGGAAACATATTTTAAAATATAAGTTATATGATTTTTACTGGTTTGAAATTTATAAAGTGAATTAAGTAAAGTTTTGAAAACCCGGTAGCGCTCCCTGGGTCGATCCAGTCGGGTCAGGTCGGGGGGTGTTACATATATAGAAACATTGATCATACAATGCATCAATTAAATTTCTAAACTTCTTCAAAATTTTAGTTTGGTAATTCTTAATTTCTTAAAACATTATATCAATTACTATCTTGTATAGCAACAAACAGTCAAATGGGAGGCTGGTATGCACCTAACTCTTTAATGCAAATACTCTTACATTAGTTGTTTGGGTGGAAAATGGTAATCCTACAACTAATAGAAAATGTTTGTTAAAAGCAAAATTAATTAGACCTTGATCAAATCAATAAACCCCTGGTCCGAAGGCAATCCGAAGGAACCTAACCGAAAGGGTTCCAAAAGGAACCAGACCAAAGGAAGAATGCGAGGACCTTCGGGAATTCCCCACACCATAGGGGGGCCCCTACACTTGCCGAATAATAAGGACCAACTCGGGATAATAAAACGTTCCAAGAATTATTAAAATATCCCCTAGGGAGGGAAAGAAGGAGAGTTGGAAGACAGCCAAACATGAGCTGTAGACCACAACGGCCCAAACCCTAAAGGCAGCAGATGGTAGCAGAGGACTGATGGTGACATGACATAACCTGCACAAAAGCAGGTTTGACCGCGTCAGGCACCTTGGGGCAGAAAAGGCTGAACCAACAGCTGGCATTCACCTTTGAACACCAGCATATGTAGAAACCGACCTGACCTCTCGACCCCTAGGTGCCACAGACCTATTAGTACGGATCAAATCGGAAGGAGCCCTTTGGAGGGAGCATCAGTAAAAATCTTTGAATTACCAAGGGAAAACATGCCACGTGTCACGAAGAAGATAAGACTTCGGGAAAAGGGGGAAAAACCTCGACCAGACAACCTACGAAGGGAGGTTGACCGAAGGGATCCAACTGGAGCTAGGAAAAGAAGGAGGAGGGATGTCTATTTAAACCCCAGCAGAGTTACTCAAAGGATAAGCAATTCTTTGGCATAGAAAGCCCCCAGTGTGGAGAGGAAAACCCCAGTTATGTTCTTCTAAAAATACTAGTGTGTATACTGTCTATGACAACTTTTGATATAAATTTCATCTCTTCATACCTTTTCTCCACCTTAGAACTCCTTTTTGAATTAGGCGTCAGAGGGTTTTCACTGGTGGAACATCAATGACCCCTGACCTCCGTTTCCTTTTTTTCTCTCAGGAAAAGGGTATTGAACGGACATATTAAGGTTATCACACGGTAGAAGGATTATGATCTCAAAGGCAAACATCTTCGCAGTATCTTCGGAAGACCTTCGCCATTCATCCTAAGGGCCCCTATGCCATCTCGGGTCCACTATCAGCGAAGGGAAGTATCTTTACACGATTTCTATTAGTTGGCCTAAAGCTCTTGTATCTCTAAAAAACTTACTGCCTTCAAAGGGAAATGCCTTGGCAAGACCTTTGCTTGTAATCTACTCTTAGATTATTCGAAAAATATTACGTGTTAATGCAAAACCATTTTCTTGCATCAACAGTTGGAGCAGTCTGTGGGGATCAATACAAAAAGTCATCCTCCATTTAGGGGGCTGAAAACATTTCACCCATACTTTCTTTATTTCGAGATTATCTTTTTTGCAAAAAATGACCATCTTGAGAGGCTCGTGCTCTGAGGTTGTAGGGGCCGGAGGTTCAGCGAAGGAACCAACGCTCGGGGCAATGGTCAGAATAACTCGAGCTAGAACAGGGGCGACGAGATGACCCAACTGCGAAGAACCTATTGTAAAGATGCACGAGTAACGAACCTCGAGCAATACATGCAGACAGTCATCCAAGGACAACAACAACTAAGAGACGAAATGGGGCGCATGATGAATGTTGTCCACGAGGCCCTCGCTGCTCAGCAGTGCCCAGAAAATCGCCGGGCTCAAGGCCGCAAGTGAGGAAATGTAGTCGTGGACCCGGAAGAACCGACCTTACCACCCCATGTTCGCTTTCAAAGGCAGCCTACTGAAGATGCACTAACACCTTCGACCCAGGACCCCCTAGAGGAAGAAAACGACGGGAACCAGACTAGTCCTACTCATCTGGAAGGAGCAAATGACCCTGACCACCCCCTTGCCGACCAACGGGCCATATACATGGAAGCAAGCGGATCTAGCAATGCTGGAAATAAGCTAATAGCGGAACAGCCAAGGAATCCAGTAGTCATTAACCTCCAACCAGCGGGAACTGAACCTCAGGATGGAGGAGCTCAAATCCCAGGACCACCTTTGGTAGGCGCGGTTGAACGAGAGTTGCAAGAGATTAGGAATCATATGGCTGAACTACAGAAGGCTCGCACTCAGACAAGCGAACCAAATCGCCTGGGCGTATTTGACCAGCCAATGGTGGAGAGGATCAGAACAACACATCTCCCTAAGAAATTCAAAATGCCGCAGCTAGATCGCTACAAAGGCTAATCGGATCTGATGGCTCATGTAGAAAACTTACGAGAACAAATGCTCATCTAAGGGGTGGCGGACGATGTTATGTGCAGGATATTCCCCATCACCTTAGAAGGTCCCATTCGGGATTGGTTTAAGTGCTTACCCCCGGAGAGCATTAACTCTTTCTCTGACTTTGCTAAAGAGTTTATCACCTAATTCCAAGGAGCCAAGCCGCCGCCTAAGGACCCCTCCACGTTACAATATGTAAGAAACAGGAGAATGAATCTCTCAAAGACTTTGTAAATAGGTATCACGGTGAAGTCATGCAGATGAGAGTTTTCGGAGTGCGAGACACTCTGGTAAACTTCTGGAGAAATCTACGAAAAGGGAGGCTTTGGAGCTCATTTGAGGAAGTTAACCCTTCTAACTACAAAGAGGCATACGATCGAGCCTTGAAGCAGGCCCAGATTGACGAGAAGTACTTTATCAAAAAGCAACAGGAAATGGCAGAAATTCCCCAGAAGAAAGACCCAAACCGAAGAAGGGAAGACCAAACCCCTATGCAACAAAACAGGGTACGCAATCGTCAAATTATTGATTACTCTAGTAAGCGAAGATCGCCAATAAAGGGTATGCCCAGAAGAGACCAGTGAGGTCCATAGCCGATGCTGCCACCACCTCCGCCAAGGTCGCGTCCCAGGGATTCCGATCCTCCAAGTAACTCCGAGCAGCCATGGGAATACACTCCGCTTAATACCACCAGGGAACAAGTCTATTTAGCCATAAAAGGCAAAAGGCTCCTTAGGAAGCCAAATCCCATGTGAAACCAACCAGGGAGAAAAGACACCCACCGGTATTGTGATTTCCATGAAGACTACGGTCACCACACCTTAGATTGCTTTAGTCTAAGGAACCAAATAGAGGACCTGATCCGTCATGGACACCTCAAACAGTTCTTATAAAAAGTCGGACGTGACATACAGGTAAGGCGGAGTGAAATGGAGAATCCTCCCTCAACGAACCATAAAGAGAAGGAGAAGGTAGAAGATGGACAAACAATCCACACCATAAGCGAAGGGTCCACGAGAGCGGGAGACTCAAACCGTGCAAGGAAGAAATATGCTAAAGAAATACCTTGCCCAGGTACTTCCCACGATATCATGCATAATTACCACATCCAACAAAAGACAGACAAGTACCACCCTCTCACAATCACTTTTGCTAGCAATGATTCCGAAGGGGTACACTACCCCCATGATGATCCTATGGTGGTAACATTAAAGGTGGCAGGCAAAAACATATCACGGATATTGATAGACACCGAAAGCTCTGTGGATATCCTCTATAAAGATGCTTTGGATTTCCTCGGTTTGTCCCCGGTAAGGTTCCTACCCTTGCAAACTCCTTTGTATAGTTTTTCAGGAAGTGTCACCATTCCCTTGGGAATGATCACCTTGCCAATCACTGTTGGAGAAGAACTAGGGCAGGTTACAAAAATGGTTGACCTTGTCATAGTAGACCATCCATGGGCTTACAACATGATCCTTAGAAGACCATTCCTATTCAACATCAAGGCGATAGTATCTATGTACCACCTGACAATGAAATTCCCGGTGGAAAGAGGGATTGGAACAATAAAAGGCAACCAACACGCCACCAGACAATGTTACGCACCCTCGCTAAAGGAATGTGCTCAAGTGACCACTTTGGATCCTCGAGAACCTACCAAGGAAAGAAGAGGCGAACCAGTTGAAGAGATCGAGTTGGTCCAGATCCGTAAAGGGGACCCTACTAAAGTCGTGAAGATTGGAGCTTCGTTGCCAAAGGAAATCAAAGAAGAGCATGTGAAACTTCTCAAAGAATTTACAGATATCTTCGCTTGGACACATGAAGAAATGCCCGGCATCGTCCCACGAAACATATCCCATCGGTTGAACATTGACCCTGCCTTCAAACCCATCAGGCAGAAGTGAAGGGCGTTTGACTAAGAGAGATACGCAGCCATCAAAACCGAAGTTGATAAACTTCTTAAGGCGGGTTTTATCTGAGAAGCAAAGTACCCGGATTGGGTAGGAAACGTGGTCCTAGTAAGAAAGAAAAATGACAAGTGGAGGATGTGCGTTGACTTCACAAACCTCAACAAAGCATGTCCTGAGGACATATTCCCTTTACCAAGGATTGACCAACTTGTCGATGCTACCGCCGGCCACACCCTCCTTAGCTTCATGGACGCATTTTCGAGCTACTACCAAATAAAAATGCACGACCCAGACCAAGAGAAGACAGCTTTCATAACCGACAAGGGGCTGTTCTGTTATAAGGTAATGCCCTTCGGCCTTAAGAATGCCGAGGCAACATACCAAAGGCTCGTAACCGCTTATTTAAAAATTAAATCGGGCGAACCATGGAAGTCTATGTCGACGATATAATCACCAAGTCCATGGTTTCCGAGGAGCACATCGCGCATTTAAGGCAGACCTTCGAAGTTCTCAGAATATATAATATGAAGCTTAACTCGGAGAAATGCACCTTTGGGGTGGCATCAGGAAAATTTCTGGGCTTCCTAGTCCATCAAAGGGGCATTGAGGCCAATCCGGAAAAGATTAAGGCAGTAATTAATATGGAGTCCCCAAAGGGCATTAAAGATATCCAATCCTTGGCAGGACGAATAGCAGCGCTTAACAGGTTTGTTTCAAAGGCAACCGACTGTTGCCACCCTTTCTTTAAAGCTATGAAGAAAGAAAAGGGGCAAGGCTGGAACGAAGACTGCGAGAAGGCCTTCCAAGAATTAAAGACATACTTGCGCAGCCCCCCTTGTTAGCAATGCCACAGAGAGGGGAAGAATTGCTGTTATATCTAGTAGTATCCAGAACCGCCAATAGTGCAGCTTTGGTACGCGAAGGGGCAGGTAAAGTCCAACAGCCCGTTTACTATACGAGCAAGGGGCTACTGAATGCAGCAAAGCGATATCCCAAGGTGGAACAGCTCGCACTAGCACTTATAACTGCCTCCCGGAAACTTAGGCCTTACTTCTTGGCTCATACCATCACTGTCGTTACTAACTACCCCTTGGGACGGATCCTTCAGAAACCAGATGTCTCAGGGCGACTAGTGAAGTGGTCGCTGGAACTCAGCTAGTTTGCATCAGGTATCAAGCTCGACACGCCATTAAAGGTCAAGTTTTGGCAGACTTCGTTGCGGATTTCACCCATAAAGGAAATGGAGCAAGTGATGACGAAATAAACAAAGATGCCGAGGTGGCCAAAACCATACCCGAAGGAGTACCAACATAAGAAATCTTCGTTGATGGGTCCATAAGCGCTAATGGGAGTGGAGCAGGACTAGTCATTCTTGACCCTGAAGAAAACGAAACTAGTATGGCTCTAAGATTCGGTTTCAAGGCCACAAACAATGAGGCGGAATATAAAGCATTGATCGCGGGGTTAAAGATTGCGCAAAACATGCAAGCCAATGCCCTCTGCGTTAAAAGAAATTTTCAACTAATAGTAAACCAGATCAAAAGTGAATATCAAGCCAAGCAAGAGAGCATGATTGCCTACCTCGCAAAAGCTAAGGAGCTCATAAGCCATTTTGAAATGTTCGAAATCTTGTTGATCCCCCGAAGGGAAAACTACAAGGCAGACGTCATCCCTAAGCTAGCCTCCAACCCCTGTGGTTTACTACCAAACACTGTCCCTCTTGAGGTCATCCTGAACCCTAGTATCTAAGAGGAACAACAGGTGCTCTGCAATGAACTAGGCCCTTGTTGGATAAATCCAATCCAGCAATACCTAGCCTTAGGGAATCTTCCTACGGACCCTCAGGAGGCGAGGCACCTAAAGCGACGATCCGTTAGGTTTTGCTTGATCGATGGAATCATGTATCGAAGAGGATTCTCTCTACCATACCTGAGATGCTTGCACCCGGAAGAGTCAAATTACGTCTTAAGGGAGATCTATCAAGGGGATTATGGTAACCACTCAAGTGCAAGATCATTGGTGCATAAAATTTTGCGTTCAGGATACTATTGGCTTACGATTCACAGGGATGCGGAGGTCGTGGCAAGGTCCTGTGATGCTTGCCAACGGTTCGCTAAAATCCCAGAACAACCCCCGAAGCAGTTGACCAACCTTAGCTCCCCATGGCCATTCGCCCAATAGGGAATTAATCTCATAGAGCTGTTGCCCAAGGGCAAGGGATAGATGAAATACGCAGTTGCAGCGGTGGATTATTTCACTAAATGGGCGGAGGTCGAACCTTTGGCCAGAATTACCGAAGCCAAGACTACTAGCTTCGTTTGGAAATCAATAATTTGCCACAATGGAATCCCCGACGTAATCATTACCGACAATGGGAAACAATTCGACAATGTAAAATTTTGAGACTTTTGTCAAAGTTACGGTATCAACAACAGGTACTCCTCGGTGAATCATCTGCAAGCCAACGGCCAAGTAGAAGCCATAAATAAAATCATCAAAAGGCTCATCAAGAGGAAGCTAGAAAATAAAAATGGGGCTTAGGTTGACGAACTCCCAAGTGTCCTTTGGGCATATCGTACGACTGACCGAACAGCCATAGGGGAGACCCCCTTTGCTCTGGCTTTCAGGACAGAGGCGGTTGAACCAGCAGAATTGGTACTATGCACTTTTCAGGTGAGTCACTACGACGAAGAGGAAAATAATGACAAGCTTCGGGCAAACCTAGACCTCTTAGATGAAAAACACGAGCAGGCTAAGGTGCGAGTAGCTGTGTATCAAAGGAGAATTGCGCGGTACTATAACAAGAATGTTAAAACTCGGGGATTCAAGGAAGGCAACCTGGTACTAAGGAAAGTGACGATAAACACCAAAGAAAAGGGGGCAGGGGTCCTTGGCCCAAATTGGGAGGGACCATACCAAGTCAGGCGTGTCCTGAAATCAGGTACCTATAAACTATCTTACCCCGACGGACGCATCGTGAAGCATGCATGGAACGCGAATCAGCTGCGAAAATACTACCCCAAATCAAGAACGACCCAGGGGAAGCCGCTTTGTTATTTGAATTCCAATAAGTGTAACGATACACATCTATCATTTACTAGAACCTTGGCAGTTTTCTCGACCCCTTTTTTGCAAGGGATAACAAAGTTTCTTGTAATGATGTCATTTTATTCATAATGAAATGATTATTTTATAAATTACACTCGTCCATCATCACTGTCACCAAGGGGTAAAGGTCCCTAAGAAAATCCTAAGTCAAAAGTACTTAGGTCGGCCTAAGAGTCACTCACCTTCAAAGCTTTGGAGCTGGGTTTGTGACCTTAGAGCCACCAAAGGGCAAAGGTCCCTAAGAAAATCCTAAGCCAAAAGTACTTAGGTCAGCCTAAGGGTCACTCACCTTCAAAGCTTTGGAGCTGGGTTTGTGACCTTAGAGCCACCAAAGGAAAAGGTCCCTAAGAAAATCCTAAGTCAAAAGTACTTAGGTCGGCCTAAGCGTCACTCACCTTCAAAGCTTTGGAGCTAGGTTTTTTACCTTAGAGCCACCAAAAGGCAAAAGTCCCCAAGGAAATCCTAAGTCAAACGTACTTAGGTAGGCCTAAGGGTCACTCACCTACAAAGCTTTGGAGCTGGGTTTGTGACCTTAGAGCCACCAAAGGGCAAAAGTCCCTAAAGAAATCCTAATTCAAAAGTACTTAGGTCGGCCTAAGGGTCACTCACCTTCAAAGCTTTGGACCTAGGTTTGTGACCTTAGAGCCACCAAAGGGCAAAGGTCCCTAAGGAAATCCTAAGTCAAAAGTACTTAGGTCGGCCTAAGGGTCACTCACCTTCAAAGTTTTGGAGCTGGGTTTTTTACCTTAGAGCCACCAAAAGGCAAAAGTCCCAAAGGAAATCCTAAGTCAAAAGTACTTAGGTCGGCCTAAGGGTCACTCACCTACAAAGCTTTGGAGCTGGGTTTGTGACCTTAGAGCCACCAAAGGGCAAAAGTCCCTAAAGAAATCCTAAGTGAAAAGTACTTAGGTCGGCCTAAGGGTCACTCACCTTCAAAGCTTTGGACCTAGGTTTGTGACCTTAGAGCCACCAAAGGGCAAAGGTCCCTAAGGAAATCCTAAGTCAAAAGTACTTAGGTCGGCCTAAGGGTCACTCACCTTCAAAACTTTAGAGCTGGGTTTTTTACCTTAGAGCCACCAAAAGGTAAAAGTCCCCAAGGAAATCCTAAGTCAAAAGTACTTAGGTCGGCCTAAGGGTCACTCACCTACAAAACTTTGAAGCTGGGTTTGTGACCTTAGAGCCACCAAAGGGCAAAAGTCCCTAAAGAAATCCTAAGTCAAAAGTACTTAAGTCGGCCTAAGGGTCACTCACCTTCAAAGCTTTGGACCTAGGTTTGTGACCTTAGAGCCACCAAAGGGCAAAGGTCCCTAAGGAAATCCTAAGTCAAAAGTACTTAGGTCGGCCTAAGGGTCACTCACCTTCAAAGCTTTGGAGCTGGGTTTGTGACCTTAGAGCCACCAAAGGACAAAAGTCCCTAAGAAAATCCTAAGTCAAAAGTACTTAGGTCGGCCTAAGGGTCACTCACCTTCAAAGTTTGGAGCTGGGTTTGTGACCTTAGAGCCACCAAAGGGCAAAAGTCCCTAAAGAAATCCTAAGTCAAAAGTACTTAGGTCGGCCTAACGGTCACTCACCTACAAAGCTTTGAAGCTGGGTTTGTAACCTTAGAGCCACCAAATGGCAAAAGTCCCTAAAGAAATCCTAAGTCAAAAGTACTTAGGTCGGCCTAAGGGTCACTCACCTACAAAGCTTTGGAGCTGGGTTTGTGACCTTAGGGCCACCAAAGGGCAAAAGTCCCTAAGGAAATCCTAAGTCAAAAGTACTTAGGTCGGCCTAAGGGTCACTCACCTTCAAAGCTTTGGAGCTGGGTTTTTTACCTTAGAGCCACCAAAAGGCAAAAGTTCCCAAGGAAATCCTAAGTCAAAAGTACTTAGGTCGGCCTAAGGGTCACTCACCTACAAAGCTTTGGAGCTGGGTTTGTGACCTTAGAGCCACCAAAGGGCTAAAGTCCCTAAAGAAATCCTAAGTCAAAAGTACTTAGGTCGGCCTAAGGGTCACTCACCTTCAATGCTTTGGACCTAGGTTTGTGACCTTAGAGCCACCAAAGGGCAAAGGTCCCTAAGGAAATCCTAAGTCATAAGTACTTAGGTCAGAAAGTTCCATAAGAAAATCCTAAGTCGAAAGTACTTAGGTCAGCCTAAGGATCACTTACCTCCAAAGCTTTGGAGCTGAGTTTATAACCTTAGAGCCACTAAAGGGCGAGGGTCTCTAAGAGGATCTTAAAGCGAAGAGTGCTAAGGTCAACTTAGGCTCCGCTTGCTTTCAAAGTTTTAAGACCAGGTTTTATGACTTTAATATTACAAAGGGGCACTGGCCCTTATGAAGGTCAAGACAATTTAAGGCAGCTGAAGAGTTATCTCGCTTTCAAAACATATGAGATGGACTAACGATCCTAAGGTTGCCAAAAAGACCTCAATAAAAACAATATTGCATCAAAAGATGATAGTATGCATTAAAAGAAAGACAATACACATCGTACGCCAAAATAAACCAGTTCGCTAGCATCCAAACAAGACATATGAAGGAAAAAAAAAATGAAGTTTCAAAAATAGGGGCCAATCGCAATTTAAACATCAGGAGAAGGGGCTGCATCATCAGTGTTCTTTTTTCCCAGAGAAACCTCCCTTACAGCCTCCTCTTCTTCCCCTTGGGACCTACGATTCCCTCTGGACAGCTAAGGGGGTCACCTTCACCTTTTTCAAAGCCCGTTCCGCCTTCTCTTTGTCTAAGGGGAAGGACATGAAATCAAGGTCAATCTCCGGATGGTTGAGAAGAAACTCATGTTGCGCCAGTTTATACCCCTTCCTAGTTGCATCCCCCGCCACGACTTCCCAATGAGCACAACGAGTGGCTAAGCTGTCATGATCAGATTTGACGGATGAAAGCTCCCCATCCTTGAGGTCAAGGGTTTCTTTTAGGATTGTCGCCTTCTTCTTCAAGGTTGATAACTCCGCATTTAGATCAATAACCTCGGGACCGTGACAAAGAAACCACATTCCTGGAGCTCTCCTCAAGGGAATCCAAAGCAAAGCGCCGGCTACAAAGGGCAGAAATCGCACTCTGCCAATAAAAAAGACAACATGTTTCACAGATTACTACAAAACAAAAAGCATGACATAAAAGAAAAGAAAGTTTCACCAGGCAAGCAAAAGTGGTAGCCTTATCAAACGCCCGGGCAGCCGTGTTACTTGTCACCTTCGCAACTGAATCAGGGGTGATTGACTTGCTAACATAATCAATGAGTACGTGGGCGGGCTCCTTGACGTCGTCCTTCAAAGGGACTGGAGCTTCCCCCTTGCTAGCTCTGGCCTGTTTCCCCTTAGTAGTAGAGCTTGGCCCCTTGCCACTCGAAGAAACTTCAGTTATTTTCCCCCCAAAGGGGATAACGCTAAGGGGAGTAACTTTAAGGGGAGAGGAATGAAGCTTAGAGGAGCCAAAACCGAGACCCATGACCCTCATGGTCTCCTTCATCCAGTCATCATCGACCCCCACATCCTCGGACTTCCTCTTCTGCGGAGTTTGTTTGACAGATTTTCCTAAAGAATTACCCGTAAAGATAAACAACCAAGAAGTAGCAAAAGCAAATGTGAATGATCCTAAAAAGAAGTTGAATCTTACCCGAAAGAGGAGGAGCACCGACGAGGCCCGACTTCGACATCCGGTTCGCAGTCAAAATATTCCCCCCGCGAAGTTTAGCAGTGGCAAGTATAGCTATCTCAGCTTTCCTCTTTGGAGAGATGTCAATCTGTTTATTCCAAATAACCACGTCTGGGCAGCAACACAAACATAAATTATTAGAAGAAACGTAAACAAACAAATACCTCAACAAAATCAAAAATGGGAGGTCATGAAGGAAAGACCTTGGTTGTTCACCAGCGAAGGGACAAAGCACTTTTGATCACCAAGACTAACTTCTAACCCCCAATAACCTGAAACTAAAAACCACTTGCGATGCCACTCCTTATCATTATTGCTACTGTACGGAACGGGGGTCATGGATGAATTCCATGAACAAATGTAATACAACCCCTCGCGATCGGGATTAGCATTTATATTAAAAAGGAACAGCTGGCATGCACCTTTGAACACCAGCCTATGTAGAAAACGATCTGACCTTTCGGCCCCTAGGTGCCACAGACCTATTTGTACGGATCAAATCAGGAGGAGCCCTTTGGAGGGAGCATCAGTCGAAATCTTTGAACTACCAAGGGAAAACATGCCACGTATCATGAAGAAGATAAGACTTCGGAAAAAGGGGGAAAAACCTCTGCCAGACAACCTGCGAAGGGAGGTTGACCGAAGGGATCCAACTAGAGTTGGGAAAAGAAGGAGGAGGGAGGTCTTTTTAAACCCCAGCAGAGTAACTCAGAGGGTAAGCAATTCTTTGGCATAGAAAGCCCCTAGTGTGCAGAGGAAAACCCCAGTGGTGTTCTTCTAAAAATACTAGTGTGTATGTTGTCTATGACCACTCTTGATATAAATTTCATCTCTTCAGACCCTTTGTCCACCTTAGAACTCCCTTTTGACTTGGGCGTCGGAGGGTTTTCACCGGTGGAACACCGATAACCCCTGACCTCCGTTTCCTTGTTTTCTCTCAGGAAAAGGGTATCGAACGGACATATTAGGGTTATCACACGTTAGAAGGATTATGATCTCAAAGGCAAACATCTTCGCAGTATCTTCGGAAGACCTTCGCCATTCATCTTAAGGGCCCCTATGCCATCTCGGGTCCACTACTAGTGAAGGGAAGTATCTTTACACGATTTCTATCAATTGGCCTAAGGCCCTTGTATCTCTAAAAAACTTACTGCCTTCAAAGGGAAATGCCTTGGCAAGACCTTTGCTTGTAATTTACTCTTAGATTATTCGAAAAATATTACGTGTTAATGCAAAACTATTTTCTTGCATCAACATTAGCAAGTTGAATTCCAGAAATGCTGGATTGCATATAAATATTACCTATTTTTAGTATGAATATCTATACATTATTCGAAGTTGAACTCTCATAACAAGTTCGCGGTACGTACAGTATTGTTGCAAAGATGTCATCTTATTTCCATTACATTTTGGTCTAAAGATGTCCAAAAATGAATATGGACATGGAACGGACTGTTGACTGTAGTTTTTTATTCATGGTTTTTGCATATCATGATGTTGGACAACAACAAATTTTAGATTTTATTTGGGACACCTTCCTTTTCACGGATTAGATAATTTCTAGTAACTGTACACCTGTATAGCAGTATGACATGATAGAATAATATCTAACCATTGCCTTTATTTAGAACATATCTAACCACTTCTTCGTTATTTCGACATGCCAAGTCGAGGAGCATCGACGGCAACTGGTCCTGGAGATCCTCCTGGTTGGCCTTATCATGCGCACTACCAGCAGCATCATATCCATAGCCCCTCCCTGGGGAGGCCCTACAGGGAGGAGTGAAGACCGGTGGCAGGAAGGCCCCGTGCACCCGCTCCTCGCCAACCTTGTGCTTTCTCACATGGCAAAACACGACCTTCCAGGACTGTAAGATTTTGCCGCAGATGTAGCGCCGTGGTGGACTGCTGGGGCGGTCAAGAAGTTGTACTTTTTCTTCTTCAACTTCTTCATCAGGCCGCCTGAAGTGCTGTTACTAGAAGAAACCCCCGGGTCATCTTGTCTCCTCTAGCGTTTCATCTCTGACAATACTTTTATGATCACGACCAGGAGGGCCAGTGTTGACATTTCTACCGGATTTGTCACCAGTGACTGCCTTCACACCAGCCGCACTTGCACCAACACCGTCACGGTCAGCCCTGGGAGCAGCGTTTTTGCTGTCATCGGCAGTTCGAGTTGGATTAGGAGTACCTTCTTAAGTTTCTCATCACCAGGATCGGTCATATTTTCTCTGTAATGTAAAAAAAAAACAAAAAACAAAAATCGAAGTGATAGGGAGAAACTGTGTTATTGTGTTTTTTCAAATAAATATTGAAAAAAAATTGAAACCCTGGGTTTTATATAATGAAAGCAAAAGATCGACACTCTTTAATTTGTTTATCAACGAGTTATAACTCTTCACCAAATTAAGGAAAATTTGCATGAAGAGGCACCATGATTGGAGTCCAATTTATACTCGCAGCTTGGTTCAATTGATAACATTAAGTATGGTTACATGTCAAATCTTATCTATATGACATCTTGTGGCTGGGTGCTTGTTTGTATAATTTTCCTAAACCGAAAAGCATTTGATTTTTTCATGGAAAATAAGGTATGTGCAACTTATATATACCTACATAAGTTCCTTTTAGTGTATGCTAGCATTTATAGAGTGAGACCTAAACATGAAATTAGAGATGATGTATTAGTTTGATTAATTAAAAATTAACTTCATCACTTTAGCAATTAAAAATTATTAGGTACGAGCGATCACATGTTTGTCATTCCCGTTAGTGACATACAATAAATTTATTTAGACTTTAATTGATTTACAAATATGAAAACGTCTATATAACAACTTATTAATGTTTATAAAATATAAACTTGGGTCATGCAATATTGTATTTTATAAAAAGTTGTTAATTTTTTTTTAACTTCTTCGAATTTTATTTTATTTTTTGAAAAAAATTCCTAATTTCTTTAAAACATTCGATTAACTATATATCTTGTATAGAAACAAAGACTCTACTGGAATGCTAGAATGCATCTAATTGATTTTTTAGGACAAATGTCCATTCATTAGTCAAGTTGAACTTGGCAAATACTCGAATACATTTAACCTGTTTAGGATGAATATCTATGGATACATATGTTAAGTTGAGCTCCGAGAACGTTGGACATTAATTCAGTTGAGCTCGGAGAATGCTGGCATGAATAAAGTTAATTCTAAAATTTTAGAATGAATATCCATACATTAGTTAAGTTGAACTTGATCGTTTCAAGTTGGCGCATTCTATCAAATACGTTGTATGGTAGGGTTTCTATGAGAGTGAAATAATCAGCTTCAGGTTCTCTCTTAACACTAATATATAGAGTACTATATTTTCAATATTTAGCTCGTACATGTCTATATTTCACGAAAGTGCACATTAACAAAAAATATTTAAGAGTTAGTTATTAGTGATCAGTTAAGTAAATGATGATTTCAAATTAAAACACAAATTTTTGAAGATCAAAAAAGATTGTAGATATCTGAAGTCTGCAATTTCTCTCCATCTCCATAAAACAATAATATCCCAATGTCATTTTTATATATTTTTATTCGTTATAGATTGGTATTCATAATTAATTAGGCATTTTGGTAGTTGAGATTATTTCATCATAAACTTGTACTGAAATACTAAAACATTATCAATTGGGTTTAGGGTTTATATATCAACTTAAAACTTTTGACTTAAATTTGTAATTTCAACTTCCATCAATCTATTTTCTTACAATATAAAACATATACCATGAATTCATTTACGTACTCTCCTTCACCGTTGAATTGTTCGGAAATGACTGGATGAATACTAAACTCACGAATTTATGTCAAAATTAATATTTTATCATCATAAACATCTCTTAATTGTCACTTATACTTAGTTTAAATCAAATATATATAACTTTAGCAAACCTATATGAACTTACGCAAAAGCTCCAAATTGGTGAATATCTAAACAAAGGAGGCAATTTTGTTTTCTGAAACTATTGTTAAAACAAAATAACACAATTATTTGGACAAAGAAAATCATAAAAAATACATGAATAATCATAAAATTACATTCAATCGACTTTATTATATCGAACAAGAAACATAATAAAACATTCGATTTCATAAACTTGAAAAATAAATTATCATTATAATGTCAACATTAACAAAGAGGAAGAGGAAGAGCCTTATTAAAACATAAATAACATAAAAAAGAACAGGCCACAACAACACGAACAACAGAAAACTGACAGCCCCCGGCCACCAACTTAATTGCTGACGACACCACCCGCCTGCAGTTTTTTCTTCAGCTTCTTCATCTAACCGCCTGCAGTGCTACTACTCGAAGAAGCACCCAGGTCGTCTGGTCTCCTCTTGTGTTTCTCTAGTACAATATTTTTATAATCACGACCGGGAGGGCCATTGTTGAAATTTCGGGCGGATTTTGCCACCGGTGGCTGCACTCGCACCAACACTGCCACTATCAGGCCTGGGCCCAACGTCTCTGCCTCCATCGGCTGTCGAGTTGGATTAGGAGGGGTGGTATCCACATTCTCTTGTTTGGAGTAAACTTCCTCTTTTGGTACCTTCTTGGGTTTCTCATCACAAGGATCGACCATATTTTCTCTGTAAATATAAAAGAAAAAAACAAAAACAAAACCAAAAAAACAAAGTGACAAAGAGATCGAGATAGTGTGTTGTTGTGTTTTTGCAAAAGAAGATTGAAGAAAATGGAACCCCTAAGTGGGATTTTTATGTAATGAAAGCAAAAGATCAACACTCTTTAATTTGTTTTCTCGAAGAGTTACAACTCTTCACCAAATAAAAATTTGCATGAAGAGGCACCATGGTTGGGGTCCAATTTTTATGCTCCCGGCTTGGGTCAATTGATGTTATTAAGTATGGTAATGTTGTAAATTTTATCTTTATAATTAGTAATATAATATGACATCTTGTGGGTGCTTGTTTGTAAAGTTTTCCTTAAGAGAAAGACATTTGATTATTTCATGCCAAATAAGGAATATGCAGCTTATATATACCAAATTAAGTTCGTTTTAGTGGATGCTAGCATTTATAAATTGATACCTAAACATGGGAATTAGAGATGATTTGAGTAATAATGTATTAGGTTGATCAATTATAAATTACGTTCATTTTAGCAATTAAATATTAATATTAGGTACGGGCGGTCGTATGTTTGTAATCCACGTTAATGACATGCAATAAATTTACGTTGATTTACATGCAACGTAATTAATGGAAATTAAGCCATTAACATTTTTAACTTCTTCAAATTTTAATATTTTTTCAAAAAAAATTCTTAATTTTTTTAAAACATTGGATTAACTATATATCTTGTATAGCAACAAAGACTCTAAAGGGATGCCGGAATGCATCTAACTGATTTTTTTATGGCAAATATCCACACATTAGTCAAGTTTGTAAGAGAGAGTCAACGACCATCATGTGATGATCAGCTTGTAGCTTGTGATAATCAGCAATAAGATGATCATAGGGCTCAGCAGGTCTTGGTGACTATGAACAAACCTGCATCAGCTTACTTGAGGAGAGTAATGTCTGATAAAAAAACCTACATCAGCTGCATCAGATTACTTGAGGAGATCAACGTTTGACCATCATTGCATCATGAAGCAATATGATCAGATTTTAGATGACAGGCCAACAAGGAGGTGCAATGCAAGTAGTTAGTTTCAGGTTGTTGAAAAGTTGTTATGAGGTTGTTATACCTGGAATCAGTTGGTTGATTTATTGTATGATTGAGGATTGTCTGATAGAGTGTGTGTGTGTGTGTATATATATATATATATATCAGACTTTGTACATTGTTTTAATCAATTCTTGATCATGAATTAATGAAGAAAATTTTTCTTCTCCATTTTTGTCTCACAAATTCTTCAAAAAACTGAATATCTTCTCTTTGACATTTATTACATTCATTGGAAGACTCAAGTTCTACCTGCGATCTCAGCACTGGATCTAGAAGACTTTATTGATGAATCGAACAAGCCTTCAGAAAAGTTCATTGAAGTTCATACTACTTCGATCACAGGTCAAGTTGCTGTAGAGCAAAGGATCAACTCAGCCTATGCATCCTGGAAGAAGTCAGATCAGGTTCTTCTATTCTAGCTTTTATCTACTTTGAGTCCAAGAACTACAGGCCAAATAACACGTTGTAAAACCTCTCTTCAGTTTTGGACTAAGCTTAAAAATCTGTATTCTAAGCAATCTATGGCTAGATTCCTGTCCTTAAGGCAGCAATTACAAACTATAAAGAAAGGATCTAGTTCTATAAGTGATTTTGTGCTAAAAATTAAGGAGATAGGTTATGGGTTAATGGCTGTTGGAGATGATGTTCTTGAGAGAGATTTGCTTCTAAATTTGATGAGTGGTGTAGGTCATGAGTATGACTCGGTTGTAGTTCTTATTTCTTCACAACAAAGAACCATGCCACTAGAGGAAGCTCAATTTTTGTTGTTGATGCATGAACAACGAATACAACAACTTAATTCACAAACACAGCTTAATATCTCCGAAGCATCTGCTCATTATGTGAATCATAACAAGTGTAGGTGTCAAAGAAATGCAGGATCGAATAATGGTAACAATAGAGGCATAGACAGGTATCCGAATAAAACAGGTCAAAGGATCTATTGTCAATTGTACTCTAAGCCCGGCCATGGAGCTCTTAAATGTTACAGGAGGTATGATCAAGATTTTCAAGAACCTCCACGGCCACAGAATCAAGCTTATGTTGCTCAACAAGAAGCAGAAAGTTCTGGACTTAAATCTTTCGCCACCACAGATTTTCCCGCTGCTCCTTAAATCTATCGCCAGTTCTTCATTGTAGTGAGTAAAGTGTGGGTGTGCTACCAGGCCATCTACTAGTGATGGATCGGATTCCAAGCTAAAATATTCATTGATGGCCTCCGCACTCATGAAAACTGGTTGCCATCGTACCATGACCGGACCACCGGTGAGAAAGTCATCGGAAATCATGGAGGCATAAAATTCTAACACAATTGCGGAATTAGCTGGTATGAGTTGTTGCACAAATTTCTGCAAGCCTCGATGATGTACGACCATGGGGACAAATGTGTTAGACAATTCGTCCATAGTGATTCTGCGCTCCTGAATAATAGTTCGCTTTGTAAATCGTTCATAACGCTCATTGTACTACGGATGTTGAAACAGCATTTGTGTTGGTGGGCTAGTGGGTGCCAGACGTCAAGGACGTGGCGGCGGTTTCTTGCTTTGCTGGGGCGTATGTCGAATAAGCCGTACGTGGAATTCAACCAACACAATGAACATTTGATGCACTTTGTGTAGAACCCGCCTAGATAGAAAACAACCAAAAAAATTTTGTGAACTTTGTTGTTGAATTAGTGAAGAAGGTGCCCACTTGGTCCCGAAATTGGTGTAGAGTGAGAGAGAACAAAGCAAGCTTTGCCGCCAACGGAAAGGTGCACAATCGCCGGAGGGAAGAAAGACCCACACTTGTGCTTTGATGAGGATGCTTGAGAAGTTGAGGTAACTGAAACTGAAAATAGAGTGGGAGGGTGAGAGGTTAGTGGACAAAGTGAAATGGAAAGAAAATGGAGTGGGAGGGGTGGGTTTTGGGTGTTTAATAAAGATGGGAATCTGCGACCAAATGCGGCGCATGCAACATTTAGTCGCAGATGGGCAGCATTTCTGTATGCTGCTCCCCAAATCTGCGTGCGCAATTTTTTTTTTATTTTTTTTTAAATAGCGCCATTTGCAACCATTAAGTTATATATAAAAAAAAATCAAAAAAATAAACCTGGGTGGGTTGTTTCCTACTAAGCGCTTAATTTAATGTCTAGGCGAGACGGGTCCTCTGACTTCATCGATTAAGGTAGGTGATTCTCAATGCTTACCCCGTTATCTCTTCCAAAATAAGGCTTGAGCCTATGTCCATTTACTTTCATGGTGGTCATCGTTTTCTCATCTAAAATCTCTACGGCTCCGTGCGGAAATACAGTTTTTACTCTAAAAGGTCCTGTCCATTTGGATTTTAACTTTCCTGCAAAAAGATACAAACGAGAGAGATAAAGAAATACTAACACACCTGGCCGAAATTCCTTTCGGCTTATCATCTTACCATGATACAACTTTGTTCTTTCTTTAAAAATTTTGGCATTCTCGTACGCTTCGTTTCACAATTCTTCCAATTCATTTAGTTGTAATTTCCTTGCATCTCCTGCTTCATTCAAATCCATGTTCAAATGCTTGATTTCCCAATAAGTTCGATGCTCTAATTCCATTGGTAGGTGACATGCCTTTCTGAACACCAATCGATATGGACTCATACCAATAGGTGTTTTAAAGGTTGTCTTATATGCCCATAAAGCATTGTTTAATTTTATTGCCCAGTCTTTTCTTGAGGTTTTTACAGCTCGCTCCAGAATTAGCTTAATCTGGCGATTACTCACCTCGACTTGCCCTGCAGTTTGGGGATGATAAGGTGTGAAAGTTCTATGGGCTATGCTATATTTTCGTAACAAGGTTTCAAAAGGCTTATTACAAAAATGGCTGCCCCCATCACTAACGATTGTCTTTGGAGTCCCAAATCTAGTAAAAATTAGATCTTTAAGAAAACTTAGCACAATTTTACAATCATTGGTTCGTGTGGCAATTGCCTCTACCCATTTTGACACATAATGTACACCATCCAGGATGTAATTATACCTGTAAGATGTAGGAAATGGTCTCATGAAATCAATTCCCCAAATATCAAACATCTCTACCACCTGTTGTTTGATAACGGCATCTCGTTCATCTTGGTAATGTTACCTGATCATCTTTGATACCCATCACAAGTAACACAAAAATTAAAAGTGTCTTTAAATAAAGTAGGCCAGAAAAAACCGGATTGCAATATTTTCATAGCAGTTTTCTTAGCTCCAAAATGTCCTTCACAATCGAGCTCATGACTAAATCTCAAGATACTATATTGTTCTTCTTTTGGAACGCATCTCCTTATGATTTGATCATAACAATATTTGAATAGATAAGGATCATCCCAAAAGTAATGACGCACCATGGATAAAAATCGCTTCCTTTCCTGCCAAGATAAATCAGGATGAATTATGTTGCTAACTAAATAATTCACAATATCAGCATACAGGGCTCCTTTTTATGTGCAGAAAAGAGTTATTCGTTTGGAAACGATTCATTGATTGGTAGCTCTTTTTCATTAATGCAAGCCTCAGGTCCAGCTTCAACATCTAAAAGTGATAAGTGGTCTGCAACCACATTTTCGCTTCCTTTCTTTTCTCTGATTTCCAAATCAAACTCTTGCATTAACAAAATCCACCTAATCAATCTAGGCTTGGCATCAAATTTTGTTAGTAAATATTTCAATGCAGCATGATCAGAATATACGATAATTTTTTAGCCAATTAAATAAGAACGAAATTTCTCTAATGCAAATACTATAGCTAGCAGTTCTTTTTCAGTTGTCGTGTAATTCATTTGAGCATCATTTAAAGTTCTACTGGCATAGTAAATTACATGAGGTACTTTCTCAATTCTCTGTCCTAGCATTGCTCCTATAGCATAATCAGAAGCATCACATATTAGTTCAAAGGATAAGGACCAATTAGGTGCCTTTATAATTGAGACAAAATTATATAATTATTTTGTATTTAAATAAAATTATTGAGTTACAAAATTATATAACATAAGTATGAACTCTCAAATGATTAAGTAAAACCTTAATTTAATTATAAAAATTCAAAATAACCACAATAATTTAAAATGAGCACTCTATTGTAAACAACTTTGAGTTTCTAAGTGAAAATATATACGAATACATGTATGTATAAATTTATAAAAACGTGTACATGTGTACACACATTCCACTAACATAAGAATTATACTAATACAACACAAACACTGTGTAGGGAACTGTTGATGGATTTTGTGGGATCAAATTTTGAAATTTGGAAGTGTATAGGGCCTCCGTTGTGCAAATATATTGAGTATCATAGAAAGCGCGAGGAATATAAGCAAAACCTTAAAAGAATATTGGAAGAATTAAAAAGTCAGAAGGACGAAATAGAAACAAGGTTGAAAGTAGAGTGCGAGGTTGGTAAAATAAGAAAGAATGAAGTTAAACATTGGTTAGAAAATGTAGAAATGATCATTCAAAATGCTGAAAATGTTGAACAAACATTCAAGAATGGAAAATGTTTATCACGTGTCCGTTGAGCAAAATTTTTTGAAAAGAAAACTCAACAAGTGCTAGAATATCTTCAAAAGAGTAATTCATTTAATACTTTTGTGATTGATGCACCTCCAAGCACTGGTATAATTTTGCCAATGACACCTTTAGTAGGTGAAACGATGGCGAAGAAAAATATGGAAGAAATTTGGAGACACTTGATGGATAATGAGACCAAAAATATTGGAATTTTTGGGATAGGCAGAGTTGGTAAAACGACCATCGTGACACATATAAACAATAGACTCATAGAAGAAAAGAAGTTTCCTCATGTTATTTGGGTCACTGTATCACAGACATTTGATCTTGTTAAGGTACAAAATGGAATTGCGAATGCACTGAAACAAAGTCTTTCAGGTATAGAAAATCAGAAAATATGGGCCGGGAAGTTATTAAGTATGTTGAGAGAAACAAAATTTGTGTTAATATTGGATGATATGTGGGAAGCAATTCGACTTAAGGAAGTAGGAATCCATGAACCTACTAAAGAGAATCGCTGCAAATTGGTTATAACAACTCGTTCCTTGGATGTTTGTCACTCCATGAACTGTAAAACAGTCGACATGAAGCTTCTTTCAGAAAAAGAGGCATTAGAGTTATTCTTTGAAAAAGCAAGACTTAATGTTTCTAAAGTTCCAAATTTAAAAGAAACCGTAGAACTTATTGTCAAGCAATGTGCTCGTTTGCCCCCTACAATTGTGACAATAGCGAGCAGCTTGATGGGAGAAGAGGATATACGTGAATAGAGGAATGCACTAAGTGAACTGACTAACAATGTAATGAGTATCAAAGTCAGCGATGATGGGGTTTTTGTACAATTAAAATTTAGTTTTGATCGATTAAAGGATGAAAAGTTTAAGCGTTGCTTCTTGTGTTGTGCATTATATCCCGAAGACCATGACATCCTAAAGACTGAGCTCGTTGATTGTTGGATTGCAGAAAGACTTGTAGAAGAAATGGATTTGCAAGCAACAGAGAATAGGGCTCATATTATGATAAAAAAAATTGGTAAACAATTGTTTGTTGTTAGAGAGTATTGATCTTGAAGATAGAAGTTGTGTGAAGCTTCATGATGTTGTGAGAGACATGGTGTTATGGTACATTACAAGTGAAAGTCCTCTGTTCATGGTAAAAGGTAGCCTAAACTTGAAAGCGTTACCAAGCAAACAAGAATGGAAAGAATATCTTGATAAAGTTTCCTTAATGAATAATTCTATAAGTTAAATTCCTTCAAATATGTCATCGAAGTGTCCAATTCTTTCAACTTTGTTTTTACAGAGGAATTTTTTAGAAAGTATTCCAGAATCTTTCTTTTGCAAATGCACGGATTGATGATTCTGAATCTTTCGAAAACAAGGATCGAGGGCTTACCAAACTCCATCTCCGAATTGACAGTCTCACGGCATTGTTGTTGAAATATTGTTGTCGATTGAAATGGGTTCCTTCCTTAGCAAAGCTTCAAGCACTTCGGATATTAGATCTTGGAATTACAGCAATAAATGAAGCCCCTACAGGTATAGATATGTTAACAAACCTAAAAAGTCTAGATCTTTTCTCAAGGAAGTTGCTCAAGATACCAGCTGGAATATTTCTTAAACTCTGTCGTCTCCAAAGGCTGGTGGTATATTGGGGATTGGAAACTCAAAGAGTAGCAGTAAAGGAGGCAGCTAGATTGAAGAATTTGGATTCTGTTAAGGCGCAATTTCGTAATTTGCAAGACTTCAACTGCTATGTGAAATCCTTAAATTGTCATAGAGGACCTAATTAGTATGATATTCTCCTCTACCTAGGGGACATGGAGATAGGTTGGAGAAGGAGTTTTAATCTCAATAAAGAGGTAATTATAGACAGCTGTGATATTTGTCGAAGAGAAGAAAATGATTCTATTATACTCCCAAAAGATGTTGAGTTCTTTTGGATATCTTATTGTGAAGATGTAACAAACATAAGCGGTATTCCAACATTCAACACACTTGAAAGGCTTGAGATCCTACTGCTTTTGGGTCTTCACAATTTGACTGCATTGCTGATTATGTTGAAATCAACACCACCTGATCAATATTCACATCTTAAAGTTGTTCGCATAAAACGTTGTGGGGAAGTGAAAAAATTGTTCTCGTCTAAACTGCTATTGGAACTGAAGAACTTGAAGTGGATTGACGTATCTGATTGTCCTAAAATAGATGATTATGATGATGATGACAATGAAGAAAGAAGCCAGAAAGAATTCCTTCTTCACAAATTGAAAAAGTTGTCATTGGAATTTATGTCAGAATTAAAGAACATTTGCAATGGCAATGGAGTGATGGTATGTGATTCTCTCCAAGAAAGTGTAATATGGTAATTTTTTGATAATCTTGTATGCTAAGCATTTTTCTTTGCATTTTTTTGCTTTAATTTTGTAATTGCTTGCCAACCTTGATTAATCAGTATATTTTTTTCTATTCTTTTCTATTAATAAAAAAAAATATGGTAAGTGATGTGATGTTGACAACTGACTACTATATCTTTTGAAAAATCTAGTATTACTCTAATAAATATCCTTATACCATTGGTCCTCATGAAATACCAAATGGACCAAGCTTTTGTCTTTTAAACTTAATTTTTGCTTTTTACCAGAATAAAAAATAAATAAATAATCTATATATTCGTACTAAAAAAAAACATATGAGTCATTTGTTTTTTCCACTTAACAGTTAATGAGTCTGAATTAGAGTTGTTTTTATTTTTTTTAAGTCCGTTAAACAA
The DNA here is from genome assembly GCA_003430845.1 of Xanthoceras sorbifolium. Classification (NCBI taxonomy): domain Eukaryota; kingdom Viridiplantae; phylum Streptophyta; class Magnoliopsida; order Sapindales; family Sapindaceae; genus Xanthoceras; species Xanthoceras sorbifolium. Next base: position 19,103,635 of record CM010622.1, on the reverse strand, counting down.
CTTGAAAATACCAAAAAACAACTGAAAATAAAAAAAATATATAAAAAATCATAATTTTTCACTTAATTACAAATTACTGTATTATAGTTAAAATATTATCTACTAAAAATATCCTTCCAAATATAAAATTTTTCAATTTATTATAATTTGATATAATAAAATTTTCTTTATTTTAAGCTATTACTTATGATAAATAGATTTGAAAAAATAATACGTTTTTCGTATTATTGAACCTTAAAAAAAAAGTGCTAAGTTTAATTAAAATTTTGTTTAAACCTTCAAACAAGGAAACAAATGACTCCATAATATCATCATTTAATTAAATTTTGTTTAAATTTTAATAAATGTAGCGACACATCAACATTATTAACAATTACTAGATTAATAGAATTTACTTCCTTTATGTTCATAATATTGCCACCGTAAAGTGAAAATGAGTCTAACATAACAATTTGGTTAAACACCGTAAAGTCTTAAGGGTAATATTATAGAATAATAGTTTCTTGATGTCAAACCGCAGGGGTGTGCCTATAATGCTAACCCCAGGGTTGACCCTGTCTATATTGAAAAAATATAAAATAGAAAAAAGGATAATATATATTAATGGATATCCAACCCATCATATTAATTAACCTTTTGTTTGTAAGGCTATCCTTTAATATACTGAAAAGTGAAAATTTGAGACACACACTTGTAGTGTTTGATCCTAAATAGAAAAAAATAGAAAAGTACAAGAAACTTTTTAAAATTGTCTAATATTTATATAAATGCATTACTTGATAGTTTAACATATTCATGTTATTTTGTTTAATGTGGATTATATCCTCAATTATTAGGTTAGTCTATTAATAATATCCTTTGAATTTACTAATAAAACCAATATAAATTTAAAAGAAGGAAACTGCTATATATATCATTTGAAATAATGTAGAAAAGTTGCAAAAGAGAAAGGTATAACTCATTTTGGGATAATGTCTCTTGAGAGTTATTGGTTAAGTTAGCTTTTTTAACGGTATAGGGAAAAATGACTAATATTGAAAACGAAGGGTAAAACGATATTTTTTTAGTTTTTTTTAATTGATGAATTTACAATCTTCTCAAATTAGTTTTTTTAAACCTAGTGGGAGAAAATAATAATATTCCTAAATTTAGGAATAATTTAAGAAAGTTAAAAAAGATAATGGTATGACTTATTCTCAATTGTTATGATCTCTTAACCACAAAAAAGTATTTATTTAATATTTATAACTTTTCATTCTTTTCTTTACTTGATTGTTAGGCATCCCTACAAAGAATATATATATGTATATATACTTTGTTTTCAATGGTTATTTTTACTTTATTCTATCAAGATGTTACTTATATGTTACTTAAAAGTTTACTATATTTATATTATGTTTTGTTTAATGTTGATTACATCTATAATAATAATTAAATTGTCTTAGCTACTAATAATTGGGTGTGGCTTAGTAACAAATAATACTCATTCAGTTTGGTAATTTTTCATGTTCAAATCATCATACCACAGACAGTATATCAATATATATATATATATATATATATGGTGATAATCTATCCTATCCTTACAGTTGTTGAAGTATTTATTTTCATTTAGTTACCACAATTTTGCCCAAGATTTAAAAGCTAGATTTGCATTCTTCTCAATGCAATTATCTAGAACTTTATATATTACTCTCTAAACTATTAGGTTAGTCTAATTAATAATATCCTAAATTTACTAATAAAAGTAATATAATTTAATAGAAGGATACTACTGTATCATTTTGGAATAATGTAGAAAAGTTGTAAAAGAGAAAGGTATAACTCATTTTCAATTTGTTATTGATCTCGTAATCACGAGAAGTATTTATTTAATATTTAGAATTTTTCATTATCTTCTTTACTTTTTTTTTTTTAATGATTCAAATTCTTTTCTTAACTTAATTGTTAGGCATTCCTAGAAAGAATACATATATGAATATATTTTGCTTCATGGTTATTGTTTAACTTCTATTTTTAAAAAAAAATTATCAACTAAGGATAAGAGTTTTTTATCAACTATTCATATCTTATAAATTTCTCTAGCATTTCACCTTTTCTAGGTTCATCTACTTTCTCAAGCATTCCTTTCTTTACTTAATTGTTAGGCATCCTCCTCACATGAATATCTAGATATATGTATATATTTTGCTTCAATGGTTATTGTTGTCTTTATTCTATCAAGATTCCTGACTTTGGTTTTACTTCTATTTACAAATATATATATATATATACATATACATACATACATACATATATACATATATATACATACATTTATATATATACGTACCTTTCTAAACATTCGAAATATATACCATCTATAAATTATTTTGGGTATGATATGAAAGCAATATTCAATCCTAAATGTAGAATTAAACAAGAACAAGGATTGATTAACTTAATAATACGCAGTAAACTGACCTCCTGCCATTGATGATACCAAAAGAAAATCTCTGGTTCTCCTCTAGTTTTGGTTCTTCCAGAACTCTATTTACTCGAATTTGACGGTGTAAATACTGAAAGTGTTTTGAGTGATGAGCTTAGGGACCAAAGCCTATATATATATAGCAAGTTTTTCCGAGGTTCCCATCAAGTCTCAGCAGACTTGGTCATCGTTGGTTGCCAACGGTTGCAGATTTCGTAAGTAGGTAAGACCTATTCTTTAGGAGTTGTGGACCACTTCAAAGGCTGCTTACGAAGAGTCGAAGACTTGTTCAACATTCTCCCACTTGTTCCACATCTCTAACTTAATGTCTTATTATAAACCCGTCGATAATCCATTTTAAACAATAAATACTAGAATCAAGGCAGTAAGTTCTCGAAATAATGAGTATTATCTTCCATGTATTACTATGTATTCATTTCTTAAATATTATACTTTATATGGCAACAAATTCTTAATGAATAAACCCTATATTTATTATGGTCCATACAGATGAATCTCTCAAAATTAAATTAAGGTGCACATAAATATGAGAAAAACATCATTATTATTAAGAGTTTCATTAAATAACATTGTGAATACAATGAAAAACTATATAATGGAACCAAGTCCCATATTAATTACATGATCCTTGAATTTCAACGGTGGCATGCCCTTAGTCAAAAGATCAGCAATCATCAACTCAGTGCTTACGTGCTCAATGACCACTTTCTTTTCTTTAACACATTCTCTTATGGCTAAATATTTAATGTCGATGTATCTACTTCGACTTCCACTTTTATTGTTCTTAGCCATAAAAACAGCAGATGAGTTATCAAAATACATTCTCAATGGCCTAGAAATAGAATCTATAATTCTAAGTCCATATATGAAACTCTTACGCCATACACCATACGAAGTAGCCTCAAAACATGAAACGAACTCGGCTTCCATAGTGGAAGTGGCAGTCAAGGTCTGCTTGGCACTTCTCCATGACACAGCTCCACCGGCCATCATAAAGATGTAACCTAATGTTGATTTGCATGAATCAACACAGCCAGCAAAGTCAGAATCCGAGTAGCCAATTACTTCCAGATTATCCCCCGTCGATACATAAGCATGTAGTCTTTCGTTCCTTGAAGGTACCTCATAACTTTTTTTGTAGCTCTCCAGTGGTCCAAACCTGGATCATTCTGATATCGTTCCAACATTCCCACAACAAATGCAATGTCAGGTCTTGTGCAGACTTGAGCATACATTAGGCTTCCGACAGCAGAAGCATATGGAATGGTTTTCATTTGTTCCCTCTCAAGATTTTTTCTGGTATTGGTTCAAATTGAACCTATCACCCTTCACAATAGAAGCAACACTTGGTGAAAAATCTTTCATTTGAAATCTCTCTAAAACCTTATTGATATAGGTTTCCTGAGATAGACCCAAGATACCTCGAAATCTATCTCTATGAATCTTAATGCCAATGACATAAGATGCCTCACCCATATCTTTCATATCAAAGTTTTTAGAGAGAAATTGTTTCACCTCATGCAGTAAACACTTATCATTGGTTGCTAGCAAAATATCATCCACATATAAAATAAGAAAACATATTTTACTCCCACTGACCTTCTGGCATATACATTGATCCATAATGTTTTCTACAAAACCGAATGAAAAAATTACATTATGAAATTTCAAGTACCATTGGCGGGATGCTTGTTTTTAACCATATATGGATTTCTTGAGCTTGCAAACCAATTGCTCACCATCACTAGAGGGGAATCCTTCAGGCTGTTTCATGTAAACCTCTTCCTCTAGATCTCCATTAAGAAACACCGTTTTCACATCCATTTGTTGCAATTCAAAGTCAAAATGGGCTACTAATACCAAAATAACTCTCAATGAATCTTTCTTAGATAAATGAGAGAATGTCTCCGTGTAGTCGATTCCTTCTTTCTAAGTGAATCCCTTAGTAACGAGTCTTACCTTGTATCTCTTAATATTGCCCAATGAGTCTTTCTTTGTCTTAAAGACCCATTTACAACCAATGGCTTTTGCACCATTAGGCAACTCAACAAGGTCCCAAACTCTGTTGCTCTTCATGGAACTCATCTCATTAATTATAGCATTGTACCATAATTCTGATTCTTTACAACTCATGGCCTCTGAAAAGGACTCGAGATCATTTTTGGCTCCAATGTTATAGTTAGATTCTTGCATATACACAATATAATCACCAGGAATGGCTGACTTCTTAGTTCTGGTAAACCTTCTTAATGTCGTGCCAACATTTCCTTGAGAAGTATGTGGTTCAACTTGTTGTTCAGAAGTCTCAAAAAACTCTTGAACAACTTGTTGTCAACAGCTTGTGGAATTTCAACGATTGGTTGTTCAACACCAGTTTGTACTTGAGGGGCGCTCTGAACAATAACCAATCTATCACCTGAAGTGGAAGGTTGAGATACTGAATGATCAATTTCAGAAACTATGTTCCTAATTTGATCGCTCCCACTGATCAGGTCATATTCAAGAAATTTTGCATTTCTTGATTCCACAATCCTAATGCTATGAGATAGACAATAAAATTTGTAACCTTTAGACCTTTCAGCATATCCAATGAAATACCCAGTAATGGTCCTTAGGTCCAGTTTCTTCTCTTCTGGATTATAAATTCTCACTTCAGACGGGCATCCCCAAAAGTGCATATATCACAAACTTGGTTTCCAACCTTTCTATAATTCAAATGAAGTTTTAGGAACAGCCTTGGTTAGAACCCGGTTTAATATATATACTGCCGTCTTAAGTGCTTCAGTTCACAAGGATTTAAGAAGATTGGAGCTACTAAGCATACTCCGCACCATATCCAATAATGTTCGGTTCTTTTTTCTGCTACACCGTTTTGGTCCGGTGAACCAGGCATGGTGTATTAGGCAACAATCCCATGCTCTTAAAAAAATCTTGCAAATGGCCCAGGTGCATGTCCACTCTCGGTGTATCTACCATAATATTCTCCACCTCTATATGATCTCACGATCTTAATTTGCTTCCCGCATTGTTTCTCTACTTCAGCCTTAAAGATTTTAAAGGCATCTAATGCTTCGTTCTTGTTATGAAGCAAATAGTGATACATATATCGTGAGTAATCATCAAAAAAAGAGATGGAGTATCTTTAACCATGTGAGTCCATGTCTGGACAACATATATCAGTATGTATGATCTCTAATATGTCAGAACTCCTATTAGCACCTTTCTTTGACTTGTTGGTCTGCTTTCCCTTTATGCAGTCCACACAAGTTTCAAAATCAGTAAAATTTAGAGCATTAAGTACTCCATCATTTACTAATCTTTTAATTCTTTCTATATGACCTAATTTCTGGTGCCATAATGTAGAGAAGTCCTCGTCAATAACACATCTTTTAGTGTCAGTTTGAACATGCATTGAATTATAAGTGGCATTGTTTTGTAAATTAATACAGTAAAGATCATCAGATAAAGTACCATTTCCAACACAATCAGATTTATAAAATAAACTGAAAGATGTTTCTAAAAAATTAAAGGAATATCCAAAAGGTACAAGTCTTGAAACTGAAATTAATTTTCTTGAAAAACTTAGAACATAAAAAGTTTTTTCCAATTCTAAAACAAAGCCACTACTTAAAGTTAAATAGCATGTTCCTATAGCCTCCACTTGTGAGCCCATCTTATTTCCGAATAAAATACTTTGCTCACTTCCCACTGGCTTCCTTAGGTTTTGCAAACCCTGCTAGGAATTCGAAATGTGGATTGTTGATCCAGAATCAATCCATCATGTGTTAATATTTACATTAACCATATTAGATTCATAGCAAACAAACAAGATTTGATTACATTTGTCCTCAAGCCATTTCTTAAATTTGGTGCAATTGTTCTTCATGTGTCCCTTCTTTTTACAAAGAAACTGTAACACCCCCTATCTGATTCACGGACGAACCGGTTCGGGGATACTACTGTCGGATTCGAAATTCAAATATCAAATCTTATTTATTATATCTATTAAAAACCATTTTCTGAGTTATCCAAAAATTTCGGCAGCACAAAGGCTGTTTTGCGTTATTACCAATTTCTTTTCAAACGCTTGTAAATCTCTTTATAAACACTTCAAAATTTATGTATTTTTCTTTATCACTTCCAATTGGACCTCAGGTTCGTCTCAAATCAATTCATAACATAGTATAAACATTTCAGAAGAAAACCATTTCCGTAATTAAAAACATATATATTCATATATGAAATTTCATGAATATTAACATGGCAAAATAGTTAGGAAAGTATTATTACAATCTTTTTGGTTCTTAACATACTATGCTAACATATAATATATACATATATCAAAAGGATTCACAACATGGATGTTAACAAAAGGTTTATTACCCAAAGACTTCCAAAAATTTGTGTGACTCTGATACCTTGCAGATCTAGTTCGATCACTGTCTATCCCCTACGCGCGGTAAACCAACGCACTAAGCATAACGCTTAGTGGTGCTTCACTTAGCACAAGTTTAACTAAAAGTTTTAACATGCATATAAATCAAAAGTAACTCAATCAAGGATAAACATTTCATAGTTCCTACCAATATTACACAATATGCTAACATGATACATTTCATGAGAATAAACATTTAATACATTTTATAATACTCTATCATGAAACAATTGATTCAAATAATCATGTAATATGCATACATTCTAAAAATGTTACAGCAATAAAAATTTTCTCAATTGAATCGTTCAATTACATAATTATAAATTAAGTATTTTATTGCCCTTAGCAATTCTAACCCATTTTTAATAGACTAGATAATGGGATCAACCAATACTGTCTTTAACAGAGGCTGCAAATTGGTTATTTAATTACAACAATGTCGCGGACCGGGCACCCAAAGCCTCTCAAAGTCCAAAAACTCATAATCAAATCCAAGGACCGGGCACCCAAGCCTCTCAAAGTCAAATGATTAAACATTATAACGGTCACAGTACTGCTAAATTCCCTATTGGCATGCCAACCTATCCAATCCCTCAAACAGTGCGATACGAATTTAACTAGGGCATTTAAGCATAAAAAGTTTAAATTCAATCCATATCAATTCTTTCATTAATACTCAATTCCATAAACAAGTTTACATACTATAATTCAAGACAATCAACTCATGAACATTTTGTTCGATCTTGACTCACAAAAATCGATATCAATTCGTTTTCAACTTGCCGATATGATATTATAAAATCTTGGACAGCATGTATACCATTTGGTACTCCAATCCTACATTTAACATATTAGCATCATTCTAATTTCAATTTTAATTACAAACATAGATATTTAATCCTCATCAAATTGCACATTATTTTCACACATCAAACACTTGTTATGCAATTAATAAATTTCATGCATTTTAATATCTAAAACACTCACAACAGCCCAAACAATTTTCGAATAGCTTTTACATGCTTTCAATCATAAAACTCATGCAATTTGTTACCCAATTTACACACAACAGCCCCTATGCTTTTAATACTCATTTCGATGTTTATTTACATGAATTCAACACTGAAATAATAATTTTAACACTTTAATTCCTTCATCCAAGCATTCAACCACACATGCAAATTTATTTCTACTTTCTAACACATCAAAACTCACAATTAAACATCCAACAACACATACAAAATTAAATTTCAAGTGTTAGTAAAGCACTAACCAAAATTGCATCAAAATCACTCTCCAAGTTTAGAAATCACTCCCTCAAGCTTGCTGTTCATTTTCCACAGCCCTCTTCTTGATTTCATATTTTCTCAAAATTTCAGCTCATTTGCAACTTGAAATCCTCACAAAAATGAGCTTGCATATGGTGGAGTTTGAGCTTATAATGTATGGGTTTTGTTCTAGGATGGATAGGGAGTGAATTAGTGTGATTTTCAAGTAGAAATTTGAAGTGAAAATGAAGTAGAATTAGAGATAAAGCTCACGGCTTCATGAAGAAGAAGAAGAAGATGATGAAGAAAATGGCATGGGTTGTGCACGGCAATGGAGAAGAAGAATGAAATAAAATAATAATAATGGCCTTGAATTTTAGTGATAGTGGTGGCTATTTATAACTAATCCCCTACAATTTCTTTAAATCCTTTCCAATAAAATTTTCAATCCTTTTTAATCGCCATTATGACCTTCATTCCAAGCTCATTTTATTATATCACAATGGCCCTAATATGGATCCGTTTAATTAACCCCTACTAGGCTATCGTTTAATAATAATAATAATAATATAATCTACCTCTTATTTCTATCCTATATAAATTGGACTCTCAATTATAATAATATTAATACTAATATGTAATTTATCAAACGATAATTAAAACACTAATTTTGAGGGCGCTACAGAAACACTTGGATTCCTCCTTAATATCAGCTTTGGGAGGTATTTTACCTTTCCCATTCTGATTGGCTTGAGTCTTACCCTTTCCTTGCGTAGCCAGCGTTGCACTATCACCTTGCTCTTAAAGAAGCCTCCCTTCTTCTTGAACACACATGGTCATTAATTCATTGATTAACCATTTATCTTTATGTTTGTTGTACGAGATTTTTGAATGGCCCGTACTAATGTGGAAGGGTATTCAGGATATAGTGCATAAGGAAGGATTCAGATATATCAACCTCAAGTTTCTTTAATTGAGCCGCAATATCTCTCATTTGCATGATGTGCTAGCGCACACCTTTTACACTAGTGAGCCTTTGAGATGATAACTTCATGATTAGAGTGCTTGCTAATGCTTTTTCTGAAGTGACAAATTGCTCGTTAATGCCTTTTAGTAAGTCTTGGACATTGTCCAGCTGATCCACAGAACCACGAATACTATCAGAGATTTTGGTCTTAATGAACGTCACGCTGAGGCGATTAGATCGCTCCCATTTTTCATAAATCGCGATGTCCGCTGCAGAGCTAGTATCCATGATTGCAGGTGGTTCATCTTTTCTAATAGCATAGTCAATATCCATCCACCCTAAGTGAAGGAGAATTCTCTCCTTCCATACTTTATAGTTATCACCTTTTAATTCGGGAATATTACATCGGATATCAGAAAAATTTGTAGGTTGTGACGCTGCATAAATTAAAGTTTATATACTTATGTTAAAATAGAGGACTAAATAAAATTCATGTCTTACCAATGTTAATCATATTTTAAAAATGAATTTAATGACATAAAAATTGCCTATGGGCTAAATTTTTAATTCAATAAGATTCGTTATTCTTTATAATAGAATTAATTAAATTATTTACTTAATTCATAATTCTTAAGGGTACATTATGATTATAATTTAATATTTTCTATTTTTGAATAAATTTTATGATAAAACTATCAAGTTACTTCATTCATAATTCATGTGGGTAAGTTATGAATAACTTGATACTTTATCCTAATTAATTTTCTAAATATAACAAAATTCTTGTGGGATAAAATTTATTATATTAAGAATAATTAATTACAATTAATGTCTAAATTTTTTCTTTATGTGATCCTAAATAATCCTAATATATAATTTTATTTAATTAAAGATGCTGTGGTTAAATTCTAATTAACTAAAATTATATGGATCACTTAGACATTATTTTCTTTTATGCTTAAAATTTTTAAGTTTTATGAGAATATTTCTATATTGTATAGTTTAATCATAATTTACTCTATATTATGTTAACTTTATACATTTAACTATTCTCATAATTAAACTTAATATTATGTAAAACAATAATTTAAGCATAAAATAATAACATAATATCATAAAAATAACTAAAACAAACATATTATTATTATGCATAATTAATAAATTTACACAATTTAATTCATCATAATATTGCATATATTATCATAAATATACATAAAATAACATATGCAAAATAAAAGCCCAAGAATTAAATTATGCAAAAATGTTTATAAAAATTGCATTTTGCAAAACTAAATGAAAGAAGGGTAGTTTTGCAAAATTGACAGAAGTGAAGGTAGGTTTTGTAAAACAGACAACACTAAAGGGTCTTTTTGAAAACCTGCACATAAGTGGCTGTTTCAAAACGACACCAAGGGCTGCGTTTTGAAGAACCAGTCATCTTCAACCTGTGTGACCCAGTTTCAACCCGCGGACCCGATAAACAAAACCCGGTCGAAAATCACTATTCCGTTGGCCAAAACCATTGTTTTTAATCTCAAAATTCATAGAAAACTAATATACTATGGATTTCTAATGAGTTTTTACATCAAAAACAACTAAAGAACAAGGTCTAATATATTCAAAATTTTGGCCAAAAACAGAGTCGAACAGAGCATTTTGCAAAGCACATCAAGGCAAGAATTTAACCTTGCTCTGATACCAAATGAAAGCAATATTCAATCCTAAATGCGGAATTAAACAAGAAGAAGGATTGATTAACTGAATAATACACAGTAAACTGACCTCCTGCCATTAATGATACCAAAAGAAAATCTCTGGTTCTCCTCTAGTTTTGGTTCTTCCAGAACTCTATTCACTCGAATTTGATGGTGTAAATACTGAAAGTGTTTTGAGTGATGAGCTTGGGGACCAAAGCCTATATATATAGCAAGTTTTGCTGAGGTTCCCATCAAGTCTCGGCAGACTTGGTCATCGACGATTGCCGACGGTTGCCAACAGTTGCAGATTTCGTAGGTGGGTAAGACCTGTTCTTTAGGAGTTGTGGACCACTTCAAATGCTGCTTACGAAGAGTCGAAGACTTGTTCAACATGATATCCTTATTATTACTTATATATATTATGCTTATTTTATGCAATATTTCAACTCTTTTTACACAATTTAATTATACATCTTAAATACATTAATGTAATAGTTGAAAATTGTTATCATAATTTGAGAAAGAAAAAGAGAGATTGTTACAAAGAATTAGGATTGAGTCTCTTATATTTCTAATATAATTTGTTGACATTATATTAAAAGTATATTAGATACCAAGAATACATTTTGTAAGAGTTATTCACTACATGTATTAATTGAAAATGTCAGACTGATATCATTTTTTGAAAAATGTATTGATCAATTTATACAAACTTGTGTTAGAATTTGTTAAAAACAAAAAAGCAAGTATATTGATTAAATGACACATACAAATTATGTATGCAAAACAAAATGTGAAAAATTGTTGTAGTGTATAATCAGGTCCATTTAAATACCATTTGTTCTAAATTAAATTTATCACAAATGACAAACCACATGTCATATTTAATTATACTGGATATGAAAGTTAGATTTAAAAATTCAATAATTTCTTTATTTATAAAAGTTTTAATATAGTTCAAATAAAATTTTATTACATAAAGCAGTTTAATAAAATTTTATTACAACTTACTAATTTTTTGCATTGAAACAAAGCCTTCATATAGAAGATCAGAAAATACAGGCCGGGATGTTGCTAAGTATGTTCAGAGGAAAAAGATTTGTGTTAATATTAGATGATATGTGGGAAACAATTCAACTTGAGGAAGTACGAATCCCTGAACCTACTAAAGAGAATGACTGCAAATTGGTTATAACAACTCATTCTTTGGATGTTTGTCACTCCATAAACTATAAGACAGTCAAGGTGAAGCCTCTTTTAGAAAAAGAGGCATTAGAGTTATTCTTTGAAAAAGCAAGACTTGATATTTCAAAAGTTCCAACAATATTAAAAGAAACCATAGAACTTATTATCAAGCAATGTGCTAGTTTACCCCTCGCAATTGTGACAATAGTGAGCAGCTTGAAGGGAGAAGAGGAACATAAGTAAATGGAGGAATGCACTAAGTGAACTAACTAACAATGAAATGAGTATCAAAGTGAGACCATCTCCATCCAAATGCTAAAACTCTCTTACTTCCCTTTTATAAATTGGATTAATGAAGCCAGGTAATTCATTGCCCACTAATATATATTTCTCCTTCTTGTTTTTTTTTTAATAGAACTCTACAAATTATATATGTTTTCTTTTTATGATCTTAATTGAGTCAGGTCATGAATTGCACTTGCTTGCAAATTGGATATCAAGCCCCCTTCAAAAAGATGTTGATTGATGATAATATCATTGTTTAAATGTTGAACAATAATTAGTGGTATGATATATTGGATGTGATCCTTTAGTTGTTATAAAGGTATATATAATTGCAAATATTGTTTCTGAATTTTTCTGATCATCTGTCTTTTATGTAATTCTTGTATGCTAAGCATTTTTCTTTCAATTGTTTTGCTTTAATTTTGTAATTGCTTGACTACTAAGTGTTGAGGCTCATTTGTAGATTAAGTATATATATATATATATATATATTTTTTTTTTTATTAATAAAAAAGATAATAAGTGATGTGGTGTTGACAACTCACTTGCTAATACACTTGTACAATCTGTTGGAAATAAAACACTCAAACAACTTTTATTTGAACTCAAAACAAATATTACAAGAAAACTCTCACTCAAGAACTAACTCACTCTTTTACTTATTCTTCACTCACTTAGAAGCTTTGCTTCTTCTTGATGCCTAAACCAAAATGGGGAGGGGGTATTTATACTACTTACAAATCATTTTAGACCACACAAATAAACTAATCCAAAATTATAATAACCATACATCTCATCCTTCTACATCCTTCCACATTCTTCCAATTGACCACATGATTTTTATGTCTAATTACCAAACCCTAGAGAATTCTAGATAAAGGGCTTGGACCTTATTTATGGACTTGGACTCTAATTTATTTGGGCTTGGGTTTGGGCTCCCATAATAGTTCGGGCCTTCAAATGGTTTGGGCCTAAAACAAGTTTACACTTCAACACCCCCATTTAAACTTGTTTTACCATACCAAGCAAACTTCTTAATCTTGAAAAATCTTCAAACCTGAGTGGCTTGGTGAAAATATCTGCAATTTGATCTTTGGACTTCACGTACTCCATTTGCACATCCCTTTTTGCTATGCACTCCCTTATGTAGTGGTAACGAGTATCAATATGCTTGCTTCGATCATGGAACACTGGATTCTTTGCTAAGGCAATGGCTGACTTGTTGTCGACACAAATCTCAGTTGGCTCTTCTTGTGGCAAACCCAATTCCTTCAGCAAATTTCTGAGCCATATTACATGACAGACGCTTGAAGTAGCAGCTACATATTCAGCTTCACAAGTAGATAAGGTGACAATCGGTTGCTTCTTTGACATCCATGTGAAAGCTGTATTTCCCATGAAGAACACGAACCCACTGGTGCTCTTCCTGTCATCTATATCTCCACCCCAATCGCTATCGCTATATCCCACAAGCTTGTAATCATTAGAAACTGAATAAAACAAACCAAAATCAATTGTACCTTTGATATAACGGAGGATTCGCTTAGCGACTTTGAAATGGGTGGTTGTTGGACTCCCCATGTATTGACTCACAAGTCCAACAGCATAAAGAATATCTGGCCTTGTGCACGTCAAATAGCGTAAGCTTCCAACTAAACTCTTGAAGAATGTTGGATCTATGCTTTCACCTTCACCATGCTTCGATAGTTTGATTCCGCATTCTGCTGGCATGTTTATCGGCTTACAATCATTCATCTTGAACTTCTTGAGTATCTCCTTTGCATAATTTTCTTGGGAGATAAAGATGCCTTCTTCCTTTTGCTTGACTTCAATACCAAGATAGTACGCCATTAATCCGATGTCAGTCATCTCAAACTCCTTGGCCATTGCTTTCTTGAACTCTTCAATCAGGCTTAAGTTATTGCCGGTGAAAATCAAATCATCCACGTACAAGCATACTACCAGAATATCTCCATTCATGATCTTGATATATAGGACGTGCTCATAGGGACATTTGGTGAAGCCATTTTGTTGGAAGTACTTGTCAATTCTGCTATTCCATGCCCTTGGTGCTTGCTTTAACCCATAGAGAGCTCTTCTCAGCTTCAGAACTTTGTCTTCTTGGCCTTTGACTTCGTAACCCAATGGTTGCTGAATGTAGACATCTTCTTCAAGAACTCCATTTAGGAAGGCAGACTTTATATCCATCTGATGTATCTTCCACTTGTTTTGCACTGCCATAGAAATAATTAGTCTTATAGTTTCTAATCTAGCAACTGGAGCAAATACCTCATCATAGTCTATTCCAGCTCTTTGACTGTAGCCTTTCGCAACTAGCCTTGCCTTGTGTCTTTCAATCTCTCCCTTAGGATTTCGCTTTGTTTTGTACACCCATTTGACTCCAATTGCCTTGTGTCCTTTTGGAAGTGGAACAAGTTCCCAAGTGTTGTTCTTCTCAATGGCCTTAATTTCCTCATCCATCGCATCTCTCCACTTCTTTTCTTGAGCAGCTTCTTCAAAACTCACTGGTTCACAATCAGCAAAGAGGCAAAAAAGAGTAAGATTATCAGATCTCTCAGTTACCTCGTATAAATCTTGAAGACCTCTTATTCGCTCCATTGCTCTTTCTTGTAAAAATGATGGTGGTGAATTTCCATTATTTGTTGAAGCTGGTGATGCTGGTGGTGTAATGGGTTCTTGTTGAGGTTCTTCTAGTTGCTCCACCGGCGTCCGCTCTGTTTCTTCAAATTGTGGAGTGAAGTTGAAGTTGTCTACATGCGATCCAAAATTCCATTATCCTTCTTCATCAAATATCACATCTCGGCTGATCACAAACTTTTTGTTGTTCGGGTTGTATAGCTTGTAACCTTTTGAATAAGCGGGATAGCCGATGAAGATGAAACTCTCACTTCTATCGTCAAGTTTGGTTCTTCTCTCATCTGGTACATGAACATGTGCTATGCTTCCAAAAACTCTTAGGTGGGAGATGCCGGGGTTTTTACCACTCCATGCTTCTTGAGGTGTCTTTCCCCGCACACTTCTTGTTGGAGAGCGGTTGGACAAATAGACTACACATGCCACTGCTTCTGCCCAAAACTCCTTGGGCAATCTCTTGCTTTTGAGCATGCTTCGCGCCAAATCCAGGATTGTTCTTTCTTCCTTTCTGCAACTCCATTTTGTTGGAGGGATATGGGAACAGTTAGAGGACGTCTAATTCCATTCACTTCACAAAACTCCAGGAATTCCTTGGATGTGAATTCTCCTCCTCTATCGGATCTCAGTGCCTTGATCTTATGGCCACTCTCCTTTTCCACGGCAGCTTTGAACTTCTTGAATACTCCAAAGACTTCTGATTTCTGCTTCAAGAAATAAACCCATGTTTTTCTTGAAAAATCATCAATGAAGAGAAGGAAATAATTACTGTTACCGAGAGAGCTTGGCTTGATCGGACCACACACATCGGTATGGACTAGCTCGAGTGGCTTCTTGGCTCTTGAGTCTGACTCTTTTGGAAAGCTATTTCTAAATTGCTTCCCGAGTAAACATCCTTCACAAAGTTGGTCAGGATGATTGATGCATGGTAGTCCTCTCACCATTTCCTTCTTAGATAGTAGCTCCAAGCTTCCAAAATTGAGATGCCCAAATCGAAGGTGCCATAACCAAGATGCATCTTTGTAGCAAGCTTTCAGACACTTTGCAACATCGTTTTGAATGTTCAAAGAAAATAATCTATTTTTTGACATTTTTACTATGGCTATTAGATTCCCTTTGCCATCTCTTAGAAAAAGAATACGATTTTTCATATGAATATCATAGCCTTTTTCTAAGAGTTGACCCATACTCAAGATGTTGCATGTCATATTGGGCACATAGTAGACATTTGAGATTAATTGATGACTACCATTTTTAGTGCGGATAAGGATGTTACCTTTTCCTTTCACTGATATTTTTGAATCATCTCCAAATGAGACATTGCCAGCCACTGATTCATCTAGCTCTACGAACATACTTCTTCTTCCACACATGTGGTTGCTTGCACTAGTGTCGAGGTACCAAGCATTTTCTTGGTCTCCATCATTGTCTCTACAAGTTAGTAGCACTGTCTCCTTCTCTTCGGTTTTTACTTCCACATAATTGGACCTTTCGTCAACCTTACTGTTGGGAGCTCTACATTCTGAAGCATAATGCCCAAATTTCTGACAATTATAACATTGAACTTGAGATTTATCGTACCTCGAGTTTGAATTGCCTCTCCCACGGCCTCTTGTTGAGCTTTCTCCTTTCTCGTAGTTGTTGAGGTTGCCGCTGTTAGAATTCCAACCTCGTCCATGGCCACGGCCTCTACCTCGTCCTCGGCCTCGGCCTCTACCTCGACCACGCTGGCTTCTCTCGTGGCCTTGACTTTCTTCCTTCTCCTTCAGTTGCATCTTGAGGAGTTGCTCGTTGATCCCTTGCTTCCGCTTATGTTTTTCTTCATATGCTTGTAATGATCCTTGGAGTTGCTCGATCGTCATTTCTTCCAAGTCTTTAGTTTCTTCTATTGTCACAACAATGTGCTCAAATTTGGGATCCAATGATCGGAGTATCTTCTCTATTATTCTTACATTTTCTAACTTTTCACCGTTTCTTTTTAATTGATTAGAAACGGCTGCTACTCTTGAGAAATAATCTGAAATAGATTCAGATGCTTTCATGTGTAAGGATTCGAATTCACCTCTTAATGTTTGGAGACGGACCTTCTTTACCTTTTCGACTCCTTTGTAAGAGATTTGTAACTTCTCCCACGCTTGCTTAGCGGAGCTTACACTCGAAATCTTCTCAAAACCATCATCATCTCAGGCTTGATAGATGAGATAGAGAGCCTTCTTGTCTCTCTTCCTTGAGTCTTTTAAACTATCCTTTTGAGTTTGGGATAGAGTTGACTCATCTTCTGGTTCAGTGTAGCCTTTCTCTACGACCTCCCACACATCGTGTGCTCCAAGGAGAGCCTTCATCTTGATACTCCAATTATCATAGTTTTCGTTCTTGAGTGTTGGAACTTGAAACGACGCCATACCATTAGCCATAACTCTCAATATAGTGAGAATTTCGAAATTCTGACTACACGGATGAACTCAGAACGTCGAAAAACCTTAAGATGAACTCAGACAAAAAAATCGATTTTTATGGTCAAAGTCAAAGTCAACGGTCAACCTAACCTGGTCAACAGTCAACGACTTGGAGGCTCGGTCAGCGGCTCCAACTTGGCTGGACTCACTTCCAACTCGGCTGACTCGGCTTGAACTCGGCTTGGACTTAGTGAGTTAACTCACTCTCTGGCAGCAAACTTCCGGCGGCCCGTGGCGGCTCGTTTGAACTCCGATCGGGGCGATTTTTGTGGCGTCGGCTTCGTCTCGTCGAGAACTTCAATTTGGATATGCTATAGTGCACACCTTCGAACTCTGCTCTGATACCACTTTGTTGGAAATAAAACACTCAAACAACTTTTATTTGAACTCAAAACAAATATTACAAGAAAACTCTCACTCAAGAACTAACTCACTATTTTACTTATTCTTCACTCACTTAGAAGCTTTGCTTCTTCTTGATGCCTAAACCAAAATGGGGAGGGGGTATTTATACTACTTACAAATCATTTTAGACCACACAAATAAACTAATCCAAAATTATAATAACCATACATCTCATCCTTCTACATCCTTCCACATTCTTCCAATTGACCACATGATTTTTATGTCTAATTACCAAACCCTAGAGAATTCTAGATAAAGGGCTTGGACCTTATTTATGGACTTGGCCTCTAATTTATTTGGGCTTGGGTTTGGGCTCCCATAATAGTTCGGGCCTTCAAATGGTTTGGGCCTAAAACAAGTTTACACTTCAACACAATCTAGGATTACTCTAAATATCCAATGGAGGCAGATATAACATGGGGTTACGTAGGGTGGAAGTATTTCTTTCAAAAGAATCGAAAACTATATGCAAATATTTGCTAGAACATTAACAATCTTCTAACACAAAAAGACACATTTAAAGTTGAAAAAAAAAAAAACAATTCTTTGGATCAAGAAAGCACTTGAAAAGCATCCCAAGAGCTTTACCAGGGAGTAGTTTTATCTCCTTCTCAAAAGGATTTTCACAAAAGCATTCCCAAACACGCCTCAACAAGAAACCGATTCATCCACAAAAAAGGTTTGGACTTTGAAGCCTTGAAGGAGTCTACAGAGAATTGCAGGCTTGGAAGTCAAATACACAGAGCAAGGATCAACTATGACACAATCAACTAGCTTAAAAGCCTCTTCATTTCAGCAACAAAAACAACAAATTTGAAAGACCCAAAAACTCAAAATAATAATAATAATAATAATAATAAGAAGAAGCAAAAGCAGAGGGCACATACATTTTTTTTTTTCTGGGTTGAGAACTGATTCGAAACAAATATAAGGAGCACCTAGTAAAGCTATACTGAGAATCACTGTTGTGAAACTTATGAACTTGGAAGATAGACAAAAAGTTGAAGATGGAAAAATCGATTTGGTTGTGTGAGAGAAAAGGAATGGTTTCAAGTTTTCTAGTGGGTCACGGAATCACAGAGAGAAAAGAATTTCAATCACATACATTCTTCTTCTTTCTTTCTTCTTATGAGAAACTTATTAAATACACAAAGCAATTAAATCCCAACCATTAGTTTTTAACAAACTTAAGCATGAATGACCAGGATTTGCATGTCCAAAGCAGCTCACCAATTATATGATGAATACCACTCAATTATGTCCAAATTATCTACTTTCATTATATAAAAAAAAAAAGTGACATTTTTACCGCAGAAAAAATATATTATAATTTGGGATAAAATGGTATTACAAATACTACCATGATAAAATATTATACTGCGGATGAAGTTACGAAAAACTTTTAACCACGGAGCATTTGCAGTAAAAGATAAAAGATTCAAAATTTTAATATTTATCACAGATTACTATGGATGGCAAAAAAATCGTTGCAAATATAAATTTTTTTTTTATAGTGCTTAAAGCTAGATATGCTATCTTCTCAATATTATATTGTAGAATTTACATATTACCCTAAATTATTAGGTTAATCTATTTGATACAGTAAATTTACTATTACAACCCATGTATATATAATACAAGATATACTACTACATCATTTTGGAATAATGTAGAAAAGTTGCAAAACAAAAAAGTATAACTTATTCTCAATTTGTTACTGATCTCTTTATCACGAAAAGTTTTTATTCAATAATTAGAAATTTTTCATTTCTTTCTTTACTTAATTGTTAGAAATTTTTCACGAAAAGTATTTTCTTTACTCTCATGAATAGATATATGTATATAATTTGTTTTAATGGTTATTGTTGTCTTTATTCTATCAAAATTCCTGATTTTGGTTTCACTTCTATTTATGAATAAAAAAAAATTATCAACTAAGAATAAGAGATTTATATATTGCTATAAATTTGTAAGAATTATCATTTGAGTAATATCTTATAAATTTATCTGGCATTCCAGTTTTGCGTAGCTCATCTACCTTCCTAACCATTCGAAATACCATCTACAAATTATTTTGGGTATGATCCTTATTATTAATTATTATGCTTATTTTATGTAATATTTCAACTCTTTTTGCATAATTCAATTATACATCTTAAAGAACAAGGACTGAGTCTCTCTCTTTCTCTCTCTCTCGCTAGTCTCTTCTATTTCTAATATAATTTGTTGGCATTATATTAAAAGTATCTTCGATACCCAAGAATACATTTTGCAAGAGTTATTCATTACATGTATTAATGGAATGTCAAACCGGTATCATTTAAAAAATATATATTTTGGTTAATTTACAAATTTGTGTTAGAATTTGTGAAAAAAAAAAAAAGCAGTATATTGATCACATGACACATACAAATTATGTATGCAAAACAAAATGTAAAAAATTATTGTCATGTATAATCAGGTCCATTTAAATGCCATTTGGTATAAAATTTATCATTTGTTAAGCATCCTCCTAAATACCATTTGTTAGGCCTCCGCCTCACATGAATACATATATGTATATACTTTACTTCAATGGTTTTTGTTGTCTTTATCCTATCAAGAATCATTACTTTGGTTTTACATTTATTTATTAAAAAAAAAATCATCAAAGAATAAGAGTTTTATATATTGCTATAAATTCATAAGAATTATTATTTGAGTGATATCATGCAAATTTCTATTGCATGGCTCATCTACCTTCCTAAGCATTCAAAACACCATCTATAAATTATTTCGGATATGTTATCCTTATTATTAATTATTACGCTTATTTCATGCACTATTTCAACTCCTTTTACACAATTTCATTATACATCTTACATATATTAAGGTGATAGTTGAAAATTATTATCATAATTGAGGTAAGAAAAACAGAAAGCGTTACAAAGAATTATGATTGAGTCTCTCTCTTTTTCTTATATTTCTAATATAATTTATTGATATTATATTAAAATATTTTAGATACCTAATAATATATTTTGCAAGAGTTATTAATTATGTGTATTAATTGAGAATGTCGGACCGATATCATTTTTAAAAGAAATATTTTGGTCAATTTATACAAATTTGTGGTAGAATTTGTGAAAAAAAGAAGAAGAAGAGTAAGTATATTGATTACATGACACTGTTGAAGTGTAAACTTGTTTTAGACCTAAACTATTTGAAGGCTCGAACCATTATGAGAGCACAAACCCAAACCCAAATAAATTATAGTCCAAGTCCATAAATAAGGTCCAAGCCCTCTATCTAGAATTCTCTAGGGTTTGGTAATTAGGTATAAAAATCATGTAGTCAATTGGAAGGATGTGGAAGGATGTAGAAGGATGAGGTGTGTGGTTATTATAATTTTGGATTAGTTTATTTGTGTGGTCTAAAATGATTTGTAATTAGTATAAATACCCTTCACCATTTTGGTTTAGGCATCAAGAAGAAGCAAAGCTTCTAAGTGAGTGAAGAAGAAGTAAAAGAGTGAGTTAGTTCTTGGGTGGTTTACTTCCAACAAAGTGGTATCAGAGCCGAGTTGGAAGGTGTGCACTATAGTATATCAAAATTGAAGTTCTCGACAAGATGAAGCTGACGCCGCAAAAATCGACCCGATCGGAGTTTAAACGAGCCGCCACGGGCTGCCGGAAGTTTGCTACCAAAAAGTGAGTTAACTAACCGAGTTCAAGCCGAGTCAGCCGAGTTGGAAGTGAGTCCACCCGAGTTGGAGCCGAGTTAACCGAGCCGCCAAGCCTATTGACCGAGCCGCTGACCGCGCCGCCAAGCCTTTGATCGAGTCGTCAAAGATTTTGACTTTTGACCAGGTTAGATTGACCGTTGACTTTGACTTTGAAAAAAAAATCAAAATTCTCACCATATTGAGAGTTATGGCTAATGGTATGGTATCCTTTCAAGTTCCAACACTCAAGAATGACAACTATGATAATTGGAGTATCAAAATGAAAGCACTCCTTGTAGCACATGATGTCTGGGATGAAGTAGAGGCCGTGGCCATAGACGAGGTTGGAATTCTAACAGCAGCAACTCCAACAACTACGAGAAAAGTGAAAGCTTAACAAGAGGCCGTTGGAGAGGCAATTCAAACTCGAGGTACGATAAATCTCAAGTTCAATGCTATAATTGTCAGAAATTTGGGCATTGTGCTTCGGAATGTAGAGCTCCCAGCAGTAAAGTTGACAAAAGGTCCAATTATGCAAAAGCAAAGACCGACGAGAAGGAGACGGTGCTACTAGCTTGTAAAGACAATGATGGAGACCAAGAAAATGCTTGGTACCTCGACATTAGTGCAAGCAACCACATGTGTGGAAGAAGAAGTATATTCGTAGAGCTAGAGGAATCAGTGGCTGGCAATGTCTCTTTTAGAGATGATTCAAAAATATCAGTGAAAGGAATAGGTAACATCCTTATCCGCGCTAAAGATGGTAGTCATCAATTAATCTAAAATGTCTACTATGTGCCCAATATAACATGCAACATCTTAAGAATGGGTCAACTCTTAGAAAAAGGCTATGATATTCATATGAATGATTGTAATCTTTTTATAAGAGATGACAATGGAAATCTAATAGCCAAAGTAAAAATGTCAAAGAATAAATTATTTTCTTTGAACATTCAAAACGATGTTGCAAAGTGTTTGAAAGCCTGCTACAAATATGCATCTAGGTTATGGCACCTTCGATTTAGACATCTCAATTTTGGAAGCTTGGAGCTACTATCTAAGAAAGAAATGGTGAGAGGACTACCATGCGTCAATCATCCTGACCAACTTTGTGAAGGATGTTTACTCGGGAAGCAATTTAGAAATAGCTTTTCAAAAGAGTCAGACTCAAGAGCCAAGAAGCCACTCGAGCTAGTCCATACCGATGTGTGCGGTCCGATCAAGCCAAGCTCTCTTGGTAACAGTCATTATTTCCTTCTCTTCATTGCTGATTTTTCAAGAAAAACATGGGTTTATTTCTTGAAGCAGAAATTAGAAGTCTTTGGAGTATTCAAAAAGATCAAAGCCGCTGTGGAAAAAGCGAGTGGCCATAAGATCAAGGCACTGAGATCCGATAGAGGAGGAGAATTTACATCCAAGGAATTCCTGGAGTTTTGTGAAGCGAATGGAATTAGACATCCTCTAACTGTTGCCAAATCCCCCCAACAAAATGGAGTTGTATAAAAGAAGAACAGAACAATCCTGGATTTGGCGCGAAGCATGCTCAAAAGCAAGAGATTGCCCAAAAAGTTTTGGGCAGAAGCTGTGGCGTGTGCAGTCTATTTGTCCAATCATTCTCCAACAAGAAGTGTGTGGGGAAAGACACCTCAAGAAGTATGGAGTGGTAGAAAGCCCGACATCTACCACCTAAGAGTTTTTGGAAACGTAGCCCATGTTCATGTACCAGATAAAAGAAGAACCAAGCTTGACGATAAAAGTGAGAGTTTCATCTTCATCGGCTATCCCACTTATTCGAAAGGTTACAAGCTATACAACCCAAACAACAAAAAGTTTGTGATCAGCCGAGATGTGATATTTGATGAAGAAGGAGAATGGGATTTTGGATCGCATGTAGACGACTTCAACTTCACTCCACAATTTGAAGAAACAGAGCAAACGCCAGTGGAGCAAGCAGAACAAGAACTCACTACACCACTAGCATCACCAGCTTCAACAAATAACGAAAATTCACCACCATCATTTTTACAAGAAAGAACAATGGAGCGAACAAGAGATCTTCAAGATTTATATGAGGTAACTGAGAGATCTGATAATCTTATTCTTTTTTGTCTCTTTGCTGATTGTGAACCAGAGAGTTTTGAAGAAGCTACTCAAGAAAAGAAGTGGAGAGATGCAATGGATAAGGAAATTAATGTAGGAATCGTTTTTCCGTTCTACTGGTCACGCAGCGGAAATAAGGTTTTAAAATTTTTATACAGATCGCAAAAGCAATATGTGACCAGTAAAACTTTGGAACTATATTTTCAGAATAATAAAAATAATATATATCACATATATATTTATTTTATATACAAAAAATTGTAATCAATGAAAAAAAAGAAAAATTAAGGGACGTACTACCGTTGGAGGCTCCTTCGTTTTTTTTTTCTACAACTCCTTGTCTGTACCACTATGTCTTCCTTGCTATATTCCGGTATCGGTAACTTGCGTGTGGGCACATCACGTTGTCAGGAACAATGAAGAGATATAAAAAATAAGAGTTGGAGAGATACTGTATCTCTCCGATCACTTCTTCTCTCTTTTTTTCTTTTACGTACAAAATACTTTTTTGAACGTCTGTTTGTTTTGGTTCAGTTGTTTTTGTTATATTAAAAACTATTTTTAATATATATTTAAGTTACTTAATTAATAAAAACTCTTTTTATTAATTTTATCAGTAACTTTTGAATTTAAACTTTTTAAATTCAGATGATATTTATTTATTTTATTTTATTTAATTAATGAGATAGTCCTATTATCTCTCTATTCAAAATAAAAATAAAAATAAATTATTATCAATAACTTTTGAATTTAAACTTTTTTAAATTCAAATTTATTTTATTTTATTTAATAAATGAGATAATCCTATTATCTCACTATTTAAAATAAAATATCAACTATCATCCTCCTCTTATGACTAATTACATAATTAAATAATCTTATTATTTAATTGTTATAATTGCCATTATTTAATTAATTGAATAATCACATAACTTAATTACTCCTGACACATGTCATTTACGTGACACTATTAATTGGACTATCCATTTAATTATACGTGACCCTTGTTACCTAAATGGATCGGGTTAGTAAGGGGACCTAATGGACCCATAGTATTTTGAGTTCCGATAATCCTCGAAATCATTAATTAAACTCTTTAATTAATATTCCTTGATTATCAACTCCGGTGTTATTCCACTAAAACCCGAAACTGCATTCTCTCAACTGTAGACACTTTTACACAGACCGATATCACTCGGTGTCCATCGATATAGTTATTACATATGGTGTGACCCTCCACAATATTTCATAATTAGTGCTGGGTCATAATGTCCGTTACACCCCTCTAATTATATATATCCTTTAAGCACTGTTGATTCTCTAATGACAATAAATCCTGTTTCCTCACAGAATAAGGAGAGCGCTCATATTGTTCAAGTCCCAAATCAACCCTTAAGGGAACTACTCTTTACTTCTCACAAGAAGGAGTGGATTCCACTATTGTATACAAACCTTCCCAGCCACAAGTCAAACCGCAATCCCAACATACGAAGAATATTAATTGAGAACAATCATTCGACCTTACCCATGGTATATCAAAAATCACAATCTAACCTGAAGGAGTCGATAAGACACTCATGATTGAGATCACCCACATATAGCCATCATAAGTTGATGTATATGAATTTCATCGGTAAATGGATCTTGATGAGAGATTCATATAGATCATGGCCCAGTCCTATATGATCACATCATACAAGGTGCCTCCATTCCCATATCTCCATATGAATAATTCAGGATAGAATCATCGTACAATTCAGAATGGACTGTAGCTATAGATTAACTATAAATAAAGTACCCAGCTTTATTTGCTATCTATAGACTCTTTAGATTACACATCTCTTACTATATCCATCTGCATATGACAATCATATACACAGTACGAGATTACATCCGGCAATCTAGGATGTTATAATGCACAAGTTTATATAATATAAATGACACAATAAGAATAAATTGAACTCTTCTTTTATTTATTTATAAAAAAAATTTACAAATTACATCTTTAGGGCAAAAACCCTAACAATCTCCCACTTGCACTAAAGCATGTGAGGCATAAGATGTAACCCTAGACCTTCTAGGTGACCTATGAATACATTCAGCAACCACTGGGTTACGAAGTCAAAGGCCAGGAAGACAAAGTTTTGAAGTTGAAAAGAGCTCTCTATGGGTTAAAGCAAGCACCAAGGGCATGGAATAGCAGAATTGACAAGTACTTCCAACAAAATGGCTTCACCAAATGTCCCTACGAGCACGCCCTATATATCAAGATCATGAATGGAGATATTCTGGTAGTATGCTTGTACGTGGATGATTTGATTTTCACCTGCAATAACCTAAGCCTGAATGAAGAGTTCAAGAAAGCAATGGCTAAGGAATTTGAGATGACTGACATCGGATTAATAGCGTACTATCTTGGTATTGAAGTCAAGCAAAAGGAAGAAGGCATCCTTATCTCCCAAGAAAATTATGCAAAGGAGATACTCAAGAAGTTCAAGATGGATGATTGTAAGCCGATAAACACGCCAGTAGAATGCAGAATCAAACTATCGAAGCATGATGAAGGTGAAAGCATAGATCCATCATTCTTCAAGAGTTTAGTTAGAAGCTTACGCTATTTGACGTGCATGAGGCCAGATATTCTTTATGTTGTTGGACTTGTGAGTCGATACATGGAGAATCCAACAACCACCCATTTCAAAGTCACTAAGAGAATCCTTCGTTATATCAAAGGTACAATTGATTTTGGTTTGTTTTATTCAGTTCCTAATAATTACAAGCTTGTGAGATATAGCGATAGTGATTGGGGTGGAGATATAGATGACAGGAAGAGCACCAGCGGTTTCTTGTTCTTTATGGGAAACACAACTTTCACATGGATATCAAAGAAGCAACCGATTGTCACCCTATCCACTTGTGAAGCCGAATACATAGCTGCTACTTTGAGCATCTGTCATGTAATATGGCTAAGAAATTTGCTGAAGGAATTGGGTTTGCCATAAGAAGAGTCAATTGAGATTTATGTCGACAACAAGTCAGTCATTGCCTTAGCAAAGAATCAAGTGTTCCATGATCGAAGCAAGTATATTGATACTCGTTACCACTACATAAGGGAGTGCATAGCGAAAAGGGATGTGCAAATGAAGTACATGAAGTCCAAAGATCAAATTGCAGATATTTTCACTAAGTCACTCAGGTTTGAAGATTTTTCGAGATTAAGAAGTATGCTTGACATGGTAAAACAAATTTAAAGAGGGGTGTTAAAGTGTAAACTTGTTTTAGACCCAAACTATTTGAAAGCCCGAACCATTATGAGAGCTCAAACCCAAGCCCAAATAAATTAGAGTCCAAGTCCATAAATAAGGTCCAAGCCCTCTATCTAGAATTCTCTAGGGTTTGGTAATTAGGTATAAAAAATCATGTGGTCAATTGGAA
The DNA here is from genome assembly GCA_003430845.1 of Xanthoceras sorbifolium. Taxonomy (NCBI): domain Eukaryota; kingdom Viridiplantae; phylum Streptophyta; class Magnoliopsida; order Sapindales; family Sapindaceae; genus Xanthoceras; species Xanthoceras sorbifolium. Next base: position 19,076,559 of record CM010622.1, on the reverse strand, counting down.
GGATGTGGAAGGATGTAGAAGGATGAGGTGTATGGTTATTATAATTTTGGATTATTTTATTTGTGTGGTCTAAAATGATTTGTAATTAGTATAAATACCCTTCGCCATTTTGGTTTAGGCATCAAGAAGAAGCAAAATTTCTAAGTGAGTGAAGAAGAAGTAAAAGAATGAATTAATTCTTGAGTTAGAGTTTTCTTGTAATATTTGTTTTGAGTTTAAATAAAAGTTATTTGAGAGTTTTATTTCTAACAGACACAGCCCATATATGTGTACCTGGAGGGGCTTGTACCCTAGAGAGGATTTGCAGTGGGCTCTCTTTTTGAAGCAGCACCCCAAACCACGGTAGGAAGAGAAAGGGGGAATAGAGAATGTTGGAAATAAAAGTTTGTTTTAAAAATAAAATAATTTCTTTATTTATAAAAGTTCTATAATAGTTCAAATAAATTTTTTTCATAACAACACATAAAAGCAGTTTGATACAAAAGTACAGTTTCAATATATATTTTTAGTTTTACTTAACTAAGAATATTCTTAACTTTAGTTTTACTTATACTTACAAATATGATTATCAACTAGGAATAAGTGTTCTAATTATATTGTTATAAATTCTTTTCTTACATAGGATTAACATTTTGGAGTGATACATATTGTAAAATTCTCTAGCGTTCAATCTTCTACACACATATATCTTACGAAATATTTGAAGCACCACTAGGGAATCAATTCAAGTATGTCGTCTATTTTACCATGTTCAATTCATTCACGATTTATGTTGTGTTAGATTGATGAATTTTTAGTAATTGAAACTTTTATATTGTATATGTTATTTTGTTGATATTAGATTTAATTATACATCTAGAATGTCTGAGATTACATTTTGCAAGTTTATTTATTGTGTAAGTAATGTTAAATTTGATCTCAACAATATTGATATAAAATTTATGTTAGCTTTCGTGCCAAACCAAAAAATATATTGATATTTCACACACATCATCCATACAAATTCGTCTAGTATATTACTATATATAAATTATGTTAAATGCCATTAATTTTAGAATTTCTTAATAGTTGTGAGTCTTATAACTAACAATAAATGTTAAAAAAAATAAATTTTAAAAGTAATATAAAAGATATTGGTTTTTTGCTTAACAAAACTTAGAAACATACAAATATAAAAATTTAACAACAAAATATATATAATTAAAGTTATGAGAAACTTAAACATAAGTGGATACTCATGATGATTTTAATATCATTCACCTCTAGGTTTATGAAAAATAAGATTTTAAAAAACATAAAAAATAATCAATTCATTTTCATGAAATGTACAAACTACCCTTAAATTCCATGAAATGTACAAAATATCTTATATTCAATATGTAAATATATATACTCGACATTCTATAACTTAATTGTTTGAGATTATATATTAAATTAAGATTAAATTAATTCAGCTGTCTATAACAAATGGATATATCAAGGAACAAAAAATTATATATACTTGAACTCTCGATTAATAGAGTAAAATATTATTTAATTTATATGAACACTCAAATCTTACGAATTTATTGTTTTAAACTGATTTTAAAATGATCCTGAAATAACATTTATACATTTTTCTTATGAATTGCATATAGGACCAAGACACTTCTAATTTCTTGCTCTTCACTTCAGTCTCCCTCAATCTCTGATTTCTTCACTTCAAGTACAGTTTATGGTGTTTCAAAAAATTCATACATAGTACTAAGTTATACGTTGAAAGGAGCTGTTGCTTAAATTTATTGACTAATAAATCATTTAAAATTGGACAATAAGAAACTTTGAAAAAATAAAATATTATTTGAACTAAATTTTTTATGTTAAATACATTTTCCATAGAGATTAAATTACATGTCTTAAAGTTAGACAAGACAAAATTATATAATTATTTTGTATTTAAATAAAATTATTGAGTTACAAAATTATATAACATAAGTATGAACTCTCAAATGATAAAGTAAAACCTTATTTAATTTAATTATAAAATTTTTAAAAAAAAAAACCACAATAATTTAAAATGAGCACTCTAATGTACACAGCTTTGAGTTTCTAAGTGAAATATATATACGAATACATATATGTATAAATTTATAAAAAAAAAAAAACATGTACATATGTGCACACATTCCATTAAAATAAGAATTATACTAATACAACACAAACACTATGTAGGGAACTGCTGATGGATTTTGTGGGGTTAATTCTTGAAATTTTAAAGTGTATAAGGCTTCCGTTGTGCAAATATATTGAATATCATAGAAAGCGCGAGGAATATAAGCAAAACCTTAAGAGAATATTGGAAGAATTAAAAAGTTAGAAGGACGAAATAGAAACAAGGTTGAAAGTAGAGTGTGGGGTTGGTAAAATAAGAAAGAACGAAGTTAAGTATTGGTTGGAAAATGTAGAAATGATAATTCATGATGCTGAAAATGTTGAACAAACATTCAAGAATGGAAAATGTTTATCATGTATTCGTCAAGCAAAACTTGTTGAAAAGAAAATTCAACAAGTGCAAGAATACCTTCAAAAGGGTAATTCATTTAATACATTTAATACTTTAGTGATTGATGCACCTCCAGACGCTGGTACAATTTTGCCAATGACACCTTTAGTAGGTGAAACGACAGCGAAGAAAACTATGGAAGAGATTTGGAGACACTTGATGGATAATGAGACCAAAAATATCGGAATTTTTGGGATGGGCGGAATTGGTAAAACGACCATCGTGACACATATAGACAACAGACTCATAGAAGAAAAGAAGTTTCCTCATGTTATTTGGGTCACTGTATCATAGATACTTAATCTTGTTAAGGTACAAAATGAAATTGTGAATGTACTGAAACAAAGTCTTTCAGGCATAGAAGATCAGAAAATAGGAGCCGGGAAGTTATTAAGTATGTTGAGATAACACAATTTGTGTTAATATTGGATGATATGTGGGAAGCAATTCGACTTGAGGAAGTAGGAATCCCAGAACCTACTAAAGAGAATGGTTACAAATTGGTTATAACAACTCGTTCTTTGGATGTTTGTCGATCCATGAAATGTAAAACAGTGGAGGTGAAGCCTCTTTCAGAAAATGAGGCATTAGAGTTATTCTTTGAAAAAGCAGAACTTGATATTTCTAAAGTTCCAACTTTAAAAGAAACTGCAGAAGTTGTTGTGAAGCAATGTGCTAGTTTACCCCTTGCAATTGTGACAATAGCGAGTAGCTTGAAGGAAGAAGAGGACATATGTGAATGGAGGAATGCACTAAGTGAACTAACCAACAAGGTAAGGAGTATCAAAGTCAGAGATGATGAGGTTTTTGTACGATTAAAATTCAGTTTTAATGGATTGAAGGATGAAAAGATTCAGCGTTGCTTCTTGTATTGTGCATTATATCCCGAAGACCATAACATCCCAAAGACTGAGCTCGTTGATTATTGGATTGCATAAGAACTTGTAGAATAAATGGATAATTTGCAAGCAATAGAGGATGGGGCTCATATTATGATAAAAAAATTGGTAAACAATTGTTTGTTATTGGAAAGTATTGATTTTCGAATGAGAAGTTGTGTGAAGGTTCATGATGTTGTGAGAGACATGGTGTTAAGGTACATTACAAGTAAAAGTCCTCTATTCATGTTAAAAGCTGGCCTAAATTTGAAAGCGTTACCAAGCAGTCAAGAATGGAAAGAAAATCTTGATAAGGTTTCCTTAATGAATAATTCTATAAGTTAAATTCCTTTAAATATATCACCAAAGTGTCCAATACTTTCAAGTTTGTTTCTACAAGACAATCCTTTAGAAAGTATTCCAAAATCTTTCTTCTCGCAAATGCACGGATTGATGATTCTGAATCTTTTGAAAACAAAGATCGATAGCTTGCCAAACTCCATCTCCGAATTGACAAGTCTCACAGCATTATTGCTGAAAGATTGTCATCGATTGAAATGGATTCCTTCCTTAGCAAAACTTCAAGCACTTTAGATATTAGATCTTGGACTTACAGCAATAAATGAAGTACCGACAGGTATGGAGATGTTAACAAACCTAAAAAGTCTAGATCTTTACTCAATGGAGTTGCACAAGATACCAGCTGGAATATTTGCTAAACTTTGTCGTCTCCAAAACCTGGTGGTACATTGGGGATTGGAAATACAAAGAGTAGCAGTAGAGGAGGCAACTAGATTGAAGAATTTGGATTCTGTTAAGGCACAATTTCATAATTTGCAAGACTTCAACTGCTATGTGAAATCCTTAAGTAGTCATGGAGGACCTAATGAGTATGGTCTTTTCCTCTACCCAAAGGACATGGAGATGCACCCGAGTGATTGGAGATTGATTAGTTTTAATATCAATAAAGAGGTACATATAAACAACTGTGATATTTGTGGAAGAGAAGAAAAAGATTCTATTATACTCCCAAAAGATGTTGAGTGCTTATCGATGTATAAGTGCATGGACATAAAAAACATAAGCGGTATTCCAACATTCAACACACTTGAAAGACTTGAGTACCTATGGGTTGAGAATCTTCAAAATTTGACTGTATTGCTGAATTTGTCAGAATCAACACCACGTGATCAATATTCACATCTTAAAGGTGTCCGCGTACGCACGTGTTGGAAAGTGAAAAAAATGTTCTCATCTAAACAGCTATCGGAACTGAAGAACTTGGAGTGGATTATTTTTGCCATGAAATGGAGGAGCTAATAACAATAGATGATGATGATGGCAATGAAGAAAGAAGCCAGAAAAAATTCCTTCTTCCCAAATTGAAAAAGCTGTCATTGTGTAATATGCCAGAATTGAAGAACATTTGTAGTAGCAATAAAGTGATGGTCTGTGAATCTCTCCAAAAGATTGTAATAGGGGAGTGCCCTCGACTTAAACGCCTCCCTCTTTATCTTCCAGTAGATGAGAAAGGACAACCATCTCCACCACCTGCACTTCAGAGAATCCACATTTCCAGAGAATAATGGGAAGCTTTGGAGTGGGACCATCTCCATCCAGATGCTAAAACTCTCCTACTTCCCTTTTGTAAATTCTATAGGTAATTTATTGTGCGTTAATATATATTTTCTTCTTTTTTTTTAATGAAATTCTATAAATTATATATGTTTTCTTTTTATGATGTTAATTGAGTAGGTGATGAATTGCACTTGCTTGGAAATTGGAGATAAAGCCCCCTTCAAAAAGAAGGAATATTTGATGATAATAATTAATTAATTGATTGATTGTAAATATTACTTTTTTTAATGTTGATGTGAATTTTTGTTGTTTTTTTTTAAAACTGAATCTTTTGTTGTTAGAAATGTAAGATTTATGTATATACATATATGTTGCAAATATTGTTTCTAGATTTTTCTGATTAATCTGTTTTTTTTATGTATTTCTTGTATGCTAAGCATTTTTCTTTGCATTTTTTGCTTTAATTTTGTAATTGCTTGCCAAGCTTGATTAAACAGTATTTTTTTTTATTAATAAAAAAATATGATAAGTGATATGGTGTTAACAAGTGACTACTATATCTTTTATGCAATCTGCATTACTCCAATAAATATTCTTGTATGGTTGGTCCTCACTAGAATAAGTCAAATACTTTAATGGACCAAACATTTTTTTTAAAACTTAATTTTTGCTTTTTACTTTAACTAAAAAACAATCTATAAATTTGTGCTAAAAAAAAGGATATAGGAGTCGTTTGTTTTTTTCCATTTAATATTTAATGGGTATGAATTGGACCCATCAAGTTGTTTTTACTTTTTTTAAGTGGTTAAACAACTTGAAAATATCAAAAAAAATTGAAAACAAAAAAAAATTTAAAAAATCATAATTTTTCACTTAATTACAAATGAGACTATTATAGTTAAAAATATTATCTTCTCAAAATATCCTTCCAAATATAAAATATTTTCAATTTATCATAATTTTATATAATAAAATTTTCTTTATTTTAAACTATTACTTATGATAAATAGATTTGAAAAAAAAAATGTTTTTCATATTATGTAGGGTTGATGTCATCATTTTCAACATCATTATTGAACCTTCAATTATTATTTTTTTTGAAGAAAAAATAAAAACCATTTCATATCATTATTTATCTTATTTTAATCATAAATAAAATCTTATTAATATTTGCACAAAAATGGATGATGGTTAAGGATCTATTGATTATTTGACTTCTAAATTAACACACATGCTCAAATAAATTGTTCTAGCTCAGCTCCTACATGATAACAAAAGGTGACCATCATACATTCAATCTCTAATGAGAACCACTGATGATGATATAAAGACAGAAATTGCCAAGCAAAATTAGTCTCCTGATTATTAATCTGTTACTAATTTGTCTAACATCATATTGACAATATTTGGTAAAAACCAAGAAACCATGCACATAACAGGAGGCACACACCGCACACCATATTTACAAGCTCCTGGATTATTAGATTTCAAAAGAGCAAAATAATCATAACAACAGCAAGTTGTTTTCCTCATTGTCTATTAATCTCCTTGTAGGATACCATGCCTATCATTGCCTTGGCATTCAGGCGGTCTAACTCCTCCCGATGCTCGCTCACCACAGCACGAACAACATCTCCGATGGATACCATGCCTATCATTGCCTTGTCATCAATCACTGGATATTTATCTACAAAATGTAGGAAGATTCTTTCAGCAGAAATGAACATATCATGAGCAAGAACAAAGACAGCAGTATTTATTAAACAAAGTGGAAACCAAATGCAACATCGACAGTTCATTATTACATATGCAAGGCCAAGCTCCATGCTCATCGACAAAATATATTTATCCTCCAGCAAAAGGTTTAGAACAGGATAAACACAACAGGAAGTAAAGTCATGTAAATTCTTCAATCTTTATTTTGAACGTCTCGGAGAAGGCTAATATGCAGGATGTTCTCTACCACTTTTGATGGAGCTGCAAAAAAATGGTTCCGGAAGTTACCCAGTTAGTGTTATTCCTCTTCCACTAACCCTACTTTTCTTTTTAATCAACATATGCAAGTAAAAACAAAAAAAATGATGTAATGTTATAGGAGAAAGCAGTTGAAATAGGAAAAGAAGAGGAAAATTGGGACGTCCAGGAAGAATATGCAAGAAAGCTAAATTTCTCCAGGAAGCGATGTCCAGGAGTATTGCACGAGGCATACGTCAGGAAGATAATTTCTCCATAAAGCAGACATTCGTCCAGGAGTATTGCACGAGGAATATGTCAGAAAGTTGAAATTCTCCGGAAAGTAACTTCTCATCCAGGTTATCGCATAAAGATTACTTTCCTCCACTTCTGATGGACAATTTATAATTTTCTTCAAGAAAGCGATAGATCTCTGATTCAGGTGTTGAATATTATCTCCATGAAAAAACAGTGTTTTATGATTCATCCATAAAATCATCGTGTTACAATGAATAATTTCCCTAAAAGATTTACTCAGGAAGAACCCTTTTTTTGTGAGGGTTAAGCCTTTAAATTCCTCCAGAGATGAAATTCCGTAGAGATAAGCTTACATGCTGACGAGCATCTTAAGCTGGCAAAATAATTCCTATATGCCCAAGAAGTTCTGTATGCTCAGGACAAAAATAAAATCTTTTATGTCCAGGATGAAGATCAACTTCAACTATCGGCTCGACAAATTTGTCCACGATATGTATGAAGACTTTTCAGCCAAATTTGTATGTCCAAGATGAAGATCAACTTCAACTATCAGCTTGATAAATTTGTCCACGACATGTATGAAGACTTTTCAGCCAAATCTTGTATGTCAAGGATGAAAATCAACTTCGACTATCGGCTTGACAAATTTGTCCGCAATATGGAGACTTTTCAACCAAGTTTTGTATGTACAGGACGAAGACTATCTCCAACTTATCGGTTGGACAAATTTGCATGATATACAAGGAAGCTTATCAATCTAGCTCCGACTTATCGTCTCCACCACCTGCACTTGAGAAAATCGACGTGTCTGAAGAATGGTGGGAAGCTTTGGAGTGAGACCATCTCCATCCAGATGCTAAAACTCTCTTACTTCCCTTATATGAATTCGATTACTGAAGCCAGGTAATTCATTGCCCATTAATATATATTTCCTCTTTTTTTTTTAATGAAATTCTACAAATTATATATGTTTTCTATTTATGATGTCAGGCGATGAATTGTACTTGCTTGGAAATTGGAGATCAAGCCCCTTCAAAAAGAAGATCATTACAAAAAAAGTGACATGTAGTGACACATTTTTTAATGACATATTTTAAATATATTACTGTAAGTACTATTTTGTGACAAATTTAATTATTTGTCATTATATTTTTAGACTAAAATCTCCCTCCCAAATTGTCCGTCAAAAACTCTGGTTCATTAAGACTTTTTCTAATAATAAGTCACAATTAAATAAAAATTAGGTAAGTTGTGATAATTAATATAATTAGTCATAAAATTAACTTGTAAAAAATGAAATTAATTAATTAATTTAATTGATTATTGTAAATATTATTGTTTTAATGTTGAAGCTAAGTGGTATGATATACTGGATGTGAAGCTTTTGTTGTTATAAACGTAAAATTTATGTATATAGACAGATTTAAATAAATGTAAACCAATTGTTTGTATATACATAATATGTTTTTTATGTAATATTATTGTTTCTGGATTTTTCTGATAATCTTGTATGCTAAGCATTTTTCTTTGCATTTTTTTTGCTTTAATTTTATATTTGCTTGCCAACCTTGATTAATCAGTATATTTTTTTCAATTAATAAAAAAAGATGTGGTAAGTAATGTGGTGTTGACAACTGACTACTATATCTTTTGGAAAATGTAGTATTACTCTAATAAATATCCTTATACCGTTGGTCCTTGTTAGAATAAGTCAAATATCAAATGTACCAAGCTTTTGTCTTTAAAACTTAATTTTTGCTTTTCACTTGAATAAAAAATAAATAAATAATCTATAGATTCGTGCTAAAAAAAGCATAGAATTCGTTTATTTTTTCTACTTAATATTTAATGGGTCTGAATTGAAGTTGTTTTTTTTTTAAATGGTTAAATAACTTGAAAATATTAAAAAAAACTGAAAATAAAAAAATATAAAAAATCATGATTTTTCACTTAATTACAAATTATTGTATTATAGTTAAAATATTATCTTCTAAAAATATCCTTCCAAATATAAAATATTTTCAATTTATTATAATTTTATATAATAAAATTTTCTTTTATTTCAAACTATTACTTATGATAAATAGATTTGAAAAAATAATACGTTTTTCATATTATTGAACCTTTGTTGAACCTTCATGATATAAAGGCAGAAATTCCCCAACCAAAATTAGTCTCCTGATTATTAATCTGTTACTCCACATGTTTCCCAAACAAAAGCTTTCATTTTTCTCAATTATTTTCATCGCTTAAAACGCAATTATTTTTATCTTTGTTTTTAACATGAAATCCAAATTTTTTTCATTATTTATTTTCATTAATGTTAATTTTATTTATTAATTTAGTTTGTATTTTTATTGTGCTTATTATTTCGGGTATGATCATACTTATTATGCTTATTTTATGCTATATTTTCAACTCTTTTTGCATAATATAATTATACATCTTAAAGAACTAGGACTGAGTCTCTCTCTCTCTTGTCTCTTCTATTTCTAATATAATTAATTGACAATATTATATTAAAACTATCTTAGATACCAGAGAATACAGTTTGCAAGAGTTATTTATTAGAGTAATATATATATATATATATATATATATATATATATGTATTATTCATGTATTATTATTTATATAATTAATTAGTTTAGTCTTTTTATTGGTTAGTATATATATTCCTCTTTCTTGTAACCTAATATCTTCTTCTTCAATACAATGAAACCCTAAGATTTCTCTCTCAATTCTCTCTCAAATTGTTCTTCATTTTCTTTGGATTGTTCACATGGTATTAGAGCTTTGGAAATTAGTTTGATCTCATCCATAGCTTTTGCGGATATATATTTGGGGGTTTTCGATCTGTTTTCGCATTGCATCGTACTGGTATTCTTTCCGCATCTCTTTGATTTTGATAATTTTTTGGATTTTCATATGAATTGCAGTTTCTAGGGTTTCACAGATATTGCATTTAGGGGTTTTATTGTATTTTGCGTCTGTTGAATTTTTTGATAAATTATTGTGATTTTATAATAGATGGTGGTAGAGATGATTCACTTCAGTCCATTAGTGTAAAATTAGATGGAAGAAATTATTCTTATTGGAGCTATGTTATGAAGAATTTTCTAATTGGGAAAAAGAAGTGAAATTATATTTCGGGTGCAGATATTAAACCCATAGATGATAAGGTAGAGAATTATACACAGCTTGTTGAGAATTGGCAAGTTGATAATTCGAAAATTATCACATGGATCAACAATTCTGTTGAGCACTCAGTAGGCACACAATTAGCAAAGTATGACACTGCTAAGGAGGTGTGGGAACACTTGTCCAGACTGTATACGCAGTCTAATTTTGCAAAGAAATATCAGTTAGAATCTGATATTCGAGCTCTTCAACAAAAGGATATGACTATACAAGAGTTCTATTCTGCAATGTCAGATCTTTGGGATCAATTAGCTCTTACAGAATCTGCAGAACTGCGAACATGTGCACCTTATATTGCTAATAGAGAGGAGCAACGTTTAGTTCAGTTCTTGATGGCTCTCCGTGATGATTTTAAGGGCCTTCGTGGTTCAATATTGCATCGTTCTCCGCTTCCTTCTGTTGATTCGGTAGTGAGTGAACTCTTGACTGATGAGATACGCCTCAAGTCTCAGACAGGAAAAAGAATTCTTCCAATACCTACTCAGTTGATTTTAGCAGTTCCATTTAGACCTCATACTTTCTATGAGAACCATACTCAATGGTCGGATTTGATGAATGCAGTTTTTGTAAGCAGAAGGGTCACTGGAAGTCTCAATGTCCTAAATTGGGCAATAGAGTGTAGCAATCACAACAGCAGAAATATCAGTTCAAGCTTTCACAGTCTGTCAACCAATCACAACCACGGACATATCGACCTCTACAGTTTAACACTGCAGCAGTTGTGCCATTACCATACTCTATTGGATTTGGATCCCCATCCTCAACTCCCACACTTGCATCCCTTTCTGAGCAACTTCATAAGCTTATTGCTACACAATCGCATGCTATGTCTGTCTCCTCTCCGATAGGTCAGTTGCCTCCTAGCACTTCAGGTATGTCTTCCTCCGTATGGGTTTTAGATTCGGGAGCCTCATATCATATGTCTCCTAATTCGAAATTTTTTATTTCTTTATATCTTATATCATTTACTTCTGTTACAACCGCTGATGACACTCCTATGCCATTAGTAGGAGTTGGTTCAGCTGTTACATCTCAGTTATCTTTTTCTAATGTCTATCATATTCCTAAACTTACAATGAATCTTGTTTCGGTTAGTCAATTGTGTGATTATGGTTACACAGTGTCCTTTACTTCTACTTCCTGTCATGTGCAGGATCTACAATCCAAGAAGCTGATTGGGATAGGCCATAGAAGTGGGGGATTATATGTTTTGGATGCGGTAAAGCTACCATTATTTGCAGCTCCCAATGTCGATTTGTTTTCTTTTCGCTTGTGTCCTTAGTCCTCTAGTTTTTATTTATGGCATTCTCGTCTTGGTCATGTTTCAGCTTCCCGCTTGAGATTCTTAGTTTCAACGGGAATCTTAGGGAATTTGCAAACTCATGATATTTCAGATTGTAGTAGTTGTAAACTTGCTAAATTTTCTACTTTGCCTTTTAATCGAAGTAACTCTTGTTCTCTTGCACCTTTTGACTTAATTCACTCTAATGTATGGGGACCTTCTCCAATTACTATAAAATAAGGGTCTCGATATTATGTTTCATTTATTGATGATTGCACTCATTTTTGTTGGGTTTATCTTATAAAACATCGTTTTGACTTCTTTAGCATTTACAGTAATTTTCGAGCTCTTTTAAAAACTCAACACTCTACTGTTATTAAGTGTTTTAGATGTGACTTAGGTGGTGAATATACATCTAATAAATTTTGTGAATTGCTTGCTTTGGATGGAACTATTCACCAATCTTCTTGTACAGACACTCCTGAACAAAATGGTGTTGCTGAAAGAAAACATAGACACATTGTTGAAACTGCTCGTTCTCTTTTGTTGTCTTCTTCTGTTCCTAGTGAGTTCTGGGGAGAATCAGTTCTTACTGTAGTCCATGTCATTAATAAAATCCCATCGTCTCTCACTTCAGGTTTGTCCCCTTTTGAAAAATTATATGGGTATACTCCTGATTATTCTCTCTTGCGAGTGTTTAGATCCACTTGTTTTGTCCTTCGCCCCCATGTAGAGCGCAAAAAATTATCGTCTCGCTCTGCCATTTGTGTGTTCCTTGGTTATGGTGAGGGACAAAAGGGATATCGTTGTTTGATCCTATTTTGAAAAAGTTATATGTATCTCGTCATGTTGTGTTTCTTGAACATATACCTTTCTTTTCTATTCCTGCTGCTGCTCACAATGTCACCAAATATGATCTTATTCATATTGATCCTTTTTTCTGATCATACTGATAGCCTCTCTCTGCAGGTTCCTTATAACACAGATTCTTATCCCTCTATTGTTCCTATAGTTCCTGTTTCTCTCAATTCTTCTCCCAGGGCTCACACAGTTGATTCTGCAGATACTGGTACCGCGCTGTCTGATGCTTCTAATACTCTCTCTCCACCTACAGTCATCCCAACACTTTCTATAATTGTGGATCCTTTTCCTCGTTATTCTCAGCGTACTCGTAAGTCTACTCAACTCCCAGATTTTGTTTACTCTTATTATTCCAATTCTTTTTCTTCCTTTTTAGCATCAATTCACTCACTCTCTGAGCCCTCATCCTATAAAGAGGCAGTTCTTGATCCACTATGGCAGCAAGCTATGAATGAGGAACTTTCTGCTTTGCATAAAACAGATACTTGGGATTTGGTTCCTTTACCGCCTGGTAAAAGTACAGTTGGTTCTCGTTGGGTATATAAGATCAAAATGAAGTCTGATGGGTCTGTTGAGCGTTACAAAGCTATATTGGTTGCAAATGGGTTCTCTCAACAATATGGTATGGATTATGAGGAGACTTTTGCTCATGTTGCAAAGATGACTACTGTTCGTACTCTTATTGCAGTTGCATCTATCTGTCAGTGGCATATCTCTCAGATAGATGTCAAAAATTCTTTCTTGAATGGTGATTTGCATGAAGAAGTTTACATAGCTCCATAACCTGGTGTCTCCCATTATCCTGGAGAAGTTTGCAAGCTTAAGAAATCTTTATACGGTCTCAAACAGGCTCCTCGAGCTTGGTTTGAGAAGTTTTCTACTGTTATCACTTCTCTTGGGTTTTCTTCCAGTAATCATGATTCGGTTCTTTTTGTCAAATGTACCAATGGCGGTCGTATTTTGCTCTCTCTGTATGTTGATGATATGATTATTACTGATGATGATGTTAATGGGATTGCAGTGCTGAAGTCAGAATTAACCCGTTAATTTGAAATGAAGGATCTGGGTTCTCTGCGGTACTTTTTGGGTATAGAAGTTGCAGTTTCTCCAAAAGGTTATCTTTTCTCTCAGTCCAAGTACACCATTGAAATTCTTGAGCGTGCTCATCTCACTAATACTAGGATTGCTGTTACTCCCTCTGAGCTCAATGCTCGGTACTCTCCTTCTGATGGTAATCCCTTGTCAGATCCTACATTGTATCGCACCATTGTCGGCAGTCTAGTCTGCCTCACTATCACTCGTCTAGATATTGCCTATGTTGTTCACATTGTCAGTCAGTTGTTGCCTCTCCCACTACTATCCATTGGGCGGCAGTCCTTTGTATTTTACAGTATCTACGGGGTACTATCTTTCAAAGTCTTTTACTTTCATCCACCTCATCCTTACAACTGCATGCCTTTTCTAATGCTGATTGGGGCCATGATTCCACTGATCGCAAGTCTGTTACTGGTTTTTGTATCTTTTTGGGTGATTCTCTTATCTCATGGAAGAGTAAGAAACAAACTGTTGTTTCTAAATCTTCTACCGAAACAGAGTATCGTGCTATGGCATCTACTACCACAGAGATTGTTTGGTTACCCTAGTTACTAGCTGATATGGGTGTTTCTCTTTCTCACCCAACTCCGATATATTGTGATAATCAGAGTTCTATTCAGATTGCTTATAACTCAATTTTTCATGAACGAACTAAGCACATTGAGATTAATTGTCATTTCACTCGCCACCACCTTAAGCATGGCACTATTACATTGCCTTTTGTTCCTTATCCTTATAACTTGCAGATTTCTTTACCAAGTCGCATACTATTTCACGTTTTCGTTTTCTCGTTGGCAAACTCTCGATGCTTTTTGCTGCCGCATCGTGAGTTTGTGGGGGGATATTAGAGTAATATATATATATATATATATATATATGTATTATTCATGTATTATTATTTATGTAATTAATTAGTTTTGTAAGGTTAGTTTAGTCTTTTTATTGGTTAGTATATATATCCCTCTTTCTTGTAATCTAATATCTTCTTCTTCAATACAATGAAACCCTAAGATTTCTCTCTCAAATTATTCTTCATTTTCTTTGGATTGTTCACATTATTCACTATATGTATTAATTGAGAATGTCATTTTAAAAAAAATTGATTAATTTATACAAATTTGTGTTAGAATTTGTGAAAACAAAAAGCAATAAATTGATCACATGACACATACAAATTATGTATACAAAACAAAATGTAAAAAAATTATTGTTGTGTATAAGCAGGTCCATTTAAATACCATAATTGTTATTAAATTTATCATTTGTTAGGCATCCTCCTAACTACCCTTTGCTAGGCCTCCTCCTCACATGAATAGATATATGTATATACTTTACTTCAATGGTTCTTGTTGTCTTTATTCTATCAAGATTCCTTACTTCGTTTTTACATCTATTTATTAAAAATAAATAAACAAAGAATAAGAGTTTTATATATAATTATAAATTTGTTAGAATTATCCGATATCTTGCAAATTTCTATAGCCTTTCAGTTTTGCATAGCTCATCTACCTTTCTAAGCATTCAAAACACCATCTGTAAATTATTTCAGATATGTTATCCTTATTTTTAATTATTTCCAAATATTGAAAAAAAAAAAAGGAATTATATCTTTGTCTGGCCTGCATCTGGTCTTCAAGCCCAATTGGGATTTAAAATTAAGGGAAACTTCAATTTGGTCCCTATTTGTTTGAGAAACCTCACTTTTTTAGTCACGTTTCACTTTTTAGTTCCCATGATCCCTAACGTTTAGAAAACATATCAAAATGGTCCTTCTGTTAAAAAAAAGGTTAGTCAAAATGAGTTGACTGAGGGTATAATTGTCATTACGTCAAGAGACCGTTAGGATTGTGACACGTGTATTTAATTTAAAAAGATAATAAAAAATTAATTTAAAAATTAATTTTTTAAAAGAGAACAAATAATTAAAAAAACCAAAAACCAAAAAAAAATTAAAAAATGATTTATACTTCAGCAATGGCGGTGGCCATCGCCACGACCATCGCTGGGGCGGTGGCCGTCGTTGGAGCGGTGGTTCCAGCGACGGCTATCGCAAGAAAAACCAAAAAAAAAAATTAAAAAATTATTTATACTCCAGCGATGGCCACTGCCATCGCTGGAGCGGTGGCCGACGTTGGACCAGCGACAGCCATCACAAGAAGCGACGGCCGTCGCCAATGATGGCCATCGCTGGATCTCATCCAGCGAGATCCAGTAATGGCTATAGCTGGATCTTGTCCAGTGATGGCCATCGCTAAAGCCATTTCCAGCGATGGCCATCGCTGGACAGCCAGCTACCATCGCTGGAGATTTCAGCGATGGTCTCCAGCGATGGTGGCTGGTTCAGTTTTCATTGTTTTTTTCTTCAATTGGTTTTTTTTTTTTTCTTCTCTTCATTTGGTGTGGAGATCCAATTCTAGATTGGATCTCCACCCTCCATCAGGTTTGATGGAGGGTGGAAATCTAATCTAGATCTCCACCTAAATTTTTTTTTTTTTAAATTCCTTTAAATGTTTTTTTAAAAAATAAAAATGTATTAAATTTAAATTATTTAAGGAATAATCAATTTTTTTTGTTTATTGAGGGGTAAAATTGACATTTCATTAACTCTATAACGGTTGACTAATTAAAAGTTAGTCAGAAGGACCATTTTGATATGTTTTCCAAACGTTAGGGACCATGGGAACTAAAAAGTGAAACGTGAATAAAAAAGTGAGGTTTCTCAAACAAGTAGGAACCAAATTGAAGTTCCCTCTTAAAATTATAACTTTTTCCGACTATACGGTGATTAAGAATTTAATTGTTATATATGTTGCTCATATAACATCAGAAGATATTGAACTTGTTGCAAGGGCTTAGTCTTTGCTTGTGAGAAAACTAGCACAACCAAAAGGTCATATTTATGGCATAAGCCATTTAAAACACTTAGAATCATATCATGATCCAACAAAGCATCTCCTGCATATTTACTATTTAAAATATAATCACCAATTGACATTGAACGTTTTTTAATAGTTTGTTACTTTAGTTTGAGTCGCAGTACTCTAATCATTAACTGTTGAGCATATAGTTTGTCAAGTATTTCTCAAGCTTCCGGAGATGTTTTAGACTTGTTCACCCATCCAATAACACTTTCACTTATAGTATAGAATAGCCATCAGAGGAGGAGTTGATATGCTCTTTATCAGGACTTGAACTCTGGATTTGCATGAATAGTTTTGCAAATATTGTCTTAGCAAAAAGTTTAATAGCGGATAATAACTATTGTAAAAAACTTTTAACCGCAGAGTACTCGCGGCAAAAGATAAAAGATTTAAAAAATTTAATCTTTGTCATGGATTAGTATGAGTGCAAAAAATTCACGACTCGGGCTTGTTTGACAGGACTTTTGGAAGCCTGCTTTTAGTGTTTTTAGCCTAAAAACCCTTTTAGAGTGTTTGGGTGTTCCCATAGAAGAGCTTTTGGCCTTTAAAAGTTGTTTCAATCAAAGCCAAAATATATAGTTTTTGCAAGAAGAGCTTCCAAAAAACCAAAAGCCAAAATTTATATATATTATACACAAAGTTTATATATATTATAACCAAAGCTTTTATTTAAAATCAAGGGTATTTCGGTCTTACAACCATATGATAGCCTCATGCAATGGCATGGGACACTAAAAAAAAAATAATCGTTAATTTTTTACTGTCAAAAAACACAGTTATTGACAATTTTTAATTGTCAAGGAAGGTAATGTTAAGAAAAACCTTAACATTTTTTTTAAGGGATATTATTAAAATACCCCTATAATTTGATATTCATGACACACTCAAATGCGTGGGAATAAATCTCAAGTGTAGGATGTGTCGAAGTAATATATCCCGTGAGTACGGGGTCGAATCCACAAGGAAGTGATGGTTGCTACTACTAAACTAAGAATGTTATATAAAGACAGAAAATTAATCAATGATTTTGAGAATGATGTTGGTGAAATTAAACTTAACTAAAACTATGATATGGTGAAAAATGAATCAAAATGTGAGAAAGCATTAGGCGATCTAATAGAATCACTCATGAGACTTGTTGGTGTAATCAACTAATTGAAGTTCAACATATACTTCAGATTGAAATATTTCCTAACATTTGCTCATCAAATTATGGTAATGCATTGATGATTGGAATTCAATAAACTTCACCTAATGGTCCTTAAGTGAAGCAATCAAACACCCAATGTAGTGATAATTCTTAGGTAAATTAGCACTTTTATTGCTAGACTATTACTAAACTCAATTACAACCTATTGATTTCTCATAAAGATTATGATTTCCATATTAATAATAAACCAAAATTCATGCAAACACTTTCGTAATACAAACAATAAGAATTATATACTAATAGATTAAATCATCTAGCAACAAATCTTGAAATATATATATATAGAAATGTTTAGTCAATTACACCATTAAATCTCAATCTTGGTCCATTGACCACCTAACTAGGAAATTAGTTCAACATAATAATCAATACTACAACAAGAAGAGAGAAAAGATTGATGAAAACCCATTATAAGACACCCAAGAACAGGCAAGAGATGAAGGAGATGAGCTTGGGAACCCTTGAGAGTGATTTTCGTGACTACTGGAAAATGAGAGAGATCCCCTTTTTAATTAGAAACTGTTCTATTTATAGCTACTGAACTTAGGTCGGGAAATGTGTCATCGCGACCAAGCGATTGCGGGTCACGATACTCACTGGAGCAAGTGGTCTCTCTCGTCGCGACTGGTGTACCGCGACCAACGGTTGCGATGGCTGCTCGCGATACTCACTGGAGCAAGTGACTCTATCACCGCGACCGATGAACCGCGACCAACGGTCGCGATGGCTGGTTGCCATACTCACTGCCCAGGTTATCTTCTCTTAGCGCGACCAATAGTAGCGTGACCAGTGCTCGCGATGGCTGGTCGCCATTGGTAGCGAGCTTAGCTAGTGATGCACCTTGGTCCAGAAATGCACGGTTTTGGCCCGAAACTTCCATCTTTCGCACAACTCCGTGATAAACACCTAAAACCTGCGCAAGCTCAACAAACACATCAAAACCGCCAAATTCACTTGAAAACAAGCATGAAAGACATGGTAAAAAGGTTCAAAAAGAATAACAAATATGAACTGATTAATTCGTCATTAAAATTTTTGTATTTTTTTTTAAAAAATATTTTGTGTTTATGATCTCTATTATCCATCTATAGAGATGGATGTTGGAGATCCATCTTCTTTTTTAGCAATTATCAATTTAGTTCCTAATTTTTGGAAATTATCAATGTTTTAAAGCAGTTTCATTTATTGATATCCTTTGACTCTAACTTTATGAAAATATATCATTTTGGTCTCTTTAACTGATTTTCTAATGGTCAAACCTCACAAAATTGGTAAAAAGACTGATTTGCCCTTACTCTATTTAAATGAGTCAAAATTACAATTTTAACCTCAAATTTTAAAAAGATTGTTAATAATTAGAAGGGTAATATGATCATTCTATATTAATATCTAAAAAATAATATTTAAAATATTTTTTAAATGGATCTCCACCATCCATCAATCTTGATGGATGGTGAAAATTATACTGAAATTTTTTAAAAAAAATAAAAAGTGAAAACCAAATTTTTTTTAAAAAATTTTATTTTGCTGTTCAGCAAAAAAATAGGGCAAATTACACTAACATCCCTTTATATATCGTTTATTGCACACGCTGACAACCTTTCCTTTTATTGCACAAAAATCCCTTAAAAAATGTTGACCGAACCGTTGACTAATCCTACGTCACTGTATCAAGGGTAAAATCGTCCTTTTCCCATTAAATCAATTAAAACAATTAAAAAATAATTAAAACTTAAAGTTCTGGTGGAGATCCAGGTTAGATCTCCACCGTCCATCAACATGATGGACGGTGGAGATCTAGTCTAGATCTCCATCAAGAACAAAAAAAAAATTTGAAGAACAAACCAAAAAAAAAATTCGAACCCAAATTTGGATTCAAATCGAACCCATATTTCTGGGTCTGGGTTCGAAGACGAACCCAGAACCCTAGGTTTATCTTCAAACCCAGATATGGGTTTGAATCGAACCCAGATGTTCATCTTCAAACTTCAATTTTTTTTTTTTTCAATTTGAAGGTGAAGATCTTTCACCTTTAAATTTTTTTTTTTTTTTAGTTTAAGGTTTTTTTTTTAATATTTTTTAGTAAGGGCAAAATGGTCTTTTTAACCAAACTGTTAACTTTATGGTTAGTCAACGCCCCGGTCAACGATTTCTAGGGGTTGTTTGTGCAATAAAAGGAAAGGTTGCCAGCATGTGCAATAAATAATATATAAGTGGATGTTAGTGTAATTTTCCCAAAAAAATAAGATGAAACTGTTCTTGGTGGAGATCAAATTCAAGAAGAAAAGAAATATATATATATATTTGAAATTAGAAATTGGCAATTTGGATCTCCACAAAAAAAAAAAAAAAAAAAAATGAAAGCAGTATCTCCATATTGAACCCAAATCTGAATTCGTTGAAGTTTGATCTCCAGTTTTTCAAATTTTTTTTTTGTTCTTGTGTCCACCAAGAGTAGATATATTTTTTTTTTTTGCTTAAAAGCAAAAAAAAAAGTTTTAAAAAAATATTTGTTGCCCTTTTCATTTTTTTTTAAAAAAATTCCAATATAATGTTTACCGTCCTTGATGTACAGTAAAGATCCAACTAATTTTTTTAAAAATTTTTAATTTTTTTAATTTAATTTATTTTAAATTTTTAACTAGGGATAAATATGTCATTTCACCAAAAAATTATTATTGACCCAATTATAAGTTTAAAGACAAAAATACTACTGGAACCGTTAAGTTTGACTAACGGTTGACTGAGAGAATGACCAAATTGATACATTTTTAGAAAAGTTAGGGCCCAAGTTGATAATTGCCCTTTTTTCTTAAATTTTTTAAAATTTTTTATGTAAATTTTTTTAAAATTTTTTTTTTGTGTGGTTATGATCTCCACCATCCATATCCAACTTTTTTTAAAATTTAAAATTTAAAATTTTTTAATATTTTATATTTGATCTTTACCGTCCATAATATGATGAACGATAGAGATTCATTAATATTATAAATAAAATAATTTAGTTTAATATATATAAATATTTACTTTTATACCCTTAGTACTCTAAAATTTTTAACAGAAAGTTAATGATTAAAGGTATTTTGGTAATTAAAATTGACATTGTTGGGGAGAAATTGATTATAAAATGAAACTACTGGGGAATTTTGACCATAAATAAAATTAGAAGAGATTTTGACTAATACACCAAATTAGATGAGAATTTTAATAATATTTATAACAGAAAAGTTAACAATCAATAATATTTTGATAATTAAAACTGACGGTAAGGAGAATTTTAACTATAAAACGAAATTATAGAGGAATTTTAGCCATAAATAAAATTAAAAGAAAAATTTTGACGAATACACTACCACAACGAAGAATTTTAATAATATCCCTCTTTTTAAATATCAAGAATTGTCGACAGGGTTTAACTATCAAGATAAATTTTTTAACTATCAACAATTTTCCGACAATTTTTAACTATCAACCATTCTTGACAGTTAAAACTGTCAAGAAACAAAATTTAAGATTTAATTCTCGTTGGACTTTTTACACACACTTCCAAATATTATTAATCTGAAATTCAAAGCATCTACATATTAAAACACCAAAACAAATTAATCAAAACACTACAAATATCTATTAAAGAAATAATGAATTAACTTCAAAACAAACTAAAATATACGCATTTCATTTCATTTTTCTATTTTTTTCATTCGAACAAAATCAAATTAAAATAAATTCATGTACAAATATCTCCTTAGGCTCATTTCACAAACACCAACCTATAAATATCATCATCCATTGTTAGGAATTTTACCCAAGCCACCACTAACAATTAACTTTGGACATGATTACAATAATATCAATTTTATTATTTAAACAATAATCTATAACCTTTATCTTAATTATTAATTTTTCAATAATTATTTAAATAATAATATGCAACCCATATTTATAAAATAAAACATTAGGGCTACTGAAGAGTATCGAACTTGTGGTCAGCACGTTAAATAATGAATAATTATTTTTAACCCACTGCGGTCAAATGCATGACCTATGTTTCCATTAATAATTTAAAATTATTAATTATTAATTTATTAATTTAAATAAGCAATATTATTTAAAATATAATTGAATTCATTCTCTTTTATACCTATACAGAATGTGCCTACATTACGTTAAAGTATTAGTTTACAACTCAATATGGTGCCTTTAAGAATTATTTTCCTCCAACGTGGGATGGGTTTATTTCTTTTCCAAACAGGTTCCTAACAACCTCGAGATTCACATGACTTGACTTTACATTGACTCTCTCTCTCTCTCTCGCTTTCCATGGTAGTATTTACAGTCTCGCTCCGAGTCTGTAATCTGCAACTCCATCACTATCTCCATGGATTCAAAAGTTTCAACAACTCTGTCTCCCTCCCAAAACCCACCAAAAAATCACAAAGACGATAGGAACTTATTAGACCATCTTGAAGCATATCTGGCAAAACCTGGTGGTGTCGATAACCTTCTCCAAATCTCCGGCTATGTTACGAAGATCATATTAGCCTCTTCTCTTGTCCCACAAACTCTACCCTTGACTTGGAAGCTCAAGAGCTTCGAGTCCAGTATCGGGATGAGTCGTAAAGCCTTGAAAATTGGAAAATTCATTAAACCCATAAACGCTTTTCGAAACTCTCGTTTAGAATCCAAAGAAGACATTATTCTCTCAGTTATTGCCTCAGGAGGAGACAGTTTACATTTATTCATTGAACAGTTTATTTGGCTAGCTAAATCTGGTTTGATCGATGATAAACACTTGCGTAATTTACAAAAGATGAGTGCTTGGGCTGAGTTGATTGGTTATATAGCTAGTATTAGCCTGACACTGAGGAAGTGGATTGCGATTTCAAAAGAAGATGAGCAGAGAATGAAGAAACTTTCTATTTTTCAAGATTTTTCTGGTTTGTTGATGAGCATAGCTGATATTCGTGACGGCAAGGGAAGACTGTCAGATCCGCTTTTCTTGGCCTCTGCTGGTCTTTTCTCCGCGCTTATTACTACTCATAAGATTTGGACATCTTGCTGATATAACATGCATGTATGCATGCATCTTCCATATCATGTTCTCTTTATCTACAATGTCAAACCCAGAAGGTTTTTGAGTTTGCTTGTTATATAATATATTGAGTCATATTTAGTGGGTGCATTATTCTCATTTTAATAAAATAGAGATGCTCGTGTTTTTAGCTATTAGATTAGTAATCAATGGATTTAAAAATTTTACATGTCAATAAAGATTTCAACTAATAATATAAGGTTTTTTTAACACACCCCTTCGCGCATGACAGATTGACAGGGCTTAACATATTAACCAAACTCAAATACTGATGCACAGACCAAATATAAAAATAGATACACGTGATAGGACTAAAGTTGTACACTGTCTTCTATCTAACTTGACAATTAATATATATATAGAGAGAGAGAGTAAAAAGGTGCACAATTATTAAATGTTGAAATTTGGCAAAATAAAGAAAGCAAAAGAGAAGAAAAGGGATATGAATCCCACATTGGAAAAATAGCAAAATGTCAAGGCTTCTCAAGGCTATATAAGGAGATCAAGTCCTTAGTTTCTAATTGCACCAATTAAATACACTTAAAGCATTGTATTTAATTCTAATTAAATTCCTTTCTTGTTTCTCTTATTTTAGAGTGTAGAGAGGTGAGAATTATTTTATGTTTTGAGAGAGTGTGAGTGTATTGGTGTGGTAGTCTTGAGAGAATAGTCTGTGTGATTGTAATAATTTATCACATAGTGAATTTCTTTCTGAGGGCCGTGGTTTTCTCCTGGTTTTGGAGTTTTCCACGTAAATTATTGTGTTGTGGTGATTGTTATTATTTTCTATTTCATTTCTCTGTAATTTCTGATATTTAGCATATTTCTAGGAAGGTTTTGGGGAGGTTAATTTTCCCAACAAGTGGTATCAGAGCCTAGGTTGGTTGCTAAGGTGTCAGAGGTTTTAGAAAATTCTTAGTATGCTCTGTGGTTGCAGCATTGTCTGATCTTCCACATCAGAAAAGAATTGTTCTTGGTCTAAATTGTTCTTGGTTGCTGGAGTTAAGTGTGGTAGTATTGTGGAAGTGCTTGTCTAAGGAAGGTTCTGGCTAGGAAAGACTTGGTATTTAAGTGTGTCCATTGTGACCCACCTCTCTTTCCTGGGAACTTACCTGGAGTACTGTTCATGGACTACGGGCACTATTTCAGTATACGGTTAGAATGTCTAAATTTTCAAGCTCCTTGAAGTTTGGTGTAGAGAAATTTGATGGAAAGATTAATTTTGGCTTGTGGCAAGTGCAAGTCAAGGATGTGTTAATACAATCTGGGTTACACAAAGTATTAAAGGAGAAATCAGGCTCTGTTTTAAAAGATTCTGGCAAAGGTGATTCCAGCAAAGGTGAGTCTAGTATGAGCAATGAAGATTGGGAAGAAATGGATTTGAGAGCTGCAAGTGTGATTCGTCTGTGTTTGGCCAAGAATGTTCTTGCAAATGTGCATGGAATACATTCAGCTAAGGAACTCTGGGAAAAACTTGAAGGGTTGTATCAGGCAAAAGGCATCTCAAATCGGTTGTACCTGAAAGAACAGTTTCATACTCTGCGTATGGAGGAAGGTGCAAAAATCTCAGATCATCTGAGTGTTCTCAATGATATTGTTTCTGAACTGGAGTCTATTGGAGTTGAAATTGAAGACGAAGATAAAGCATTAAGGCTTATATTGTCTCTTCCATCTTCCTATGAACATATGAAACCTATTTTGGTATATGGGAAGGAGACTCTGAATTTTGCAGAAGTTACCGGTAAACTCCTTTCTGAGGAGAGAAGGCTGAAGGGTGGAGGTCGTACTTCATCAAAAGACACAGCATTGGTAGCTAGCAATGGGAGCAATTGGAAGAAGAATAACTCCAAGAAGAAAATATTTTGCTGGGTGTGTGGGCAATCTGGGCACGTTAAGAAAAATTGTCAAAACGGTGGAGCAGGTTCGGCAGGTAGCTCCAACAATCAAGCTAATAGTGTGTCTTGTGAAGACACTGAATTTATCCTTTAAGAAGGATATGTACATCCTTATAGCATATCACTAGGTGCTATGAAAAAGGATGTAACACTACTAGTGGGTCTATAAGTTTGCACACGGGCATTGGTTGGCGGCATTGATGCAAGGTGTGTGGTAGAATTATGTCGATGGCTGAAGAACTTTTGGGGAAAGCCAACATGGGAGTTGCACCATAAATTTCAGCAAGTTTGTTTGACATGTGCCGAGGTGGAAATCTTAGAATTGGTGATTAATTCTAAGTGGTATACTTTTATGGTGGAGTATGATAGTTCTCTGGGTTGAGAATTATGATTGTCGGTATAGACAATGGTTGCATGAAAGTTGCGGCGGAAGGGCGGAGGTTTCCTGTATTTTGCCAAGGTGGAGATTTGTTGAAATTTGGCAAAATAAAGAAAGCAAAAGAGAAGAAAAGGGATATGAATCCCACATTGGAAAAATAGCAAAATGTCAAGGCTTCTCAAGGCTATATAAGGAGATCAAGTCCTTAGTTTCTAATTGCACCAATTAAATACACTTAAAGCATTGTATTTAATTCTAATTAAATTCCTTTCTTGTTTCTCTTATTTTAGAGTGTAGAGAGGTGAGAATTATTTTATGCTTTGAGAGAGTGTGAGTGTATTTGTGTGGTAGTCTTGAGAGAATAGTCTGTGTGATTGTAATAATTTATCACATAGTGAATTTCTTTCTGAGGGCCGTGGTTTTCTCCTGGTTTTGGAGTTTTCCACGTAAATTATTGTGTTGTGGTGATTGTTATTATTTTCTATTTCATTTCTCTGTAATTTCTGATATTTAGCATATTTCTAGGAAGGTTTTGGGGAGGTTAATTTTCCCAACATTAAAGTATAAAAATAATTGAGAGTTATATTGGTTGATCTCTTATTATGCTGCCAAGTCCAAGATAAGATGTATTACTTTTCTCTAACAATCCTACCTCCTCCATCTTTTTTAACAAAAGTTGATGTTTCCATCTTCTACCAGGCATTACATGTTGATTTTTATTTTCATTAAAGTAATAATAAGAATATCATATTTTAGCCTAAAATTTTTCGACTCAGGATATTCTTCTCTTCTAAGCTCGTCTAAACTTTCAAGACTATAAATAATTGACGGAAATCCAACAAATTTTATATAAGAAGAAGATTCTTGTAATGGAGGGAGCCAGGACCAGATTTTTATTTGTTAATATTTTTTTTTTACATAATTTTGTATAATTTATTCAAACTTCAGATCAAAAAGATATAATAATAAAAACAGTATCAATCAATCGCCATAAAGATTTAAAACTAACAAAAGTTGAATTGTAAAAAATACACAAAAGTTCTTCTTTGAAAAAAAAATAAATAAATAGCAACAGTAGGTTTATAAAATTCATAAATAGTCAAAACATTAAAAGAAGATTGTTTATAACTAAAGTTGATTTTACATTTGCTACCTTTAAAAATTTAAAACTATCTCTCAATATATTCCCAAAAATCAGAAAATTTATCTATCTTATCAAACTTCCATCGTTAAACCCTCTCTCTCCTCTCTCGCATCTCATCTTCTTCACACTCGTGTAGCTCAATTTTCTCCATTTTCAACACGAGAAGCAACACAACTCGTTTTTCGCAGCAAAAGTGCATTAATCTCTATCTTAAAACTCCGACCTTTCTTTAAATGGAGCTTTATTGCATTGTTTGTCCTTGAATGTTGTAGTGGTCCGAAATTGGACTACCGTCTATTTTTCCTTTTCAAACGTATTTAAATGAGGACAAATACTAAAACAAGCCCATTAGGGACCCAAACCTCAGTCCAAATTGTCCAAGTCAAGTGCAAAATTCTAGGACGTTATTGGACAAGTTAGTAACGTACCCTTGAAGATTATTGGATCGACCCATGATCTCAACCCGTGATCTCAGGGATCACACCGATGGGTCTGTTGTTGGCCTCCTCCTATAAATAGCATACTTTGACTCATATTCAAGGTCTGCCTCTCTAACTCACACAAGAACTGCCATTCTACCAGCATATTTTCGACTTCTCCACAAGCCACAAACATGCGTCTATTCTACAATTTCACCAGCCGCACTCCATTTCTCTTATTTCTACATGCTAAGGTCTCACTATTCTCCGATCTACATCGACCTACCATGGTCCCACACCCCTAGTAAATTCTCCCAATTTCTATCCTACCATACGATCTGTTGTATTAATAAGCCAATGTTTCCTTCCATTATGGATAGCAATAGTATGGCCAACCACTATAGCGCTTGACTCCCAAACATCGACCTACGATTTAATCTTTCTAAAACTTTACTCATTTATTGCTTATCCTCTTATGACTCAACTGATTTGGGTGTCGGGGTTTCTTTGGCTGGCACCACCTCGGGAACCCAAGTACTTTACGTTCACCTTTTTTAGTTTTGTAGGTTATTGGTATCCACCTTAAAACTAATTGAGATTCAATCGAGATGCTCAAAATGAATGAATGAACAAACAAATGATATGGAAGATCAAAGTATATTATGTAGACTAGAAAACAATCAAGTAATATAAAAAATAATCTAGCCTAGAACTCTCTCAAAGCTCCCATAGAGAATAAAAACAAAGCAACAAAACAAGTGAGAGAAAATAAAATACCTAAGAGCTATTAATAATGAATTTTAGTTCACTATTTATAGACTCATATGAAAACCTACAAAAGAAATAAGAAATAATCTACCAGCAGGCTTTCTAAACACGCTTTAGGGAAAGAGAGTTAATTTCCCAAAACGAATAAAATACAAAATGAAAATTTCCTAAACAATTAAATCTTGAAGCTCAAGAAATTTTACAACTTGAAAAACCATGAAAAATATCTAAAACATGTTAGGACTCTATGAAAAAAATATTAGGAAGTTAAACGGACATCGAAACAGATAGAACAATGCAATTTCTAGAATGGGTGGACGGCTAGCAATACCCTGCCGCCTCAGGCGATGATTTACCACCTCAAACAACATGCTACTACTATGGCTCACTACCTCAAGCAGCAATCTGCAGACTCAGGTGGCAGATCATATTATTTAATTAATTTTCTTTAATTAAATTGTGACGCTTTCGTGACACTTTCGTAACACAATTAATTGGATTATCCAATTAATTTACCGTGACTCTCGTTACCATTAACCATAAGGACTAGCAAGGGGACTTAATGGACCTACAGTTCTGAGCTCCAACAATACTTAAAAATATTAATTAATATTCCATGATTATTAACCTCGGATGTATTCCACTAAAAACTCGAGGCTGTACTCTCGATACTGCAGATGTTTTATACAATCTGAAATCTCAGTGTCTATTAATATAGCTATTACATATGGCATGATCCTCCACAAGTAGTTCATAATTAGAGTTAGGTCATAATGTCCGTTATACCCATCTAATTATATATTTTCCTTTAAGTACCGTTGATTCTCTAATAAACAATTAAATCCTATCTTCATTTACGAAAGAATGAGAGCGCTCATAATTGTTCAAGTCCCAAATCAACCCTTAAGGAAACTACTCATCTACTTCTCATTAGAAGGAGTGGATTCCGCTATTGTGTTCAAACTGTTAGGATTATGCTTGATAGTAAGAGTGTAATATTGTAATTTAACCATCTTTTCATGTTAATAAAGTGATTTTTATTTTAACAAATCTTATAGCTTTTAAAGTTTAATATTATAATTATTAAATGTAAATAATCACAAGGTTAAAACACTATGAGAAATGAAGAATTGCTCATACATCTGGATATGTATGAGGTATACATATTCTTTAGTTAGTCTTGAATAACATTCACAACTTAAGATAAAAGTTGGGCTGTTAGGATTTATGCCCTAAACCTTGTATTTGTGAACGGTTTAAGACATAATAAGAATTAAGATTTTATCATTCTAGTTTAAAGGTATTTTATATTCATTAATACATTCATATTGTGTAAGAACATTCTAGATTGTAAGATGTAATCTCAAAATGAGTATATGAAAGTCATATACAGGAGGATTCATTTTGCGACATGCAATCTAAAGAGTCCGTAGAGAGCAAACAAAGCTGCGTACTTTGTTTGTGGTTAATCTACTACTGCGATCCATTCTGTAATGTACGGTGGCCTTATCCTAGACCACTCATGTAGTTAACATGAGAATGAAGGTATCTTATATAACGAGATCATATAGGATTGAGCCACAATTTATATGAATATCTCACCAAGATCCGTTAGTAGATGAGATTCATATATATCGATAAACGATGGCTATTTATAAGTGATCTTAATTTTGAGTGTCTTATCGACTCATTCAGGTTGGCTCGTGGCTTTTGATTTACCACGAGTGAGGTAGATGTGAATTCTCGACCAATACCTCCGTATATTGTAGTTGCGGTTTGGCTTGTGGCTGGGGAGGTATGAATATGATAGTGGAATCCACTCCTTCTTGATTGAAGTAGATGAGTAGTTCGCTTAAGGGTTAATTCAGGGCTTAGACAATTATGAGATCTCTCATTCTTCCGTAAGGAAGACAGGATTTAATTGTTTATTAGAGAATCAACGGTACTTAAAGGAAAAAGATATAACTAGAGTGGTACAACGAACATTATGACCCAGCTCTAGTTATAAACTACTTGTGGAGGATCACACTATATGTAAATAGTTATATTAATAGACGCTGAGACTTCAGATTGTATAAACACGTATACAGTATTGAGAGTGCAACCGCGGGTTTTTAGTGGAATAACTCCGAGGTTAATAATCGTGAAATATTAATTAAAGAGTTTAATTATTACTAAGTATTATTGGAGTTCAAAACTGTGGGTCCATTAGGTCCACTTACTAGCCCTTATGGTTGTTGATAATGAGGGTCACGATAAACCTTGATAGGATTTCTCCTAATGATGACACATATCTGTGGCATCTAAGACTCGGACATATAAATCTTGATAGGATAAACAGACTTGTAAAAAAAAAAAAATCTTTAAGTCAGTTAGAGATCGGCACCTTATCTGTTTGTGAATCTTGTCTGAAGGGCAAGATGACTAAAAGACCTTTTTTTCTGGAAAAGGGGTTAGAACCACACAACCACTAGAGCTCATTCACTCAGTTAGAGCAAGAGGTGACTATGAGTATTATGTCACATTCATTGATGACTACTCAAGATACGAATATGTTTACCTAATGCAACGTAAGTCAAAAACCTTTGAAAGGATCCAAGAATTTCAAGCTGAAGCTGAAAATCAATTAGGCACAATAATCAAAGTTCTACGATTGAATCGTGGGGGTGAGTATCTCGACCAAGAGTTTGAAGACTACATGGTTGAGCATGGGATACTATCCCAACTCATAGCTCTAGGTACGCCACAGCAAAATGGTGTTGCGGAGTGGAGAAACAGGACCTTGATGAAAATGGTGAGATCTATGATTAGTTTCTCATCATTACCAAATTCCTTTTGGGGATATGCTCTACAAACAGCGACTTACATATTGAATGTGGAATGGTTGTAAAGCTAGTTTACGATATTTTCTCATATGGGGATGTCCAGTACATATACTGAAGAACAGAAGTGGAAAGCTGGAACCTCGTTCACAAGTATGCCTATTTGTAGGATATCAAAAAGAAATTTGAGGAGGATTCTTTTATAATCCACAAGAAAACAAAGTGTTTGTATCGAAAAACGCAACGTTTCTTGAAGAGGATTACATAAGTAATAATAAAAATTGAAGTAAGATTGTGTTAAAGGAGCTAGAACCTGACACGATCAGTGCTCAGTCAACAAGAGTTGTTGACAATGATATTGCTCTACAAACATCTGACATTCAGATGATTCCTAGCTAGGATACATTACCGCCTAGGCGTAGTGAAAAGGTTGTTCGACAACCTGATCGCTATTTAAGTATTAGAGAGGTACAAGCTGTCGTTTTCGATGATAGTGTGGATGATCCATTGACATTTAGACATGCAATGGAAGATTCTGACAAAGGGGCATGGCTTAAAGCCATGAATCTCGAGATGGGGTCCATGTACTCCAACTCAGTCTGGGAACTTGTACACTTACCAGATGGGATAAAACCCATCGACTATAAGTGGATCTCTAAGCGAAAGAGAGGAGTAGATGAGAAGGTAGATACCTTCAAGGCAAGGCTAGTGGCTAAGGGTTACACCCAAAAAGAAGGTATCAATTATGATGAAACCTTCTTGCCAATAGCTATGTTTAAGTCTATTAGGATACTCTTATCCAAAGCTGCCTATTTCGATTACGAAATTTGGCAAATGGACGTCAAGACTGCATTCTTGAATGGGAATCTTGACAAGAGCATTTATATGATGCAACCAGAGGGATTCATATCCCAAGATCAAGAGCAAAACGTTTACAAGCTACAAAGGTCTATTCATGGACTTAAGCAAGCATCCAGATCTTGGAACATTAGGTTTAATACTGCCATCAAGACCTATGGCTTTGAGCAAAACGTTGATGAGCCTTGTGTATACAGGCATATCATTGATAAGAAAGTAGTATTCCTGGTTCTTTACGTGGATGATATCCTACTCGTTGGGAATGATGCAGGGACATTATCAAAAGTAACGGGTTGGCTTGCTAACCGATTCGAAATGAAAGATTTGGGAGAGACAAGTTATGTTCTAGGGATATAATTAATAAGGGATCGCAAGAACAAACTGTTATTGCTATCTCAATTATCGTATATCGACAAGATACTTGTTCAATTCTCGATGCAGAACTCCAACAAAGGTAGTCTACCTTCGAGGCATGGAGTTCACCTGTCTAAGGAATAGTGTCCTAAGATACCTTAAGAAACTGAAGATATGAGACAGATTAATAGGTAGTCTTATGTATGCTGTGCTATGCACAAGACCCGAGATCAGCTTTGCAGTGGGAGTAGCTAGTAGATATCAGTCTAAACCAGGATTGGATCATTGGGTTGACGAAGATTGTGTCGCAAGACAACTTGACTGATGCATTTACGAAGACTTTAACGACTAAAGTGTTTGAAGGTCACCTAGAAGGTCTAGGATTACAAGACATGTCCCATCTGCTTTAGTGCAAGTGGGAGATTATTGGGATTTATGCTCTAAACCTTGTATTTGTGAACGGTTTAAGACATAATAAGAATTAAAATTTTATCATTCTAGTTTAAAAGTGTTTTATATTCATTAATACATTCATATTGTGTAAGAACATCCTAGATTGCAAGATATAATCTCAGAATGAGTATATGAAAGTTATATACAGTAGGATTCCTTTTGAGACATCCAATCTAAAGGGTCCGTAGATAGCAAACAAAGTTGAGTACTTTGTTTGTGGTTAATCTACTGCTACGGTCCATCCTAGACCGCTCATATAGTTGACATGAGAATGAAGGCACCTTATATGATGAGATCATATAGCACTGGGCCACGATTTATATGAATCTCTCACCAAGATCAGTTAGTAGATGAGATTCATATATAATCGATAAACAATGGCTATTTATAGGAGATCTTAATCTTGAGTGTCTTATCGACTCCTTCAGGTTGGATCGTGGCTTTTGATTTACCATGAGTGGGGTTGATGTGAATCTCGACTAATACTTCTATATTTTGGAGTTGCGGTTTGGCTTGTGGCTGGGAAGGTAGGAACACGATAGTGGAATCCACTCATTCTTGATTGAAGTAGATGAGTAGTTACCTTAAAAGTTAATTTAGGGCATGGACAATTATGAGATCTCTCATTTTTCCGTGAGGTAGACATGATTTAATTGTTCATTAGATAATCAACGGTGCTTAAAAGAAAAAGATATAACTAGAGGGATATAACAGACATTATGACCCAGCTCTAGTTATGAACTACTTGTGAAGGATCACACTATATATAAATAGTTATATCAATGGACGCTGAGTGTAACACCCCCTGACCCAAATCCACTCGGACCGAATCACGGAGCGCTACATTATACTAAAATCTAACTTTTACTTTTATAAACCCTAATTTAGCAGTATTTTAAAAACATTTGAAAATGGTCCAAATAATTTTCAAAAATCTTGCCAGAGTTTCCTCTGTTTTTCTGACTTTCCCAAAACCTGTTTACAGTTAAAATTCATAAAATCAACTTCCAAATTCTCAAATCAATTTTGCGCACCCTTCCACATATAGTGCGACTTACCAACCAATTTATCACAATATAATTTATAAAGATTGAAATAACATAAACATATAATAAAATATTTACATAGCGGAAGCTCCTTAAATATTTACAAACAGTTTCTGTATATGCTTAATACAAACAAACTACCAAAAGATATGCAGGAAAGATGTGATTCCAGACTCTGGTTCTGCAGTCTCTACTCTTCTTTATATTTATCACCTTTGGAACCTTTATTACCCGCGTGCGAGAAAACTCAACACGCTAAGCATATTGCTTAGCGGATGTACACAAAATTATATATACAAATATTTTATATCAAATAAAACTATAAATAACAAATATATAAACAATATATGGGGCTCATATGAAATCAAATATCCAAAATCAATCAACAGACAAATTTTTTATAATTTCTCAAACGTTTCCATATAACAAATCAGTTTTCAGATTGGGCTCCTCACATACAAAACATAAGTTATCGGACTGGATAACGAGTTGTTCGGCTTCGAACTCACGCCGAACATCAGATCAGAATGGAACACCAACAGAATCACCCACTGTAAATGTCCTATGACAGAATTCAGAATCCTAGGACCGGCACTTTGGGCCTGTACTATCCAAAGGGTGGTATAATCGGCACAGTACTGTTCAGACAGAAACTCAATTGACATGTCAACCTCCTATATCCATATCTATGTTTATACACATCAGAGCCAAAATATTTTATCAAATCCAATGTCAACATATTTTCCGAAAAATCGAATTCAATTTCAATACATATCGATATATTTATATTTTCGCAATTCAAATTTCATCAAATATAACAGAAATATACGAATATATTTATAAATCAATAATCATATCAAATCAATCCAAAATATACTCAAACGTAATTTCATAATTCCGTTTCGAATCAAATTGCCCCAAAATCATTTTCTGATACATTTCACAATATAATATAATTTAAATCACTTGCAATAATATATTTCCATAACAATATCAATCCCAAATCGGTTTCAACTATCATTTCTACTCAATATAATTCAAATAATTCAAAAACTATAAAATTCGATAATTCCGAAAATTTCTGAAAAACTGAAAAAATTCGAAAACTCGTATACATCGAACCTGAACTATAATTTATAATCAATATAATTCAAATAATTCAAAAACTCTAAAATTCAACCATTTCAAAAATTTCTGGAAAACTGAAAATTCAAAAAATACGTGTACACCAAACCTGAACTCTTCCACCTTTTCATTTCATTCTCCTCTTCCTCTTTTCTTCTTCTTCTTCTCTCTTTCTTCTTCTTCTTCTTCTTCTTTTTCTTCTTCTCTCTCCTCTCCTCTCTTCTCTATCGTTTTCTCTTGTTCTGTTTCTGTGATGTTTGCTGAATGGTTTTGAGAGCTTTTGCTCTCTTTGATCCCTTTAAATGCACCGCTCCACTGCTTTATTTTTTTACAATTTTTGAGCCATCGCGACCTATACTGTGAGCGGTGGTCGCGTCGCTTCGGTCGCGTTGCTCACTGGTGGAAATTTGCCACTTTCACCGCGAGCTGCTCAGCGCGATCTGTGGTCGCGGTACTCACTGCCCTAAATCATCCTTTTCACTGCGAGCTGCTCAGCGCAATCCCTGGTCGTGGTGAGTGGTCGCGGTACTCACTGTCCAAAGTTTTACCCTTTTCTTCATGCATTGTTTTCGACTTGTCAAATCGGGCCATTAGGAAACTGGTCAAATTAGTCAAATTGGTACATTTAATTACATTTTTCACCCCTCAAATCATAAAAATCATATTCACATATTCAAAATTAATTCAATCATACTTAAAAAATTTCGTCCTCGAAATTTACCTTATTCGAATAACTGTGGATATTGCTGTCTCATAATCTCTTTGCTTTCCCACATAGCTTTTTCCACATTATGGTTCCTCTAGAGAATCTTTACTAATGGGACTGTCTTATTCCGGAGTTCTTTAAGCTCTCTGTCCAAAATCTCCACTGGTTCTTCCTCATATGTCAAGTCAGGTTGTATCTCAATAGATTCAGTCTGAACTCTATGAGATGGATCAGATCTATATCTCTTCAGCATAGATACATGAAAGACATTATGTATCTTTTCTAATTCCAATGGTAAAGCTAGTCTATAAGCTACTAGTCCCACATGTTCAAGAATTTCGTACGGACCAATAAACCTAGGACTTAATTTTCCTTTCAGTCTGAATCTCATTACTTTCTTCCATGGAGATACTTTCAGAAATACCTTATCACCGACCTCATATGCAATGTCTCTTCTTTTCAAATCTGCATATGATTTCTGACGATCGGAAGCGACTTTCAGTCTTTCCTTTATAATCTTCACTTTTTCTTTAGTCTGTCTGATTAAATCAGATCCAACCAATCTGTCTTCACCCAATTCTGTCCAGCACAAGGGTGTCCTGCATTTCCTTCCATATAATGCTTCATACAGTGCCATATCTATGCTCGTCTGATAACTGTTGTTATAAGCAAATTCAACCAATGGAAGATGATCAACCCAACTTCCCTTAAAATCAATTATACAACTCCGGAGCATATCTTCTAGCACCTGAATTACTCGTTCTGACTGTCCATCAGTCTGTGGATGGAAAGCTGTACTGAAGCTTAATTGAGTACCCAGAGCTTCCTGAAATTTCTTCCAGAATCTAGACGTAAACTTCGGATCATTATCTAAAATAATAGAAGCTGGCACTTCATGTAATCGAACTATTTCTCTAATATATAGATCTGCTAATCTGTCCAATGAATAATCGATTCTGACAGGTAGGAAATGTGCTGACTTGGTCAGTCTATCCACTATTACCCAAATCGCATCATGTTGACTCCGTGTAAGGGGTAATCCTATGATAAAATCCATGGTAATGGGATCCCATTTCCATTCAGGTATGGGTATTGACTGTAGCAAACCTGATGGAACTTGGTGTTCTGCTTTTACCTGTTGGCATGTCATACATCTATTCACAAAGTCCACCACATCCCTCTTCATACCTGTCCACCAATATTGAGTTCTCAGATCTCTGTACATTTTCATACTACCAGGGTGTATCGAATATGCACTACTATGTGCCTCTATCAGAATTGCCCTTCTCAACTCCTCATCATCTGAAATGCAGATTCTGTTTTTGAAGCACAAAGTACCATCATCCCTTATTACAAACTCAGTCTCTTTCCCCTGTTGGACTTGTCCACTAATGGCCAAAGGTTTCTCATCCTGTTACTGCTTTTCTTGTATCTGCTGGATCAGATTCGGCTTGAGTGTCAGTTCAGCTAAAATAGCATCATCTGAGGTCAATCTCAAATGAGTATTCATAGCTTTCAATGCAACTAAAGACTTCCTGCTCAATGCATCAGCAACAACATTTGCCTTCCTTGGATGGTAATCAATAACACAATCATAATCTTTAATTAACTCCATTCATCTTCTCTGCCTTAAGTTGAGTTCCTTCTGGGTAGGCAAATACTTAAGACTCTTATGATTCGTATAAATATAGGATTTCTCTCCATAAAGATAATGTCTCCATATTCTCAAAGCAAACACTATGGCTGCGAGTTCCAGATCATGTGTCGGATAATTCTGTTCATGAGTCTTCAACTGTCTAGAAGCATAAGCAACCACTTTTCCTTCTTGCATTAACACACAACCTAAACCATTGTGTGAAGCATCACTATAGATCACATAGTCTTTACCGGATACTGGCTGTACCAGAATTGGTGCTTCAACCAATATCGCTTTCAATTTCTCAAAAGCTATCTGGCATTTCTCATTCCACTCAAATTTGACATTCTTATGCAGTAATTTAGTCAAAGGAGTGGCAATGGATGAAAATCCTTTTACAAATCGTCTATAATATCCGGCTAAGCCTAGAAAACTTCTGATCTCAGTAACATTCTTCGGAGGCTTCCATTCCATAATTGCTTCAATCTTCTTAGGATCTGCTGTAATACCATTAGCTGATACTACATGTCCCAGAAAAGCAATTTCATTCAGCCAAAATTCACATTTACTAAACTTGGCATACAACTTCTTTTCGCTCAAAGTCTGTAACACTATTCGAAATGTTACAGAAGTCAGAAGTTTCTTAGGCTTGGCAGGTTATTATCGACGGTTTATAAAAGGATTTTCATCCATAGCAAGTCCGTTGACCAAGCTACTGCATAAAAATGTCAGATTTGATTGGACTGACAGATGCCAGACAGCTTTCAACAGATTGAAGGGGATGTTAGTTGAGGCTCCAGTCCTGATTCAGCCTGTTTCAGGTAAAGACTTTGTGATCTATAGTGATGCCTCACACCAGGGTTTAGGTTGTGTGTTGATGCAGGAAGGCAAAGTGGTTGCATATGCGTCCAGACAACTGAAAAATCATGAGCTGAACTATCCGATACATGATCTGGAACTTGCAGCTATCGTATTTGCTTTGAAATACAGATCTGATCCTTCTCATAGAGTCCAGGCCGAAAGTCTTGAAATCCGACCAGACCTGACATTTGAAGAGGAACCAGTGCAAATTCTGGATAGAAAGATTAAAGAACTACGAAACAAAAGAGTTCCACTAGTAAAAGTCCTCTGGAGGAATCACAAAGTAGAAGAGGCTACCTGGGAGAGTGAAGAAATAATAAGACAACAGTATCCACAACTGTTCAATTGAGGTAAATTTCGAGGATGAAATTTCTTAAGAGGGGAAGAATTGTAACATCCCAAATTTTGAATAATTAATTTTGAATATATGGATATAAAATTTATGACTTGAGGGGTGTAAAACGTAATTAATTTTATGGTTTCCAGGTGGACCAGATGGAACGGTCCAGAAATAACGCATGAAGAAGAGGGTGAAAATTGGACAGTGAGTACCGCAACCACTCACCTCGACCAGAGATCGCGATGAGTCGCTCGCGGTGAAAAATGGTATTTTTGGCAGTGAGCACCGCGACCACAGATTGCGCTGACTAGCTTGCGGTGAAAATGTCAAATTCGGGCAGTGAGTATAGCGACCACTAGCGCGACCATGTTACCGCGATGAGTGATCGCGATGAAGGCGGTGCAATTGCTCCAGTGAGCAACGCGATCTTGTAGCGCGACCACAGGTCGCGACGACGGTCGCAATGATTGAAAGATTATAAAAAAAAAATAAGCTTGTCATGAAAGCCTCTCGAAAAATCAGAACAGAAAAATAGAGAGGGAGAGACCGAGAGAAACAGAAAGAAAGAAAGAAAGAAAAAGAAAAGAGAGAGAAGAAAAAAAAGAAGAAGAAAAGGAAGCAGAAGAAGAAGAGGGAGAAAAAGAAGAAGAAGAGAAAAGAAAGAAGAAGAAAAGGAGAAAGGAAAAGAGAAGGAGAAAGAAAAAGAGGAGGAAAGAGAGAAAGAGAAAAAGGGAAAAAGAAAGGAAAAAGGAAAAAAGAAAGGAAAAAGGGGAAAACCCAAAAGGAAAAAGGTGTAGAAACGGTATCCAGGTTGGTGTACACATGTTTTTGAAGTCTTTATGTGTTTTAATTTGAATTTGAGATTTTTGGGTGATTTAGTGAATATATGTTTATATTGTTTTTCTATTTGAATAATTTCGATTTAATCGTATATTGAATATTATGTTTTAATCGTATTTTGATTTGTTGAATATGTTGAAATAATTTGTTTCCGAATATCGAATGAACAAATCTTTGAATTTCCATGAAATTATGTATATATGTTTTTCGAATATTGATTGAATCTTTATATTAGTTGAGTTTAAATTCGATTTGTGAATTTCAGTTGTTATGTAAAAATATTGTATTGAAACGGCCCTAGGATACTTGGACATAGAAATGGATATAGGAGGTTGGTATATCAGCTGGGTTCATTTGGCAGTACTGCACCGATATTGATATTGATGTGATATTTAATGTACCTCCCCATGGATTTGTCCAGGGATAGGGAGACACGTACCTCTCCAAGGATTCGCCCTGGAGTAGGGAGACACGTACATTCCTAAGGATTCGTTCATGGGATAGGGAGATATGTTCCTCTCTAGGTTCCAAACATTCGGTCCTAGAGTAGGGAGATATGTACCACCCTTAGGATTTGTCCTAGGGTTGGGAGTTATGTTCGACAGACAGCCACTGAGGTCGAACGACCCATATTCCAGTCCTGGATTATATTGAGTATTCCAGAGGGACAGAATTGAGAATAATTTGAAAAGAAATGATTATAATAGAATTTATAATTCGGTTTCGGATGGATTATTAATTGAATTTAGTTGTATCTATTGAATTGATTTTATATGATTTATTTCCGTGTTTGATTTAAATAATAACATGTTTATATACGATTAAATTGTGAGATTTTTATTATGAAAAGTTCTTTATGATTTTGATAATTAAGTTTAGTGTACACCCACTAAGCTATATGCTTAGCGCGTCGATTTTTATCGCGCGTAGGTAACAGAGATACTGAGGAGGCAAAAGATTGAAGGGAGAGTTGTAGGCAGAAATCCAGAGTCACCACATTTTGGGTAGATATATATATATATATATATATATATATATATTATTGTACAATATGTTTAGATTGCATGCATATACAGAGATTTATAAATATTGTGTATATTTATGTTTTATGATTTCTGTTTTTCATTTTCAAAAGACTGTAAAGGATGAATTATGAATTGTTTTATTTTAAAAACTGTTTGGAAGTCGCACTAAATGGCAGAGTGCGCAATGATTTGAGAATTTGATATAGAAGTGTTGAAATTTGTATTGTGTTGGATTTTTATTGAAAACAGGTTTTAGGAAATCAGAAAAACAGAGGAAACTCTGCCGAAATTTTTAAAAATTAATTTTGATGGGCTCACTAGAAAAATATTTTTAAGCATACAAATTATTTGATTTTCAATGGTTTGCAAATTATAAAAATTATCAATTATATGATTTTCAGATTATAAACAGAATAAAGAAAGGTTTTGAAAACCCG
This sequence comes from Xanthoceras sorbifolium, assembly GCA_003430845.1. Classification (NCBI taxonomy): domain Eukaryota; kingdom Viridiplantae; phylum Streptophyta; class Magnoliopsida; order Sapindales; family Sapindaceae; genus Xanthoceras; species Xanthoceras sorbifolium. The sequence continues at coordinate 19,036,580 of CM010622.1, read as the reverse complement.
AGTAGCGCTCCCTGGGTCAATCCAGTCGGGTCGGGTCAGGGGGTGTTACATGGGGCACTGCCCCGTGTGCGCAGCAGCGGCCGCGCACCTGGTTGCGCCCGGGCTGCTGTCTCATTTTTGTTAGAGCTATTTTCCGTGGTTTTTGCGGACGGTTTTTTACTGTTTTTCTCGAAAAATATTGTTGAACATTTTCTAGAAAAAGAACAGAAAATTGGAGCGAAAAACTGTAGATGAACGACCCACAAATGCATGCGAAAGCGCGGCTCGTGCGAAGGCTGCGCGCGCCTTGCGTGCATGCAGCTTCACTGCTGGTAGCCGCGATTTTGCATGCATTGGGGCTGTTTAGGACTTTATCTTGACCTAGGGTGCATGTTAAGGTAACGCGTGGACCTTTGGAAAAGATGTTGACGTCCATCAGAAATTAAGTTTGACTTTATTGGAGACCAAAGACAAGAAGTATTCAACTCGAAGAAAGACACTTGAAGACCAAGGAATGCCTTGGATAAACAATTGTAATTAGAGTTATTTAAGTTAGATAGCCCATGTCACTCAGTCATTTACCTATACTTTATTTATTTTTCATGTGATGGATTATATGAATGTTAAAGTATTATCATACATATGAATGTCATCTAGATTAGGTGTGCCTACGCTTGCATAATAATATGTCATGCATAATTGCCATGTTTTAATGTTTTATTTTAATGTGATTAAAATTGCAAACATTTTCATAATTGGCAATTAAATAATGGAATTAGTTTTTTGGAGTAAAAACTTGGTAATTTCCATTAAATGACTAATCAACAAATTAAAGTGTTTAATTAAAATAATTAATTAGGTTCTTTGATTAATTAAGATTAATTAGATTAATTACTTAATTAAAATGGAACCAAATAATGAGATTAGTTTTTAGGAGTAAAAACTTGGTAAATCTCATTAATAACTAATCTATCAATTAAATTGTTCAATTAGATTAGTTAGGCTATTTAATTGTTAGGTTTAATTTTATTAAACACCTAATTCATAATTGGACCAAAATAATGTGAATGAGTTTTAATAGTTAAAACTTGGTAATTTCACATAATATTTTTAATTTATTCAAATAGTTTATATAGATTAGAAATTAGATAATATATTATATTGAATAATCTATTATAACTGGTAATTTAGATTTTATATTAGTCATAGAATCTATGTAAAGACTATAAACACAAAGTTTTAGAAAGTCGTAGTTTATAGAAAACCCTAAACTATAAATAGTGAGTGGAAGAGGGATATATGACATTATATCCCGCAGTCTCCATTGTTAGTTCAACACTGTGAGACTCGAGGGGCGCCTCGTGACGGCTTTACTTTTGTCCTCCCTACGGAGGGTGTCCATAAGAGTCAATGCCAAGGTTGACTCCTAACAGATAGGTTTTTAGAATGTATTTTGGGATTGACCTAGCCTACCTAGGCAACTCTGAAGTTAAGTTCATGAATTCTAAAACAGTGGGTCACACTCATAAAGGACTTAATTAAGCTGTTAATTTAATGTCCTAACTAAACCAAAGCGATGGTTGGATAATATAAGAACAAAGAGTTATTCTAGTGTATTATTCGATTGAGAATATCTCGATCTAACATGCAAGGATTTGACCTAGCCTACCTAGACACTTACTTGTGGTATGTTGGATTATTGCAGCATAGTAACTAATTTTAGAGATTTTTTAGTTCATTAAAATATGCTCATGCATCATGTTTAATTTTATGCCCAACATATAGCATGATATGAATGTATGAAATGAATGATATTAATTTAGATTTATGTCTTTAATTTTCAGCAATGCCTTATGCTTTAATTTCCATCATTGAAAACGAAAAATTAACTAGGGATAACTATACTAAGTGGAAAGACGTTAAATTTGTACTCACGGAGGAATGTCCTCTGCAGCCCGCTCCTAATGAGCCAAGGCCCGTTAAAGAAGCCTACGAGAAGTGGGTTTTGGCTAATGAAAAGGCCCGCACATTTCTGCTGGCCGGCATGACCGAAGTGCTTACAACGAAGCATGAGTCAATGACTTCTGCATTTGAGATAATAGAGACATTGCAGGCCATGTTTGGACAACCCTCTGAGCAAAAGCGACACAAAGCTGTTCGTTCCACTTTGCTCGACTTTATGAAGGAGGGTACATCTGTTAGGGAATATGTCCTTAAGATGATGTCATATTTCAACACTGCTGTAGTCAATGGTAGGACTATAGACGAGGCCTCCCAAGTGAGCATGATCATGACAACTTTTTCGAAGAGTTTTGATCAGTTCAGAAGCAATTACGAGATGAACAAGTTGAAGTTCACTCTCACTTAATTGCTGAATAAGCTCGCTACTTATCAGTCCATGAAAAAGGACCATAAGGGCAAGACCGACAAAGCAAATGTTGTTGAACCATCTTCTTCTGGTACGAAGAAAAGGAAGAGGTCTACTAGGAAAGTTAATGCACAGTCGAAAAAGAAACCCGCTCAAAAGGAGAAACAGAGCACCAAGACTAACAAGTCCAAAGGAAAATGTTTCCATTGTGACAAGGTTGGCCATTGGAAGAGGAACTGTCCAAAGTACCTCGAGGAGCTCGCAACCAAGAAGAAAGTGAAAGGTAAATCTGATTTACTTGTCATAGAATCTTGTTTAGTGGAGAATGACTCTTCACCTTGGATAGTAGATTTAGGAACCACTAATCATGTTTGTTCTTCTTTACAATGGACTAAGGATTGGCAGTAGCTAAAGGAGGGGTCCTTCACTATGCGCGTTGGAACAGGGGATGTCGTTTCAACACGAGCAGCAGTAGTAGTTAGACTCCAATTTAATAATTGTTTTCTTTCGTTGGACAATGTGTTTTATATTTCTAGATTTACAGGTTTGATTTCTGTATCTAGATTGCTTGAACATTTATATTCTATTTCTTTTAATGATAAGTCAATTATTATTTCAAGAAATGGTTTGAATATTTGTTCTAGTATGATAGAAAATAATTTGCATGTTTTAAGACCGTTCATTCATATGTTACTGCTTAATACTGAACTATTTAAGGTTGAAAAACCTAAAACAAAACAACAGAAGATTTCTCCTAATGATGACACGTATATTTGTGGCATCTAAGACTTGGGCATATAAACCTTGATAGGATAAGCAGACTTGTAAAAAACAAATCTTTAAGTCAGTTAAAGAATGGCACCTTACCTGTTTGTGAATCTTGTCTGGAGGGTAAGATGAGCAAGAGACCTTTTTTTATAAAAGAAGTTAGAACCACACAACTACTAGAGTATATTCACTCAGACATCTATGGACCTATGAGTGTTAGAGCAAGAGGTGGTTATAAGTATTATGTCACATTCATTGATGATTACTCAAGATATGGGTACATTTACCTAATGCGACATAAGTTGGAAACCTTTGAAAGGTTCCAAGAATTCTGAGCTGAAGTTGAAAATCAATTAGGCAAAACAATTAAAGCTCTACGATCGGATCGTAAGGGTGAGTATCTTGACCAAGAGTTTGAAGACTACATGGTTAACCATAGAATAGTATCCTAACTCACAGATCCAGGTACACCATAGCAAAATGGTGTTTCAGAGAGGAGAAATAGAACCCTGATGGAAATGGTAAGATATATGATTAATTTCTCATCATTACCTTTTGGGGATATGCACTACAAACAGCAGCTTACATATTGAATATAGTTCCATCCAAGTCTGTTCCTCAGACTCCCCTAGAATTGTGGAATGGTTGTAAAGCTAGTTTACGATATTTTCATATATGGGGGTGTCCAGTACATGTACTAAAGAACAGAAGTGGAAAGTTGGAACGTCGTTCACATATATGCCTACTTGTAGGATATCCAAAGGAAAATCGAGGAGGATTGTTTTATAATCCACAAGAAAACAAAGTGTTTGTATCGCAAATGCAACATTTCTTGAAGATGATTATATAAGTAATCACAAACCTCGAAGTAAGATTGTGTTAAAGGAGCTAGAACCTGGTACAACCAGTGCTCAGTCAACAAGGGTTGTTGACAATGTTATTGTTCCACAAACATCTAACAGTCTAATGATTCCTAGTTAGGATACACTACCACCTAGGCATAGTGAGAGGGTTGTTCAACAACCTGATCACTATTAGATATTGGAGAGGCATAGATTGTCGTTTCCAATGATAATGTGGATGATCCATTTACATTTAGACATGCAATGGAAGATTCTAACAAAGAGGAATGGCTTAAAACCATGAATCTCGAGATGGAGTCCATGTACTCCAACTCAGTCTAGAAACTTGTAGACTTACCAGATAGGATAAACCCCGTAAGTTGTAAGTGGATCTACATGCGAAAGAGAGGAGTAGACGAGAAGGAAGAAACCTTCAAGGCAAAGCTAATAGCTAAGGGTTACACCCAAAACGAAGGTATCGATTATGATGAAACCTTCTCGCTAGTAGCTATGTTTAAGTCTATTAGGATACTCTTATCCATAGCTGCCTATTTCGATTACGAAATTTGGCAAATGGACATCAAGACTACATTCTTGAATGGCAATCTTGACGAGAGCATCTACATGATGCAACCGGAGGGATTCATATCCCAAGATCAATAGCAAAAGGTTTGTAAGCTGCAAAGGTCTATTCATGGACTTATGCAAGCATCAAGATCTTGGAACATTAGGTTTGATACTGCTATCAAGACCTATGGCTTTGAGTAAAACGTTAATGATCCATGTGTATACAAGCGCATCATTGACAAGAAAGTATTATTCCTGGTCCTTTACGTGGATGATATCCTACTCATTGGGAATGATGCAAAGACATTATCAGAAGTAAAGGGTTGGCTTGCTAACTAATTCCAAATAAAAGATTTGGGAGAGACAAGTTATATTCTAGGGATCTAATTAATAAGGTTCGCAAGAATAAATTGTTAGCGCTGTCTCAAGCATCGTATATCGACAAGATACTTGTTCGATTCTCGATGCAGAACTTCAAAAAAGGTAGTCTACCTTCGAGGCATGAAGTTCACCTGTCTAAGAAACAGTGTCCTAAAACACTTCAAGAAATTGACGATATGAGATAAATTCTCTATGCGTCTGCAGTAGGTAGTCTTATGTATGTTATGCTATACACGAGACCCAACATCTACTTTGCAGTGGAAGTAGCCAATAGATATCAGTCCAACCTAGGATTGGATCATTAGGTTGACGAAGATTGCATCGCAAAACAACTTGGATGATCCATTTACAATGATCGATCATTTATTGTTCTATTTTTACACCCCTTGAACCGTGTTTGTTGATGGTGTTTTCGAGTAAATTCAGTGCTTTTGATGTGTTTGTTGAACTTGTGCAGGTTCTAGGTGATTTCCGCAAAGAGACGTGAAGAAATGACGATCCAAGCCAAAACTGTGCAATTTGGCACAGGAAGCCACGCGACCTGGTCACCGCAACCAGGGGTCACATGGCGTTGCTCACACGCTGAAGGTGGCCAGTCTTCCAATGGGCACCACGGCATGGTTTCGCGACGATGGCTCCCATGGTGTGCTCGCGTGATAGAAGAAGTATATCAGACAGTGTGCAGCGCGATCAGAACCGCGACCAGGGCGTGCTAGCGGCGTTGCTCTCGTGGAGGAAATGCAGCGTAACCAGTGGGCACCACGACACCAAACTAGTCGCAGCGACGAAAAATCTACAGCCCTAATGCGATTATATAAATAGAAGCTCGGGATTTTTGTTGGGGTTTGGACTTGTACACTTCCAAGCTACGGGCACAGTGCAATTTTCACTTATTTTCACCCTCCAAAACACAACTCTTCAACACCAAACACCATCCAAAGATTGGTTTCACAAGTTCAAGCTATTAATCATCAAGGAAGACGAAGATTGACGAAAAAGAAGTCTCAATCGGAACTAAGAGGATTTCGATTCCCAACACCTTCGAATGTTGCAGTCCCTTTATCTTTTTTTTTTTTATGTTTAATTAATTGTATGAGTGGCTAGTCTTGTTGTTAGGTGGTCATAGGACCATGAACGGATTTGAATGTTATTGACTATGTAAATCTTTTACAATTTATTTCATGATATAGACTTGAGTATATTTTTTATATTATCATATTGTGTTTAATTCTCGTGTGTTGCGATTACGAAAGCAGATTGCAAGTTTTCTTGATGAAAATGAATTTGATATATATTGTAATTGTATGAGAAATCATTAGATTGCAATAGGGCTTGATTGACTCTAAAATTAATACTAGGTTAGTTTCGATAAGAAATTACTAAATTGACCTAGGTCTTAGATTAACTATGGTTTTCGATTGAATGCACTCCATGACCATAGGTGGGTTTGATTGGATTTACACACCGTTGCGTGACCTAAGTTGTAAAAGTCTTGTCATGTTAATAAAGTGTTTCATAGTAGTCAATAGTTATTCTTATCCAGGATTAGGACCGTGTGACCACCTAGCGTCTCCTTCCATAGAATCCGTCTCGCTTTATTTTATTGCTTTAGTTGGTAATCTTAGTTCAATTCCAAAACCCGAAACAATTGATTTATCATTCTAAGACATAATAAGAACTAAGATTTTATCATTCTAGCTTAAAAGTGTTTTATATTCATCAATACATTCATATTGTGCAAGAATATCCTAGATTGCAAGATGTAATCTTAGAATGAGTTTATGAAAGTCATATACAATAGGATTTATTTTGAGACATGCAATCTAAAGAGTCCGTAGAGAGAAAACAAAGCTGGGTACTTTGTTTGTGGCTGATCTACTACTGCGGTCCATTCTGTAATGTACGATGGTTTTATCCTAGACCGCTTATGTAATTGACATGAGAATGTAGGCACCTTATATGATGAGATCATATAGGACTGGGCCACGATTTATATGAATCTTTCACCAAGATCCGTTATCGATAAATGATGGTTATTTATAGGTGATCTTAATCCTGAGTGTCTTATCGACTCATTCAGGTTGAATCGTGGTTTTGGATTTACCATGAGTGAGGTTGATGTGAATTCTCGACCAATACTTCCATATATTGTAGTTGCGGTTTGCCTTGTAGCTGGGAAGGTATGAACACGATAGTGGAATCCACTCCTTCTTGATTGAAGTAGATGAGTAGTTACTTTAAGGTTGATTTAGGGCTTGGACAATTATGAGATCTCTCATTCTTCCGTAAGGAAGATAGGATTTAATTGTTCATTAAAGAATCAACAGTGCTTAAAGGAAAAAGATATAACTAGAGGGGTATAACATACATTATGACCCAGCTCTAGTTATGAACTACTTGTGGAGGATCACACTATTGTAAATAGTACCAACAGACGCTGAGACTTCAGATTGTATTAACACATCTACAGTTCTGAAAGTGCAGCCTCGGGTTTTTAGTGGAATAACTCCGAGGTTAATAATCGTAAAATATTAATTGACGAGTTTAATTAATATTACTAAGTATTATTGGAGCTCAAAACCGTGAGTCCATTAGGTCCCCTTGCTAGCCCTTATGGTTGTTGGTAACGAGAGTCACGGTAAATTAATTGGATAATCCAATTAATAGTGTTACAAAAGTAACACAATTTAATTAAAGATAATAATTAAATAATTTGATTATTTAATTAAATATTTAATAAATTAAAAGAATATTACTAATTATAAATTATTAAATTCTATTTATTGAATAGGAGGTTACGACATCAAACTGTGACAGGGACAAAAGAATTAAAATAATTTGATTATTTTAATTGTCCCATAGGTCAAAGGTTCAAGTCTCTAGGGAGACCAAAACAAATAGCATTTAGAATCCTATTTGATTTAGTCAAGCTAAAACCCTAAGAGCCTAGTATTTAAGAGTTAATATGCTAGTAAAATGAAACCTAACCTAAGTGAAAAAAGAGAGAGGCAATTCGGCCAAACAAGAAAGAAAGAGAGAGAGAAAAAAAAGTTTGTTTTTTTCTAACCTCTCCCTTTTGCAGGTGCGGCCGACCAAGGAGAAGAAGAAGTCTTTGCCGATGTTCCTTTTTACGTGACCTCCATCTCTTACCGTGACGTGCCCACACACACGTGGGTAGAGCGTGGATCATAGCTCGGAAGATCTGGTGGTGAATCAAAGAATCAAAAAAACGTAATCAAAGAAAAAGGTATGTAGTTCAAGAAACTCTTTTTCTGCGTATACATAAGAAAGCATTCCTGATTGAAAAACGTTTTCAATAAAGAAAATTTTTGAAACCTATTCTGCATGTTATTTGATAAAACAATAATTTTCTTCCCTTCATGGGCGCCATTATCTTGTTAAAGTTGTAAATTCTTTTGCCAGCATTTGAGTGGGATCAAATGTGTTATGATGAGTCTAAAATCATCAAAGTGTAGTGTCTTTGGGCAAAAGGATCTAGTGCACCGGGTGCGTTGAATAGTATTACAATGAAACACTTTATCCAAAACCTTCAATAGATAAAAGTTTTCACTTGAGGGCAATCGGAAAGTCTATCTCAAACTGAAGGTAAATGATGGACTTATGGTTGCAAGTATTATGATTTGAGCTACCAATAAGTACGATTGTATACAATAGTCTATCCTCGATAGTTTGGTAGTATACACTTGTTAATCATAAAGGACTTCAGTTATAGATATGGACATCATGGCTCCATTTATCAAATGAGAGTAGAATACCACCATATGAGTCTTTTGAGGTATTGGATATTAAATCTTAACATTAAATTTTAAATAGTGTCTATTGAAACATGGCTTCTGAAAAAGTCAAAATATCCAAGTTCAAAAATATGGTCATATGATTAAAACTAGTAACTATGAGAGCTATAGGTGGTCTATGAGCTCTTGGCAATTACTGGTATTCTTCACGAGGATACACCATCTCCTAAAAGATTGTCTAGAGTAGGAATGAGAAACACTATCTTTTTCTATCTTTATTTAAGAGTTCAATTTGGGTTATTTAGTGGAATGAACTAAAATTAATAGCGTGAACCTAAATAAACCATTTGTTGATTGTGATTATGTTGTGTTTATTGGAGCTTAAATTTTGATAGCCTGTCAAGATCTCCAATCTACACGAACTTGCATGAGTCACTTAATATATTCTACCGGATCAAATGCGAGGTCCATTTAGAATTATTTTTGGGTTCTGGAATCCAAAAGATTTGAAGAGGTAAGGTCATATGTGAACAAGACGGTCATATGTGAACAAGACAGTCATATGTGAACAAGACACACGATAACTCTTCGTATACCTAGAGTAGGCGGCCAAGACTGTGGGAAGTCTTGGGCGGCCCTAATGGGGTGCTATAAGCATTTCATTAATACATTAAGAATATAATTGTACATTTTAATTAAATGGATTGAATAATTATATTAATGTATTATTAGGCATGTGGACTTATTTCTTTTTTCTAAGAGAATAGGTCTAGTTCACATGTGGACTTTTAATTAAAAGTACAATGAATTTAATAAAATGCTAAAACAAAATAAAGCCCATACTTCTTGATATAGGTGGCTATGACTATTTAATTAGTCTAAGTTTTGTTTTGTTTTATTAATTAATTAAATAGTAATTAATTAATTGACTAATTAGTTAAAATCTTTTTCAACTAAGAAAGGACTCTTAGTGTTATACTTTTGTTGGAAGTGTGATAAGAATTAATGACTCTATTTAATTGATAGATAAATATGTGATTTAATAGTTATCTAATTAAATAGGAAGTCATGATTAGTCACAAAGTAAGATTCCTATTAATATTTGGATTATGAAATTTAATCTAAATACAATAAAAAAAGGAATTTTGATATAAGTCAATAACTTAGAATTGACCACACACTTATGAGTTCGGATATTATAAAACTCTTTTTGATAAGGAATTTCAGCCAAGTACAAATCCTCTTCAAAGGAGAATTCGGCCAAGCCATAAAATCCCTTACCAGAAGGAGTTCGGCCCTTTTTTACTTCACTTGGGCAAGAAAATTTCAGCCAACTCTAGTTTCGGTGTGTGAGAAATTCGGCCAAGCAAGAGAGAAAAAGAAAAGAGTATTTCGTGTCGATAGTACACTACTAGCGTTTACATCAAAAGGCTTTGTGTACAACATCGAATTTAGTTCACGCAAGTTCTTGATTGAAATAATTGAGAATTCAAAAGTGACCAAACGCTCTTTATGTCTTTCTTGGTTTTATTATGACTAACAAAGAAAAAGGTTTATTTTTTCCATCCTCAGGTATTATACAATTCAAAGAAAATGGAGCCCACACTCCAAGGTAATTCACGTTCGTGATTAGATTGAAAGATCTTGTGGAACATAATTTCGACGCAACATCAATCATCATGGAAAAAGGTACGATACCTTTTATAAATATGTTAGTTAATCAAGGGTTAAGATTATTTAAACAAGAAAAAGTTTTGAAACCAATACCATTAAACTTTTTTATTCCGCTATATACTCTCAAACGATTTTTCCTACACAAACGGCCGCAGCCACAAATTAAACCGCAACTCCAAGATACGAAGGTATTGATCGAAACTACTACATTGACCTTACTCATAGTATGTCAAAAGCCACGATCTAACCTGAGGAAGTCAATAAGACACTCAAGATTAAGATTACCCATATACAGCCATCATTCGTCGATATATATGAATCTCATCAACCAATGATCTTGGTGAGAGATTTATATAAATCGTGGCCATGTCCTATATGATCTCATCATATAAGGTGCATCCATTTACATGTCACTACTTGAACAGCCTAGAATAAGACCACCGTTCACTACATGCAGTAGATCATGATCATCCCATCATACAAAAATATAATACAAAATATAAAATCAAGAAATCAAGAACAACCATTAAAATTGGCTTTCTTGATATAGATGAACATTAGAAAAAAATATAAACCTATATCCCATCAGACCATATAATTAACGATCAACCATATTTATATATATATATATATATATATATATATATATATATATATATATATATATATATATATATATAACAATCATACAAGCCTAGACAATGCCTACACATGAACAACAAAATCAAAAGAAAACAACTTTAGTTTCCATGTATATACAAAATTGGCTCTGATGCCAATTGTAGGGAAACAAATTTTTGATTGCGAAATACGTAGCGGAATATATAGGGTTTCAAAAAATTTTCCTTTTGAAAACATATATTCGGACCGGATTTTGTATATACACGTATATAAAAAAAAAAAAACTTTAAAGTATACCTGATTGTTTTCTCAAAACTTCAATTCCGATTTTATCACCAAGCCTTCCGAGCTACAACCCGCGGTTTGATAACTTATGCGTGAGCACGTCAGGGATACAAACAGGACTAGGTGGAGGTAAAGGAAATCAAGAAGACAACCCTTTGTCTTCTTCTTTCTTCGGCCGGCCCTGTAAGAAAACAAAAAGAAACTTTTTTTCCTTTCTTTCTTCTTTGGCCACTCCTCTTACTTTCTGTTTTAGGTTTAGGTTGCTTTTGTTTCCTAATATAAATATCTATTTAAATCAGGATCCTAAGGTTCTATTGACCAAGTCAAAATAAGATTCCAAATCCTATTTTAATTTGGTCATTACTAGGATTTGAATCAGTGACCTCTAGGATTAAAATAATTTTATTATTTTTAGTCCTTTGTTCATGGTTCGAACTTGTAACCTCCTATTAATAATTAAATAATTAATAATTCTCAATTATCAATATATTGATCAAATAATCAGATTATTTAATTAGTTCCCTGAATTTATTCGTGTTACTTTCATGACACAATTAATTGAACTATACAATTAATTAACTGTGACCCTTTTTACCAATAACCATTGGCTAGCAAGGAGACCTAATGGATTGACAGTTTTGAGCTCCAATAATACTTAGAAATATTAATTAAAATCTTTAATTAATATTCCATAATTATTAATCTTAGAGTTGCTCCACTAAAAATCTGAGGCTGCACTCTTGAAACTGCACATGTATTACACAATCTAAAATCTCAATGTCCATTAATATAGCTATTACATATGGTATGATCATCCACAAGTAGTTCATAATTAGAGCTAGGTCATAAAGTTCGTTATACCTCTCTACTTATATCTTTTCCTTTAAGTACTATTGATTCTCTAATGAATAATTATATCATATCTTCCATTACGGAAATAGGAGAGCACTCTTAATCGTTCAAGCCCCGAATCAACCCTTAAGAGAGCTACTCATTTACTTCTCACAAGAAGGAGTGGATTCATTTACTGTGTGCAAACCTTCCCAGCCATAAGCTAAACCGTGACTCTAAGATACAGAGTTATTGATCAGCAAGGATATTCCGATCTCACCCATGGTATGTCAAAAGTCATGATCCAACCTGAAGGAGTCAGTAAGATACTCAGGATTAAGATGACTCATATACAGCCATCATTTGTCGAGATATATGAATCTATTCATCTAACGGATCTTAGTGAGAGATTCATGTAGATCATGACCCTATCTATATAAGCCACCTTACATTACGGAATGGACCGCTGTAGATTAACCACAAATAAAGTACCCAGCTTCGTTTGTTCTCTATGGACTCTTTAGATTGCACGTCTCAAACTGAATCCATATGACACTCGTATACTCAGTTTGAGATTATATCTGGCAATCTTAGATGTTTTACACATATTATATAAGTTTATGAATGTAAATAAATTAATATTTATAGAATGAAAAACAACTTCTTTTATTCATATTTTTATAAAATTTACATACTACATGCTTTAGAGCATAAATCCTAACATAATGGTATCATATCAAACTCGCAGGATCATTTGCCTGAAGAAACTTAAGGCCAATGCGAGTTAAGCCATGCGACCAATGCTCGCATCCAAACTCACATGAGCCAAGATTACTTGAAAATTGAGACCGATGCGAGTTAGGAACTCGTATCCCTGTCCCTCCGAAGAACCTGAAACTTTTGCGAATTAGGTCACACGAGCATTGCTCGCTCTCAAACTCGCCATGGGAGTTTTTTCAAGTCTTTTAAGGACACTTAAGAAGACCAAAATTATTCTCTCGTATAAATAGAATAAAGAAAATTAACCGAGGAGTAGGGGGAGACAACTAGAAAAAGTAATCAGCAATTCAATTGCATCCACATATCACAACATGATTTCCGGGTTATCGAGCAAGGAGATTCATCATGAAGAATAGACGTGAGAGTTAAATTTCCTCATATTTTTCTTCTTATTCTTTTACCTATTACTTTCATGTTAATTAGTCATGTTTAGGGTTTTATTTTTCATGAGTTCTATTACCTATTCAAACATGAACTAATACCCTTTGTTAGGATGATGATGGATCATTTTCTAGACTATTAAATAGAGTGATTATGTTATTATTGATATTAATTGTTTATTATTGAGTAGATATTATTGGTCTTCATGATTCTACATGTTAGGCCAGCATTTAGTTGATTTTATGGTTGTGTGTTATGAACTGCGAGGTGATGCCTATAATGTGCTCGATATAATGTCCACCATAAGTATGATTAGATACACATATACTAATTTGCTATACACATATACTAATTTGCTTGTGTGATATTTATGTGTTTATAGTGCTTAATAAATTGTTATGCATATAATATTCATCAAAAGATATATTATTGATATGTGATAATAACTCCAGCATTACTCGAGAGAGTGTGTTTGTTAATTTAGTTAGATACGATCATCGTCAATAATAATTAATTTTCAATATTTTGTTTTCATGAATTTAATAAGACAGATTAGGTGAAATCGGTAATCCTAAGTATCATTCTCTCTTATTCATTCATCTATTTACTTTCTAATTAGTTGTTTGATTAGTATAGCTTAAATAGTTTAGTTAATAAAATCATCATATATTCTATTTGCCAAATAGAATTAGGCTTAGTCAATTTCGGTATTTAGCATTCTAATAAAGTCGTCGTGGGAACGAACTTGATTCACTTTATATTACTTGTATCGACTCTGTATACTTACGGAATATTTTCATTCTTGAAAATTAGGCAACACCTATAATTACAAAAATCAGTTCCATTTTGGAGGTAAGGTGCAGGCTAGAGGTGATTATTAGACTATGTTTGACCTCATTTTGTAGTATGATTTTTTTTCAAAACCTGTATCTACTTTTATTTTATAAATGTGCAATTTGCACAAACCTACCTTGAATTGAGGCCTAATTGCAGTTGAATAAATATTTTAATCGAAATTGCACAAACTCTTTTGCTATCAGTTGAATTCTCTTAAAGTTAATTCATCACCCCCAACAAAAACACAATCCAATCATCATCAAATAAAAATCTATCCATTCATCACGACTAATCCATTTATCTTCAATATCTAAACCGCAAAAAATATATTCCTAATCTCACATTTATCATAAAACAAACATCAATTAAATTTTGTTTTTTCCTTCTTTTTTTTGGGTGTTGATGATAGAGGATGAATGGAAGAGAATTGTTATATGCTAAATTTCAGTAGACCCAGATAGGCCCATAGACATTAAAGAAGCCTAACAGGTCCTGATAAGCCAACAAAGTCCATACGGGTTAGAAAGAGTCAATGAGGTCCAATAGGTAGAAGAAGCCAATAAAGCCCAAGAGGACAGACAAGCCCACTCCTGCAAAAGTAAAGGAAAAAGCTCTACACAAGCTTCCGCTCCAAAACTACCTAAAAGAGTCAAGCACCATCTCTCATCGACAGCTTAACCCCAGTTCGCGTGAGAACCAGTTCAAAGCTCCGGTTAGAGAAGGAATCCCAAGAATAAAGGGATTCGATTCGGCCAACTAGCAAAATCCCAATCAGACTCAATCTCCTTAATTTCAGCAATCCCATTTCAATTAGAAGATGATTCTTAGGGATACAGTTTAATCCCTAATTTCTTGTAATTAGATTCTAAGTAAAACATAATGACTCCACCCTTTCACACTATAAAAGGGGCGAATCATCACTATTATAAAGGTTATTAATTTTTTCAGAAAACACATATAGCGAGCTCTACATACCCACTCAGCGAACTCGACTTAGATACAAAGAACAGTGGATGTAGGCATTCCTTGAAACCGAACTACTTTAAAAATCTCGTGTCAATCTTATTTCCTTATTTTTGCCATTCAAGTCGTTGTTATTTATGTTGACCAAATTCACACGTCAAGAAGAATTAATCTTTTTTAAAAAAAAAATTTAATGATAGAGGAGATCCCCTCTATCCATTTGGATGATAAATGGATGGAGAAGATCTGATCACCTCCACCTATTTTATGTATTCCTTTCCTGATGTAGACCCTATGCATTTTCTTTATCTAGATGTTCGCATAATAAGTAAAAATTATAAATTGATATCAATAATTATACATGTATAATAGAGTTCTTTTTTTAAATGGTACCTCTTGATCTTTAATTTTAAAAATTTACACTAGATTATTGTTTCAACTAATTAACAACTATCAGTTCTTGATTCTTGATCATTGTTCGTGATCAAGAACTGAGAGAGCTCTTGGATCAAGAACTATCACAGTTCTTGATCTAGAACTGATCAGAATAAGAACTGTGAGAATTGTTGAATCAAGAACTATCTCAGTTCTTGATTCAAGAACTGATCGGATCAAGAACTATAATAGTTCTTGATTTAGGAACTGATATATAGTTAGGAAAGAACTCGACAAAAGAGATAGTAATAAAGAAAGGGGTAATCGTTCGAGGTGGCTGAGAAAAGTTACCAAATTAAAAAAATAAAAGAAAGAAGAGAAAGAGGGGACAAGTCAACATTCTCACCACCATTTCATTAAGGGCATTTTGGAGTTTATCTCAAAATGTGTGCTATTTTTCAAAAGAGCAGGGAAAATAGTGTCATTTCTTACTATTTTCTTATGTATAATACATTTATTAATTGTTCAAAACGAACTGAATTTTAATAAAATGTCAACTTGGTCCCTCAACATTATCCAAGTTGGGTTATACATGTGTCATGTTGGATTTAGGGGTAGGCATTGGTTGGTTTAGTTTTGTTTTCACTATAACCAAACAAAACCGTTATTTTAATCGGTTCGATAATCATAAACAAACCAAAACAATAAAAATTGGTTGGAATCAGTTTGATTTGACAACTTAGAATTAAGGCTAAAATAGTTTAATTTTGGTCTTTTATATATATATATATATATATATATATATATATATATATATATATATTTACTTTGAAACATTTTCAAGTTGTTCCCTCGCTAATGTAACATATTGTATTAATTTCATTTAATCAAATATGTTAATATTCAAATCATAACACTAAGTTCAAGGTATCAAGACTGAGAAGGGAATTGAAGAAAAGGAGAATTTATGGCCACTGAAAACATTGAAAATTCATTTCTATCCACGTATGTAAAAAATATCATTTTTAGCTCGTAATGATTCACATAGCACTAGTGTTGATTTCACGAAATTTTAAATTATGATTTCACGAAAATTTACTCGTGAAGTAAAATTTACTCGTGATAACTTCACGTAGCTTACATAATAGTTTTACGTAAATATATCTAACATGACATCTTTTGAAAATTAATAAGCTTTAAAGTTCAAAATCGATTTTCTACTCACAAACCGGATTGCGACATAATTTATTATGGTGATGTTTTGGTTTCAAGAGGGATGGTAGGAAAACAAATTAGCGAGAGAAATGAGTGGAAGAGGAGGGAATAAGAAGAAGATGTAGTTTGAGGGTGATGTGGCCAAAAACACTTTGTTTGAGGGGTGATGTGGCCAAAAACACTTTCTGTAAATGAAGATGGTCAAAAATGATTTCTTTTCATGTATGGAGTTAAATAAAGTTTCAGTGAATGCTTCTGGTCGTGGAGTTTCCGCATTTGAACAAAAAGTTGGGACGTGTCGCCAGGGGCTTTGAGAGAAAATTTTTCTCCATTGAGTTAAAATAATTCTTTTTAAAGAATGTTTATCAATTTTTTTTTAAATACATATATTTAATCTAGAATTTATTGAAGTTTGATGAATTTTTTTAAATGATAGATTTTGGTGACAGATTTTATAGGTTCAATGTAAATTTTTTATAAATTCTGTATAGAGTTTATTAAATTTCTCCACATATTTATATAGAATTGGATAAATTTTTAATAATTTGTATTGAAAAAAATAGTATTTAATTAATAACAATTTAAAATCCATCAAATTCTTTGGAAGTAAAGTAAGATTTGTCACATGACTTTTTATCAATTGCTTTTTGAATGCATTAAAAGTTTGGATTGAATACATATAAATTCTTTATAAGTCCGAATTAAATACATTCAAAATTCGATAGACTTTTAAATTCCAATCAATTTTAGATTGAATACACCTTTCTTAGTGTTGTAAAAGAATTTTATTAATAAAAATATAAAATATTTAATTTTTTAAGGGTACAATCACAGCGGAAGACATCTACTCTTATGGGAGAAAACTAC
Source organism: Xanthoceras sorbifolium (assembly GCA_003430845.1). Taxonomy (NCBI): domain Eukaryota; kingdom Viridiplantae; phylum Streptophyta; class Magnoliopsida; order Sapindales; family Sapindaceae; genus Xanthoceras; species Xanthoceras sorbifolium. Next base: position 19,019,091 of record CM010622.1, on the reverse strand, counting down.
TCACATATACTGGTAAATGCACATGGCAGGACTTGTACCCTCACCGCTAAAGTTGAAAGAAGGTACACTAACCGCTTGACGTATGAATAGATGTGGAATTTAAGAACTTATAAAAATTAACTGACTAGTTTTAAATATTTATTTATCTCATTTCTATCTAGTAAAGTGTTTTAAACTTTAATTATTAAATATTTACGTTGTTAATATAAGAATTTGTTAATCATTTACTACTAAATAATTACTTATAATTAAAAAATTTAAATGATTAGTATTAAGTAGACCTAAATTTATAATTGTGTAGAAAAAAGTTATTAATAAAACTAGTATACATATTTTTACTAAAAATTTAGGTTATATAAATTTTATTTTTTAAAATCTTGACTGGACTGGAGCCTAACTAAGCTAATGGATAGCTACGCCTATGCATGTCGCTCAAATTATCGATTCGGTACTGAATGTAGCATTTTTCTCTGGGAAGATTCCTAATATTTACAACGCTATGGTTGTTAGGATCGAGATAATGCAGACCAACCAATTATTACACGGGAGCCAGAATGATGGATAATAAAGTTTGAAAGGTAGCCAATTGAAAAAGGAAAGGATGACCAAACAGCACTTTCACCTAACAAATGAAAAAGGATACACGTAGCCAATTGTCTAGAAATATCCTCTTTTATAAAGTTAGAACTGGTTAAAAAGGAGTTTTATCTTTTACAGAAATAATTAAGAAAATTGAGTCCATTTTTTTATGGCACTCAATTAAATTGAGTTTGTAAAAATAGTACTAAATTAATAAATTGAGTAAAAATTGTACTAAAATATATATTAGGACAATAATATCTCTAAAAATAAATATGAAAGAAATAAAAAATTTTGAAATGAAAAAAAAAAATAGGTGTTAGAATAGAACACAGCCGAATGAGGCCGTAATCTAATAGAGATTTTTTTTTTATAAAAAAAGGTGTTGCAATAGATCACGGTCCTTTGGTCATAATCTAAATAGATTATAGCCAAAGGAAATGGATGATGGTTAAAGAAAAATTAGATCACGTTCAAAGAAAAATTAGGCCACGGCTAAAGAAAAATTTACAAAAAAAATTACATTTTTTTTTTATTTGTATAGTTCCCACTTCCTTTTTAATTTTCTCATAGAGAGATTGATGAAAAATTTAGAGAGAGATAGCGAGAGAAGAGAAGTGTTCATTCAAAGTAAATAAATCTTTAATGAGATAGAAGAAAAACAACTCTGAGAACTCAATAAGCACAAATAAGTTTAAATGAGTTTGAATAAGACAAAAACAACTTAACAAGAATAAAATTAGGTTTATATACAAAATATTATTATTTCTCTAATTTTTATTAATTTAATGTCAGTTTTACAAAATCAGTTAATTTTTGTGATATATTTCTTAAAAGAGAAAGATTTCATTAAACCAAAGTGGGGCTGGAATCATTCAAAATTACAGAAGAAATGGAAGGAGGATACTCCTCTACCCAAACAAAAAAGTAAAAAATAGAACAACTCAAATGAGCTAAAGAATGAGCTGTAGGTAAAACAGAAAACGTATAAAGCGGTGGTTTTAAAATTTTTTTCTTTTAACTTTTGAAACACTTTTCAAGAAACGATTTATTCATGTGTGATTTCGAACGATTTAATATCTTTATTTCGTTCTTGATTGGATTGATTCCTTTTGCAACCACTAAATCTTCCAAGTTAAGACCTGCGGTCTGATAACGCGTGTGTGGGCACGTCACAGATACAGAGATAGAGGAGGAAAAGACAAGCAAAGAAGACAACACCTTGTTCTTCTATGGTCGGTCGCACTCTGCAAGAAACCAAGAAGAAGAAAAACTATATAGGTCTTCTGAGGTATTGGATATTAAATTTTAACGTTAAGTTTTCAACAGTGTTTATTGAAACATGGCTACTGGAAAAGTCAAAATATCCAAGTTAAAAAATATGGTCATATGATTAAAATTGGTAACTAGAAGAGCTATAGACGGTCTAAAAACTCTTGGCAATTATTGGTATTCTTCACGAAGATACACCATCTCCTAAAAGATTATCTATGGTATGAATGAGAAACACTATTTTGTTCTATCTTTATTTAAGAGTTCAATTTTGATGTTTAGTGGAATGAACTAAAATTAATAGATTGAACCTAAATGAATAATTTGTTGATTGTGATTAGGATGTGTTTATTGGGTCTTAAATTTATATAGTCCGCCAAGATTCCCAATCTTCACGAACTTGCATGAGTCACTTAATATATTCAACCGGACCAAATGCGGGGTCCATTCAGAATTATTTTTGGGTTCTCGAATCCAAAGGATTAGAAGAGGTGTGGTCATGTGTAAACAAAGTACGCGGTAACTCTTAATATACCTAGAATGAGCGGCCAAGACTGTGGGAAGTCTTGGACAACCTTAATTGGGTGCAATTAGTATTCCATTAATACATTAAGAATATAATTTCACATTTTAATTAAATACGCTGCATAATTATATTAATGTATTAATTAGGCATGTGGACTTATTTCTTTTTTATAAGAAGATGGGTCTAATTCACTTGTGGACTTTTAATTAAAGTCCAATGGATTTAATAAAATGGAAAAATAAAATAAAACCCATACTTGTTGATATGGGAAGCAATGACTATTTAATTAGTCTAAGTTTTGTTTTATTTTATTAATTAATTAAATGGTAATTAATTATTTGATTAATTAATTATTTAATTAGTTAAAATCTTTTTCAACTAAGAGAGAACTCTTAGTATCATACTTTTGTTGGAAGTATGATAAGAATTAATGATTGTTTAATTGGTAGAGAAATATATGATTTAATATTTATCTAATTAAATAGGAAGTCATGAATAGTTATGATAAATATGTGATTCCTATTAGTATTTGGATTATTAAATTTAATTTAAATAAAATGAAAAAGAAATTTTAATATAAGTCAACAACTTAGAATTGATTATACACTGATGAATTGGGATATTATAAAACTCTTTTTGACAAGGAAGTTCGGCCTAGCACAAATCCTCCTCAAAGGAGAATTCGACCAAGCCATAAAATCCCTTGCCAAAAGGAGTTCGGCCATTTTTTTGCTTCACTTGGGCAAGAAAATTCAGCTAACTCTAATTTTGGTGTAAGAAATTCGGCCAAGCAAAAGAGAAAAATAAAAGAGTATTTCATTTCGATAATACACTATTAATTTTTACATCAAAAGGCTTTGTGTACAACATCGACTTTGATTCATGCGAGTTCTTGATCGAAATAATTGAGAATTCAAAACTGACTAAACTCTCTTTAAGTCTTTCTTGGTTTTATTGTGACTAGCAAAGAAAAAGGTTTATTTTCTCCATCCTCAAGTATTATACAATTCAAAGAAAAGGGAGCCCACACTCCAAGGTGATTCACGTTCGTGATTAGATTGGAAGATCTTACGGAAAACAATTTCAACGCAACATCAATCATCACGTAAAGAGGTATGATATCTTTTACAAATATGTTAGTTAATCAAGGGTCAAGTGTGTTATGTCAAATTACACTAGGCACTAGTAGGCCCAAAGGTGCTGAAATGCCCAACAGACCCGAACAAATCAAAAGAGCCCATATGAGTCAGGGTAAATAAATAAAGTCTAACAAGCAAAGGAAGCTAATAAACCTCGATACAACAAATGGGCCTTGATCCAACAACCATAAAGGAGGAAGCTCTACATGAGCGGCCAGTACGAAAACACTATAAGGAAATCAAGCACCACCTCTCACCGGTAGTCTGGTCCCAGATCGCACAACATCCAGCCCACATGACATGTAGCCCGAAGCCCCAATTAAAGGAAGAATTCCAAGAATATAGGGATTCTTTTCGGTCAACTAGCAGATTCTCAATCAACCTCAAACTCTCTAATTCCAGTGATTGTATTTCAATTAGACTATGATTCCTTGGATATAATTTAATCCTTAAATCATGTAATTAGATTCTATGTAAAACAAAATGACTTCGATCCTTTCACATTATAAAAGGGACGGATCATCTCTATTAAAGGGGTTACAAAATTTTTCAGTAAAAGAGATACGTACAAGCGAGCTCCCTGCCTAACCTCTGTGAGCTCGCCAGAAATAAAAGAACAGTGGATGTAGGCATTCTTTACAAGCCGAGCCACTTTAAAAACTCTTTTGTCTTTCTCTTTTTATCCATTTTCACCCTTCCAATTACAGTTAATTACTATTAATTCAGCTAGGTATATGAATTGGGGGTGAGCTGCATCGGAGCAAGCTTTAATAGGTTCAAAACACGTATGAGAAATTTGGGGAAAAGAACCTCAACCCAGTATAGAGATGATACGAACTGATTGCTACATAGCTCGGTGGAGGGTGTACTGGTCTATCCGTAACCTTAGGGAGCATCACTTTATGACCCATAGAGAGATGAAATGTACTTGTAAAACCATCTAGGTCCTCCCTTGTGATAATGGAGGGAAGGGACGGGAAGCGTTCAACTTGAGGTTGCGGCCTTCCAGAGACAGTTTGGGAAAAATCATTAACCTCATGCTCACCAAATGCAACCCCTACCCCCTCGTCATGGCCACCAAATGAGGAAACCTCAGCGGACGCTTTTTGAGAACCTCTAGCCTTCTGACGCCCAGAGGAAGAAGACTCCACAACCTCGACTCTATGGGCTTCGGCAGCCCCTTTGCTATGATCTATGGCCAGTTGCCTAGACATAAACCACCCATACTCAATCACTACCTCGTCAAAGGGCGGGGATCACCCTCTTCTGGAGCAAAAAAGCCACCGACATCTGGTTCATGACGCTTGTGATCGCTCAAGCTAGACATCTACACCAAAGGAAGAGATGCGATGAATTCGTATAAGGAAAGACCTAACACGCTTACAATTACCTAAAGTACTAAGACCAGACGCGCCGCGAACCCATGACCAATTTCCCCGGACTCAACGAGAAGACGGGGAAGAAGGCCCATTGTCACAAAAACCCCATCAATAAGCGAAAAGAATACCTAGAAATAAGAAAACCAAGAGAAGAAGAATACTTACTGTGGAAAAGTGAGGTGCGGTGCGCACACGAAGATGGAGAAGATGGATGGCCACAAGAAGAACCTCCTCAACACCGGATACAAGAGCCTTAAGCCAAAAACCTAGAGTATGTCTTCAAAGTCGTCTTCAGAGAAAGGAAAGGGAGAAAAAATATTTGTAGAAAGAATTTTTGAAAAAGTTAACAAGGAAGGGGGGGAGGGAAGATCTGTGGTCAAAATTCAATATGAGGATGTGGCGGGATACTCGAAAGGCCACTGATTTAACGCACGTATTTAATGTACCAGTTAGCATGGCAGTTGACATGACGTTTCCCACTCTCCAGAAGAATAACTGCCTCCCTGACCTAGCACCAGCGACCTGAGGGGACGACATATGACCTTCCTAATAAATGAGCTAGCAACTACTCCTCGAAACTGCAATGCGCAAAAGAAAATTATGTCAGCTTCCACCACGAGACCTTTGAGCTAGAAGCAGGAGGGCTAATGTTATGTGCCAAATTACACTAGGCCCAAGTAGGCCCAAAGGTGCTGAAATGCTCAACAGGCCCAAACAAATCAATAGAGTCCATATGAGTCAGGGTAAAACAATAAGTCCCAACAAGAAAATGAAGCCAATGAACCACGATACAACAGATGAGCCCTGATCCAATAGCCATAAAGAAGGAAGCTCTATACGAGCGACTAGTACGAAAACACTTAGAGGAAACCAAGCACACCGGCAATCTGGTCGTAGATTGCACAACATCTAGACCGCATGGCAGCATCCAGCCTGTATGACATGTAACTCGAAGCCCCAATCAAAGGAAGAATTCCAGGAATATAGGGATTCTATTCGGTTAACTAGCATATTCCCAATCAATCTCAAACTGTCTAATTCCAGTGATTGTATTTCAATTAGACTATGATTCCTAGGGGTATAATTTAATCCTTAAATGATGTAATTATATTCCATGTAAAACAAAATGACTTTAATCCCTTCACACTATAAAAGGGACGGATGATCTTTGTTAAAGGGGTTACAAAATTTTCCAGAAAAAGAGATACATACAAGTGAGCTCCCTACCTAACTTCTATGAGCTCGCCTGAAATAAAAGAACAGTGGATGTAGGCATTCTTTACAAGCCGAACCACTTTAAAAACTCTTGTGTCTTTCCCTTTTTATCCATTTTCACCCTTTCAATTACTGTTAATTACTATTAATTTCATTAACTAGATTTGTACGTCAACATCAAGATTATTTAAGGAAAAAATTTTGAAACCTATACCATTAAACGTGTTTATTCTGCTGCATACTCTCAAATGATTTTTCCTATACAAACTACCCCAGCCACAAGCTAAACTACAACTTCAAGATACAGAGGTATTGATCGAGAATACTACATCAACCTCACTCGTGATATATCAAAAGTCACGATCTAGCCCGAGGGAGTCAATAAGACACTCAGGATTAAATCACCCATATACAGCCATCATTTGTCGATATATATATGAATTTCATCAACTAATGAATCTTAGTGAGAGATTCATATAAATAGTGGCCCTGTCCTATATGATTTCATCATATAAGGTGCCTCAATTATCATGTCACTACATGAATAGTCTAGGATAAGACCACCGTGTAATTAACGATAAACCATGTTTATATAAAAAAAAATATATAACAATCATACAAGCTTAGATTGTGCCTGCACATGCACAATGGAATCAAAAGAAAACAAATTTAGTTTTTCCATGTATATCCAAAATTGGTTCTTATACCAATTGTAGGGAAAAAATAAATTTTGATTGTGAAATACGTAGTGGAATATATAGGGTTTCAAAAAATTTTTCCTTTTGAAAACATATATTCGAAATCGGATTTTGTATGTGCACGTATATAAAAGAAACTTTAAAGTATACCTAACTGATTTCTCAAAAATTCGATTTCGATTTCACCACCAAGCCTTCCGAGTTACGATCTACGGTTTGATAAATTGTGCGTGGACACGTCAAGAATACAAACAGGACTAGACAGAGGTTAAGGAAATCAAGAAGACAACCCTTTGTCTTCTTCTTTCTTCAACCGGCCTACAAGAAAACAAAAAGAAACTTTTTTTCCTTCCTTTCTTCTTTGGCCGTTCCTCTTACTTTATGTTTTAGGTTTATGTTGCTTTCGTTTCCTAATATAAATATCTATTTAAATTAGGATCCTAGGGTTCTGTTGACCAAGTCAAAATAGGATTTCAAATCCTATTTTAATTTGGTCATCACTAGGACTTGAACCGGTGACCTCTAGGATTAAAATAATCTTATTATTTTTCATTCTTTTGTTCATGGTTCGAACATGTAACCTCCTATTAATAATTCTCAATTATTAATATACTAATCAAATAATCATATTATTTAATCAGTTCCCTAAATTTGTTTGTGTCACTTTCGGAACACAATTAATTGGACCATACAATTAATTAACTGTGACCCTTGTTACTAATAACTATAAGGCTAGCAAAGGGATCTAATAGTCTGACAGTTTTGAGCTCCAATAATACTTAGAAATATTAATTAAACTCTTTAATTAATATTCCACGATTATTAACCTCGGAGTTAATCCATAAAAAATTCGAGGCTGCAATCTCGAAACTGCAGGTATTACACAATCTAAAATCTCAGTGTCCATTGATATAGCCATTACATATGGTATGATCCTCCACGAGTAGTTCATAATTATAGCTACGTTATAAAGTCCGTTATACCTCTCTACTTATATTTTTTCCTTTAAGTACTATTGATTCTCTAATGAATAATTATATCCTATCTTCCATTACAGAAGTAGGAGAGCGCTCTTAATCATTCAAGCCCCGAATCAGCTCTTAAGAGAACTACTCCTCTACTTCTTGCAAGAAGGAGTGGATTCTTCTATTGTGTGCAAACCTTCTCAGTCACAAGTTAAACCGTGACTCCAAGATATGGAGTTATTGATCAGGAATGCTACTCCGATCTCACCCATGGTATGTCAAAAGCCACGATCCAACTTGAAGGAGTCAGTAAGATACTCAGGATTAAGATCACCCATATACAACCATCATTTGTCAATATATATGAATTTCTTCATCTAACGTATCTTGCTGGGAGATTCATGTAGATCGTGATCATATCCTGTATGATTTCATCATATAAGGTGTCTTCATTCTCATGTCACCACATGAGTAGTCTAAGATAAGACAACCTTACATTACGGAATGGATCGTTGTAGATTAACCACAAATAAAGTACGCAGCTTCATTTGCTCTCTACGGACTCTTTAGATTGCACATCTCAAATTGAATCCTTTTGTCTATGATACTCATATACTCAGTTTGAGATTACATCCGGCAGATGTTTTGCACATATGATATAAGTGTACGAATGTAAATAAATCAATATTTATAGAATGAAAAACAACTTCTTTTATTCATATTTTTATAACATTTACACATTACAAGCTTTAGGGCATAAATCCCAACACACTGTTTGTAACATCCGTAATTTTTATTAATTATGAAAAGTGCCCAAAAGTGTTGTTAATTATGTAAAATAATGTAATGTGTTTATTTGGATTAATTTTTAGGTATACAAGTGGACCAGGTAGAGCGGTCCAGGAAGAGTGCATGAAAAAGAAGAAAAATATTGGTAGTGAGCACCGCGACCATAGATAGCGATAAGCAGGTCGCGGTGAAAATGATGATTTTAGGCAGTGAGCACCGCTACCACAGATTGCGATGAGCAGCTCGCAGTGAAAATGATGATTTTGGGCAGTGAGCATGGCGACCAACATCGCGACCAGACACCGCGATGGTTGATCGCGATGAAGGCGATAAAAATACTCCAGAGAGCAACGCGACCAGGTGGCGCGACCACAGGTCATGAGGAGCGGTCGCGATGGCCAAATTTTTATAAAAAAAATAAGATAGCGGTGGAAGCTTCACTAAGAAGCAAGAGAAAATAGAAATAGAGAGAGAGAGAGAGACCGGGAGAAAGAAAAAGGAGAAAAGAAAAAGAAAGAGAGAGAAAGGAAGAAGAAGAAGGGAAGAAGAAGAAGAAGAGAAGAAGAAGAAGAAAGAGAAAGAAAATAGGAGGGAGGAAGAAAGAAAGAGAAAAGGGGAAAAGAGAAGGAAAAAAAGAAAATTCAAAAACGAAATTGTTGTAGAAAACGGTATCCAGGTTGGTGTACACGTATTTCTGAAAACCTTATGAATTTCGTTATATAATTTGATTTGAATTTCTATATTTTGACTAAATGAATTGAGAATTTATTATTGATTTGAAAAATTTATTATGGTTATATGATATCGTATGTTTTTTAATATGTTTTACGAATATTGTTTAATAAATATTATTGTTGTTGAAATTGATGGATCTTTGTGAATTGAAGTTGTTGATTTGAAATGAATGAAATAGTTTGATATGAAAATTTTGAATTTTGTGTATTGGAAACGGCCCTAGGATACTTGAACATAGAAAACGGATATAGGAGGTTGGTATACCAGCTGGGTTATTTCAGCAGGACTGCACCGTTATTATTAGTGACCGTTGGACCTTGCGGGGCAAACCTGGCATAGACCAGTTTAGGCGAATCCCGGAGGTGGGCGTCACACCGATATTGATATCATGTACCTCCCTAAGGATGGTTCAGGCCCCCAGTGCTGGTCCTAGGGTAGGGAGTTATTTCAGCCCATATTACAGTCCAGAAAATTATATTGAGTACACCAAAGGGCTAGGAATGAGATGAATTGAATAAAATGCTTATAAATGAAATTAGAAATGGGTTTCACATGATTTATTTCATTAATTGAGTTACATAATGATATGTTTTTATATTATATCATGATTACATTTTATTTTGAAATTTATTTTGTGATTTCGATAAATAAGTTTAGTGTACACCCGCTAAGCTATATGCGCGTTGATTTCATCACGCGTAGGTAACAGAGATACAGAGGGAGAAAAAGATTGAAGAGGTGATAGCTGCAGACAGAGGTTCAGAGTCACCATACCTTTGGGTAGTTATATAGTTTTATATATTTTATTCAGTTAAGCATGCATATACAGAAGTTTGAAAAGTTAGTAATAAATGAGTTTTGTAAATGTTGTAAATATTTGTTTAATGGTTCATATTTTTCAGATATTTATAAATCGTAAATGATGTATTTTTTTTTATGGAAAATATTTGAGAAGTCGTACTATATGGCAGAGTGCGCATATGATTGAGAAATGAATTTTGAAGTGTTGATATTCTATTGTTTGAGTTTTGTCAAAAACATGATTTTTGGAAAGTCAGAAAAACATTGGAAACTCTGGCAGAATTTTTCAAAATAGTTTTGAATGGGCTCACTATGAAAAGAGATTTTAAAATATAAATTATTTGGTTTTTAATGGTTTTCGAATTATAAAGGGAGTTTAGAAAAGTCTTGAAAACACGGTAGCGCTCCTTGGATTGATCCAGGCGGGTCAGGTCATGGGGTGTTACAGCTCAATTGGTACTCAACTTGATAAGGATTAGTACTTATGGATAAGTAACTGGTTCAAATCCTGATTGAGGGAGGCGAAGCAAAACCGTGATGACAACATTGGTGGGTGACTCAAAAGCAGCCCCGGACGACCCAAAGCGGATAGTACCTTGTGAGTGACCGTTGGACTTTGCGGGGCACACCTGGCATAGACCAGTGTAGGCGAATCCCGGAGGTGGACGTCACAATAAAAAGGCGCCTTTTTATTGTGACATCCACCTCCGGGATTCGCCTACACTGGTCTATGCCAGGTTTGCCCCTCGAGGTCCAACGATCACTTACAAGGTACTGTCCGCTTTGGGTCGTTCGAGGTTGCTTTTGAGTCGTCCAAAGCTAGTAGCTCAATTGGTACTCAACTTAATAAGGATTAGTACTTATAGATAAGTAACTGGTTCGAATCCTGATTGAGGGAGGCGAAGCAAAACCGTGAGGGCAACGTTGGCGGGTGACTCAAAAGCAGCCCCGAACGACCCAAAGCGGACAGTACCTTGTGAGTGACCGTTGGACCTCGCGGGACAAACCTAGCATAGACCAGTGTAGGCGAATCCCGGAGGTGGACGTCACACTGTTCTCATGTCAAACTTACAGGACCATTTGCCTGAAGAAACTTGAGGTCGATGCGAGTTAAGCCATGCGATTAATGCTCGCATCCAAACTTGTGTGAGCCAAGATTGCCAGAAAATTAAGATAGTGCTCAAACTCGCAACGGGAGTTTTTCAAGTCTTTTAAGGACACTTGAAAAGACCAAAACTCTTCTCTCATATAAATAGAAGAACAAAATTTGACCGAGGAGGAGGAGAGATGACCATAGAAGGGTAATCAGCAATTCAACCGCATCCATACATCACAACATGACTTTCGGGTTATCGAGCAAGCAAATTCATCACAAAGAAGAGACGCGAGAGTTGAATTTCTTTAGATTTTTCTTCTTACTCTTTTACCTATTACTTTCATGTTAATTAGTCATGTTTAGGATTTTATTTTCCATCAGTTGTATTACCTATTCGAACATAAACTAATACCCTTTGTTAGGATGATGATGGATCCTTTTCTAGACTAGTAAATAGAGTGATTGTGTTATTATTGATATTAATTGTTGATTGTTGAGTAAATATTATTGTTCTTCATGTTTTTACGTGTTAGGCCAGCATTTAGTTGATTTTATGGTTGTGTGTTATGGACTGTGAGGTGATGCCCACAACGTGCTCGATATAATGTCTGCCATAAGTATGATTAGATAGATATATACTAATTTGCTTGTGCGGTCTTTATATGTATTTATTGTGCTTAATAAATTATTATGCATATAATAGTCATCGAGAGATAGATTATTGATATGTGATAATAACTCCAGCATGACTCGCATGACTCGAAAGGGTATGTGTGTTAATTTAGTTAGATACGATCATCATCAATTATAATTGATTTTCAATAGTTTATTTTCATGAATTCAATAAGACGGATTAGGTGAAATAGGAAATCCTAAGTATCATTCACTCTGATTCATTCATCTCTTTACTTTCTAATTAGTTATTTGATTAGTATAGCTTAAATAGTTAGTTAATAAAATCATCATATATTGTATTTGCCAAATAGAATTAGGCTTAGTCAATTTCGGTATTTAGCATTCTAATAAAGTCCCCGTGGGAACGAACTTGATTTACTTTATATTATTTGTGTTGACCCTGTATACTTGCGGAATATTTTTATTCGTGAAAATTAAGCAACACCTGGAATTATGAAAATCAGTTCCATTTTGGAGGTAAGGTGCAGGCTAGAGGAGAGCGCGTTTTTTTCTCACAGCATATAAGGAGGCAAATAAGGGTGACTCCTCCAAAAAATATGTTCCAACTGTGAAGAAGACATGGAGTAAGCCCCAGATTATTGCTTTCGAAATCAACAGATCTTGGAAGAGAGTTGGCATCCTTTGGCTACGTCGGCGTTACCGAAGGTACTGGCCAGTTTTCCCTCCGACAACAGAGAAGGTGTCCTCTACTCCTCCAGTTTTAGTGGTGAAAGAGGTGTGAGCCTCCTCCACTTATCCCGGAAGAGGACCTCCAGTAAAACTATAAGTAATTATTTCTTAAGTACAACGATTCCAAACAAGTTATATTTTGATTTAACTCATAAATTAGTAATGAAAAAAGATATTTCAGATTTTTAATCTCTCAAGCAGTGAACAAATTATAAATATACTTGGGGCGTTGAAATATAACCAAATCCACTTTGAGAATTGAGATCAACAGGAAAACACATGATTATAGATAATGATACAACTTATTTAAAAGCACACAATACAATCTTTTAGACTTGATTCAACATATTAGTTACCTCAAACATCTTTTTATGACCCTCGGATGACCCATGTTTGAATCCAACACCTTAACCGGATTCAATTTTCGGGTTTTCCGACCCAGTTTTAGAATCAATACTCGATACTGTTTCACCAATCTCACCGTATCCAAACCTAGAATCCTTCCCATAACCTGAACCAGTCTGAATGGTGCCTGAACTGGGAAGCACTCCAGCAACGACATCTTTGGTAGCTGTTCTCGTGGACACAACATTACTCGTAATACCATAGCCCGAACCATAACCAGACCCCGACCCATAACCAGTATCAGTAGTGGTAGTAGTAGTTTTTGTAGACATTTTGGATGTTATGATGATGTAAATGACTCTTTGTTGTGAATTTATTGGCAAAGCCTCATCAACTTTTTAAATGATAAAAATCAACGATAACCACATATTCTTTATAATGATTAGCTAGGGCCCTGCCTGGCCTCCCTTGTATGATTTTTTTCAAAACCTGTATCTACTTTTATTTTATAAATGTGCAATTTGCACAAACCTACCTTGAATTGAGGCCTAATTGCAGTTGAATAAATATTTTAGTCAAAATTGCACAAAAACTCTCCCGCTAGCAGTTGAATTCTCTTAAAGTTAACTTATGACCTACCTTTTAGTGTAATAAAAATCCATTCATTATTTAAATGGATGATAAATGGATGGAGAAGATCTGATCTCCTCCACCTATTTTTTTTATTATTTAAATGATTAAGTATTATAATGGAGAATTTTGCCCCTAATATGTTAATTTTTATTGGAAATTAACTGATGATACGGGAGGTTTGTACAATTTCGATCAAAGGTTCATCCAGATATAATTAGGCCTAAATTCAGGAGAAGTTTGTTCAATCTACACATTGTAAAAAAACTTCCAAAACATGTGTGAATGTTGATGAAATTAATTGATAAACTATCATCTTTTTTTTTTTTTATACCATAATCTATTTCAAGATGTCAATGAGATTCTATGGCAAGACCATTTTATTTCAATATTATATAACATATGTATTTGAAGATTAACATATACTAAGAACAATACGAATACGTTTACATTGTATTAATGTAATTGTTTACATCTTGTATCGTAAATTGCATTATTATTGTTATCCAAAATGATAGAGATTTAAATGATACCTCTTGATCTTTAATTTTGAAAATTTACCCTAGATCATTGTTTCAACTAATCAACAACTATCAGTTCTTGATTCTTGATCATAGTTATTGATCAAGAATTGAGAGAGCTCTTGAATCAAGAACTATGACAGTTCTTGATCAAGAACTGATCAGATCAAAAATTGTGAGAGTTGTTGAATCAAGAACTATTACAGCTCTTAATTCAAGAACTGGATCAAAAACTATGAGAGTTTTTTATTCAGGAACTAATACACTGTTAGGAAAGAACTCGACAAGAGAGATAGTAAGAAAGAAAGGGGTAATCGTTCGAGGTATCATTTTGGAGATAGAGAAAGAGATGACAAGTCAACATTCTCACCACCCTCTTATTAAGGGCATTTTGGAGTTTATCTCAAAACATGTGCTATTTTACAAAAGAGTGGTGAAAATGGTATCATTTTTCACCATTTTCTCATGTATAATATATTTATTAATTGTTCAAAACGAACTGAATTTTAATAAAATTTCAACTTGGTCCCTCGTTATCCAAGTTGTATTATACATGTGTCATGGTTGGATTTAGGGGTAGGCATTTGGTTGGTTTAGTTTTGTTTTCATATAACCAAACAAAACCGTTATTTTAATTGGTTCGGTAATAATAAACAAACCAAAATAATAAAAATCGGTTCGAATCATTTTGATTTACTTTGAATCGTTTTCAAGTTGCTCCGTCACTAATGTAGCATATTGTATTGAAATCATAACACTAAGTTCAAGGTATCAAGACTGAGAAGTAAGGGAATTGAAGAAAGGGAGAAATTAATTTATGACCAATGAAAACATTGAAAATTCATTTTTATCCACATATGTAAAAAAATATATTTTTAGCTAGTAATGATTTCACATGGCACTAGTGTTGATTTTACGAAACTATAAATTATAATTTCACGAAGATTTACTCGTGATGACTTCACGTAGCTTACATGATAGTTTCACGTAGATGTAGCTAATATGACATCTTCTGAAAAGCAACAAACTTTAAAGTTCGAAATCGATTTTCTACTCACAAACCGGATTGCGACAAAATTTATTATTGTGATGTTTTGGTTTCAAGAGAGGTGGTAGGAAAACAAATTAGCGAGAGAAATGAGTGGAAGAGGAGGGAATAAGAAGAAGATGTAGTTTGAGGGGTGATGTGGCCAAAAGCACTTTTTTTTAATGAAGATGGTCAAAAATGATTTTTTTTTTTCACGTATGCAGTTAAAAATAAAGTTTCAATGAATGCTTCTGGTCGTGGGGTTTCCGCATTTGAAAAAAAAGGTGGGACGTGCCGCCCGGGGCTTTGCGAGAAAATTTCTAAAGAATGTTTATTAATTTTATTTTCCTTAAAATATATGTATTTAATTTAGAATTTATAAGAGTTTGATGAATTTTTTTTAAGTGATAGATTTTGGTGACAGATTTAATAGGTTCCATGTAAATTTTATAAAATTTTTGTATAGAATTTGTTGGATTTCTCCACATATTTATATGAAATTGAATGAATTTTTAATTATTTGTATTGAAAAAAATAGTATTTGATTAATAACAGTCTGAAATCCATCAAATTCTATGAAATTAAAGTAAGATTAGTCATGTGACTTTTTATCAATGGTTTTTTTAATACACTTAGATTTTAATGAATTGTTTAAAAATCTGAATTGAATACACGCAAATTCTTTATAAGTCTGAATTAAATACATCCAGAATTCGATAGACTTTTAAATTCCAATCAATTATAGATTGAATACACCCTTTTTAGTGTTGTAAAAGAATTTTATTAATAAAAATATAAATTATTTATTTATTTAAGAGTACAATCATAACGGGAGATATTTACTCTCAGGGGATAAAACTACTCATACATACTAGTAAGTGCATACGACAAGACTTGTACCCTCACTACTAAGGTTGAAGGAAGGTATACTAACTATTTAACGTATGAATGGACGTGCAATTTAAAAACTTAATTAAAAATTAATTAACTAATTTTAAATATTTATTTATCTCATTTTTATCTAGTAAAACGCTTTAAACTTTATTTATTAAATATTTACATTGTTAATATAAGAATTTATTAATTATTTATTATTTGTAATTAAAAAATTTAAATGATTAGTATTAAGTAGACTTAAATTTATAATTGTGTAGAAAAAAATCATTTATAAAATTAAGATATTTAGATTATATAAATTTTATTTCCAAAATCTTGATTGGACTGGAGCCTAGCTAAGCTCATGGGTACGCTAATGTACTCTATGGCAGTTAGGATCGAAATACTGTAGATCAATCAATTATTGCACGTAATGACTAATTAAGTCGTCAAAAAGAAAAAATGACCGGACAGCACTTTCACCTAACAAATGAAAAAGGATACACGTAGCCAATTGTCTAGAAATATCTTTTTTTATAAAGTTAATTGAAAGAACTGGTTAAAAGGAGTTTTGTCTTTTACAGAAATAATTAAAAAAATTGAGTCCAATTTTTTTATGGCACTCAATTAAATTGAGTTTGTAAAAATATTACTAAATTAGTAAATTTAGTAAAATATGTTACCTCCAAAAATAAATATGAAAGAAATAAAAATTTTTGAAATGAAAAAAAATAGAGGTGTTAGAATATATCATAGCCAAATGAGGCCATAAATCTAATAGAGATTTTTTTTATAAAAAAAAGGTGTTGGAATAGATCAGGGTCAAGTAAGTTTTCACTTGGCCGTGATCTATTTAGATCACAGTTCTTTTATCATGATTTAAATAGATTACGGCAAAAAAAAATAGATCATGGTAAAAA
The DNA here is from genome assembly GCA_003430845.1 of Xanthoceras sorbifolium. Taxonomy (NCBI): domain Eukaryota; kingdom Viridiplantae; phylum Streptophyta; class Magnoliopsida; order Sapindales; family Sapindaceae; genus Xanthoceras; species Xanthoceras sorbifolium. Next base: position 19,002,213 of record CM010622.1, on the reverse strand, counting down.
AAAAAATTAGATTATGTTCAAAGAAAAATTAGGTTATGGTCAAAGAAAAATTTGTAAAAAAAATTAATTTTGTTTTATTTGTGTAGTTCCCATTTTCTTTTTAATTTTTTTAAAAAGAGATTGGTAGGAAACTTAAAGAGTTATAGAGAGAGAAGATAAGTATTCGTTCAAAGTAAATAAATATTTAATGAGCAAGAAGAAAAATAATTCTGAGAACTTAACAAATACAAATAAATTTAAATAAGATATTAAATGAATTTGAATAAGAGAAAAATTACTTAATAAAAATAAAATAAAATTTATATAAAAAATAATGTTATTTCTTAAATTTTTATTAATTTAGTATCATTCTTATAAAATGAGTTGATTTTTGTGATATATTTGACAAATCTCCCTACTTCTGTTTTGGGTCATTATTTTCTCTCAGCTCTTTTCTCTACTTTGATATTGATGTGCTACTTCAAAGAAGTAATTCTTATTGTAACGCGTGTTATAGGTAGAAAAATGTGTAATGTAATGGCTTCATGCCACCCACCAACTTACTTTCTTTTTTTTTTTTTTCAAAGAGAAAGATTTCATTCAACCGAAGTGGGGCTGAAATCATCCAAAATTATAGAAGAAATGAAAGGAGAATACTCCTCTAAGCAAACAGAAAAATCAGAAATAGAACAACTTAAATGAGCTAAAGAATGAGCTGTAGGTTAAAAAGAAAACGTATAAAGCGGAGGTTTTAAAATTTTTTTCTTTTTACTTTTGAAAACATTTTTTAAGAACCGATTTATTCATATGTGATTTCAAACGATTTAATATTTTTATTTCGTTCTTGATTGGATTGATCCCTTTTGTAACCAGTAAATCTTCTGAGCTAAGACCCGCTGACAACGCGTGTGTGGACACGTTACGGATACGGAGATGGATGAGGAAAAGACAAGCAAAGAAGACAACACCTTGTTCTTCTATGGCCAACCACATCCTATAAGAAAGCAAGAAGAAGAAAAACTTTTTCTTTTCTTTTCTATGTTGGCCGAACCCTCTTTGTGCCTAGGGTTTTGTTTTTTCACTTGCGTGCTTTTTCTGATATAATGACTTGTAGGAACCGTTTTTCCGTTCTACTGGTCATACAGTGGAAATAAGATTTTAAAATTTTTATACAGATTGCAAAAACAATCTGTAACCAGTAAAACTTTGGAATTATATTTTCGGAATAATAAAAATAATATATATCACATATATATTTATTTTATATACAGAAAATCGTAATCAATGAAATAAAAAAAAAAATTAAAGAACATACCACCGTTGGAGGCTCCTTCATATTTTTTTCTGCAGCTCCTAGTCTGTACCACTACGTCTTCCTTACTATATCATGGCCCCGGTAACTTGCGTGTGGGCGCGTCACGTTGTCAAGATCAGTGAAGAGGTTGAATGGAAAAAAGAGTTGGAGAGATACTGTATCTCTTCGGTCACTTTTCTTTTTTCTGTATCTCTTACGTAAAAAAACTTTGAACGTAAAACTCATTGATTCAGTTGTCTGTTAAATTAAAAACTCTTTTTTAATATATATATTTAAGTTATTAAATTAATAAAAACTCTTTTTATTAATTTATCAGTAACTTTTGAATTTAAACTTTTTAAATTCAATTTTATTTTATTTTATTTAATAAATGAGATAATCCTATTATCTCTTTATTCAAAATAAAAAATAAAATAAACTATTATCGGACTTTTGAATTTAAACTTTTTAAATTCAAATTTATTTTATTTTATTTAATAAATGAGATAATCATATTATCTCTATATTCAAAAAATAAAAATAAACTATTATCAGACTTTTGAATTTAAACTTTTTAAATTCAAATTTATTTTATTTTATTTAATAAATGAGATAATATTATCTCACTATTCAAAATAAAATATCAACTATCCCCTCATCTTATGGCTAATTACATAATTAAATAATCTTATTATTTAATTGTTATAATTGTCATTATTTAATTAATTGAATAATCACATCACTCAATTAACTCCTGACACGTGTCACTTTCGCAACACTATTACTTGGACCATCCAATTAATTATACGTGACCCTTGTTACCTAAATGGATCGGACTAGTAAGGGGACCTAATGGATCCACAGTATTTTGAGCTCCAATAATCCTCAGAATCATTAATTGAACTCTTTAATTAATATTTCTTGATTATCAACTCCGGTATTATTCCACTAAAAATCCGAAGCTGCATTCTCTCAACTGCGGACGCTTTTACACAGACCGATATCACTCGGTGTCCATCGATATAGCTATTACATATGGTGTGACCCTCCACAGTAGTTCATAATTAAAGCTGGGTCATAATGTCTGTTATACCCCTCTAATTATATATATCCTTTCAGCACCGTTAATTCTCTAATAAACAATAAATCCTATTTCCTCACGGAATCAGGAGAGTGCTCATATTGTTCAAGCCCCGAATCAACTGTTAAGGGAATTACTCTCTACTTCTCACAAGAAGGAGTGGATTCCACTATTGTGTACAAATCTTTCCAGCCACAAGCCAAATTGCAATCCCAACATATGGAGAATATTGATTGGGAATAATCATCCGACCTCACCCATGGTATATCAAAGATCACGATCTAACCTGAAGGAGTCGATAAGATACTCAGGATTGAGATCACCCACATATAGCCATCATAAGTTGATGTATATGAATTTCATCGGTAAACGGATCTTGGTGAGAGATTTATATAGATCATGGCCCAGTCCTATATGATCACATCATACAAGGTGCCTCCATTCCCATATCTCTATATGAATGATTCAGGATAAAATCATCGTACAATACAGAATGGACCGCAGCTATAGATTAACTACAAATAAAGTACCCAGCTTTATTTGCTATCTATGGACTCTTTAGATTGCATATCTCTTACTGACAATCATATACACAGTACGAGATTACATCTGGCAATCTAGGATGTTATAATGCATAAGTTTATATAATATAAATGACACAATAAGAATTAATTGAACTATTCTTTTATTTATTTATAAATATATTTACAAAATTATATCTTTAGGGCAAAAATCCCAACAATCTTACACTTGCACTAAAGCATGTGAGGCATAAGACGCAACCCTAGACCTTCTAGGTGACCCAGGAATACATTAGCCGGTAAGGTCTTCGTAAATGGATCAGCATGATTGTCTTGCGAGGCTATCTTGGTGACGATCACATCTCCTCTCTGCATTATCTATCTAATTAGATGATACTTCCTTTCTATATGCTTCCCTCTTTTATGGTTTCTTGGTTCTTTGGAATTAGCCACAGCACCACTGTTATCACAGTAAAGTGTGATGGGCCTATCCATATCTGGAATAACTTCCAGATCACTCAAGAACTTACGGAGCCAAACAGCCTATTTAACAGCTTCACAAGCGACTACATATTCGGCTTCCATGGTAGAGTCAGCAATGCAAGATTGCTTAATACTTCTCCACACAATGGCTCCACCACCCAGGGTGAAAACGGATCCAGACGTGGATTTCTTAGAATCCATGTCTGACTGAAAATCAAAATCTGTGTATCCTAACGGGATCACATCCTGTCCAGAATACACGAGCATATAGTTTCTCGTTCTCCGAAGATACTTGAGAATGGTCTTGACTGCAACCCAATGATCTAATCCCGGGTTGGACTGGTATCTGCTGACTACTCCCACTGCATAGCAGATGTCCGATCTCGTGCATAACGTAGCATACATGAGACTTCCTACTGCAGATGCATAGGGCACACTTCTCATATCCTCAATGTCTTGAGGTGTCTTAAGACATTGTTCCTTAGACAAGTGAACTCCATGCCTAAAAGGTAAATTACCTTTCTTGGAGTTCTGCATCAAAAATCGAACAAGAATCTTATCGATATATGATGCCTGAGACAGTGTTATGAGTTTGTTCTTACGATCCCTTATAAGTTGGATCCCTAGAACATAACTTGCCTCTCCCAAATATTTTATTTGGAATTGGCTAGCCAGCCAGCCCTTGACGTCAGACAACACTCTAACATCATTCCCAATGAGTAGGATGTCATCTACGTATAGGACTAAGAAAACTATCTTTTTGTCAATGATGCGCTTGTATACACAAGGCTCATCAACGTTTTGCTCGAAGCCATAGGTTTTGATCACATCATCAAACCTTATGTTCCAAGATCTAGATGCTTGCTTAAGTTCATAAATGGACCTTTGCAGCTTGCAAACTTTTTGCTCTTGATTTGGGGACACGAATCCCTCTGGTTGCATCATATAGATATTTTCGTCAAGATTGCCATTTAAAAATGCAGTCTTGACGTCCATTTGCCAAATTTCATAATCGAAATAGGCTGCAATGGATAAGAGAATCCGAATAGACTTAAACATGGGAACTAGCAAGAAGGTCTCTTCATAATCAACTCCCTCTTTTTGGGTATAACCCTTAGCTACTAGCCTTGCCTTGAAGGTCTCTACCTTCCCATCTACTCCTCTCTTTCTCTTGTAGATCCACTTACACCCAATGAGTTTTACCCTATCCAGTAAGTCTATAAAATCTCAGACTGAGTTGGTGTACATAGACTCCATCTCGAGATTCATGGCTTTGAGCCATTCCTCTTTATTAGGATCTTCCACTGCATTCTTAAATGACAATAGGTCATCCACAATATCAGTAGAGATAACATCTTGTCCCTTATCTATACCTAAATAGCGTTCAAGTTGTATCACAACCCTCCCACTACGTCTAGGTGGTAGTGTATCCCGATTAGGAATCATCTGACTCTCAGATGTTTGTGGATCAACAACTCTTGTTGATAGAGTGCTGGTCTCACCAGGCTCCAGTTCATTTAACACAATCTTGGATCAAGGCTTATGGTCACTAAAATAGTTGTCCTCAAGAAACGTTGCATCTGTCGATACAAACACTTTGTTATCTTCAGGACTATAGAAGTATTCGCCTCTGGTCTCTTTGGAGTATCCTACAAACAGGTAGACTGCAGATTTGGAGTCTAGCTTTCCACTTCTGTTCTTCAGCACGTGTGCTGGACACCCCCATATGCGTCGCAAACTAACTTTATGACCATTCCACAACTCTAGGAGAATTTTACGAACAGATTTGGATGGCACTACATTCAAAATGTATGCCGCTGTTTGTAATGCATATTCCCAGAAAGAATTTGGTAATGACGAGAAACTAATCATAGATCTCACCATTTCCATTAGGGTTCTATTTCTTCTCTCTGCTACACCATTTTGCTGAGGTGTACCCGGAGCTGTGAGTTGGGATACTATCCCATGCTCAACCATAAAGTCTTTAAAACTCTTGGTCAATGTACTCACCCCCACGATTCGATCGTAGAGACTTGATAGTCTTACCTAACTGATTCTCAACTTCAGCTCGGAATTCTTTGAACTTTTTAAAAGTTTCCGACTTACGTTGCATCAGGTAGACATATCCGTATCTAGAGTAGTCATCTATAAAAGTGACATAATACTCATAACCACCCTTAACTTTAACATTCATCGGTCCGCAGACATTAGTATGTATAAGCTCTAGTGGCTCTTTAGCTCTAAGGCCTTTTCCAGGAAAAGGTCTCTTAGTCATCTTACATTTTAAACAAGATTCACAGACAGGTAAGGTGCCAACCTTTAACTCGCTTAAAGGTCCGCTTTTTACTAGTTTGTCTATCCGGTCAAGGTTAATATGACCAAGCCTTAGATGCTAGAGATACGTGTCATTATCTAGAGAAATCTTATATCGTTTGGTTTTAGGTTTTTCAACCTTAAACAATTCGGTGTTGAGCAGTATTGTATGTATTAACGGTCTTAACACATACAAATTGTTTTCATTAATTCCTGAACAAATATTCAGACCATTCTTTGAAATAATAACAGATTTATTATTAAAAGAAACATAATATAATTGTTCTAACAATTTAGAAAGGGAAATTAAATTCCTTGTAAATCCAGGAATATTATAAACATTGTTCAAAAGTAAAAATCTAGTATTATTACAAAAATTCAATTTTATTGAACCCACTGCTCGAGCCGACACGACATCCCCCGACCTCACACGCATCGAGAAGGCTCCCTCCTCTACCTGTGTCCAAGAATCAGTCCACTGCAAAGAAGAACAAACATGGTTAGTGGCCCCCGAATCAACTATCCAGGGTGAAGAATCATCTTCTACTAAACAAGATTCAAGAACTAGTAAATCATATTTACCTTTATGCTTTTTCTTCTTGGCTACCTCCTCTAGGTATTGAGGACAGTTCCTCTTCTAGTGCCCGACCTTGTTACAATGGAAACATTTTCCCTTGTCTTTGTTGGTGGAGGTGCCCTTCTTTTTGCTTTGGGCTTTCTTGGGCTTGGGCTTACCTTTAGCCTTTCCAGCAGACTTCTTCCTCTTTTTATTTCTAGAGGAGGAAGATGGTTCGGCAACATTTGCCTCACTGGTCTTTACCTTACTGTCCTTTGTCAAGGCCTCGAAGGTAGCGAGCTTATTGAGCAACTGAGTGAGACTGAACTGCAACTTGTTCATCCCGTAGTTGCTCTTAAACTGATCGAAACTCTTCGAAAGAGTTATCAGTCTGATGCTCACTTGACTAGGTTCATCAATGGCCCTGCCATTGATTTCTGCCGTGTTGAAGTAGGACATCATGGTCAGGACATGTTCCGGAACAGATGTACGTTCCTTCATGCGAGCGAGCATAGCGGCACGAACAGCTTCATGGCGCTTTTGCTCAGAGAGTTGCCCGAACATAGCCTGCAATGACTCCATGATTTCGAATGTTGTAGTCATTGCTTCGTGCTTTGTGACAAGCACTTTTGTTATAGAAGCTACCAGATATGTACGGGATTTCTCATCAGATGAGACCCATCGCTGGTATGCCCACAAACTCTTTTTGGGGCATTGGCAGCAGGCTGTGGAGGACATTCCTCCGTAAGTACAAACTTAAGGTATTTGGTGACTAAAATCGCGTCTATGTTAAGTTTCCACTTTGTATAGTTATCAACAGTTAGTTTGTCGTGTGCAAGTATTTGTAATAACGCAGACGAAATTATTGCTGAAAATTAAATAAAAATCCATTCAGTCATTTATTAAAAACAAGTGTTAATGCTTTGGCATAAATTTAAACATGATGCATGTACATGTTTAACGAACTAAAACTACCCCAATAAAAACAATTACTATGCCACGATAATCCAATATATCGCAAAGAAGTGCCGCCTTAAGGTCGGTCAAGTCCTTGCATATTGGACCGAGACATTCTCAATCTAATAATATTCTAGAATAACTCTTATTCCATATTATTTAACCATCGTTTATTTAGTCAGGTTTTCGATTAACCACATTTAATCTAAATCTTGTGAATGTAACCCATCATTTCAGATCTCATGGGCTTAACTCGAGAGTGCCACCTTAGGGTCAGTCAAATCCGAAATACCCCCAGAAATCCTATCCGTTAGGAAGTCAACCTTGGTATTGATCTTCGTGGAAACCCTTCTTAGGGAGGACGAAAGTAAAGCCGTCACGAGGCCCCACTCGGATCTCACGGTGTTGAACTAATGATGGAGACTGCGAGATATATATTTCATATATCCCTCTTCCACTCACTATTTTAAAACTTAGGGTTTTCTTTTTGTTAATGCACCTAGACTCTACGGGATCAAACAACTAATTTTAATCAAGTTATTTAGGGCATTAACTAATTTATTATTAGAATCATATTCTAAATAATTATGATTTTTAACACTTAAAAATCTATAAGTGAAAAATCTAAACTTAGGTAAACGTTTTACTAAAATTAGATTATTAATTTGGTGTTTACCAAGTTCTAACTATTTAAAATTCTAACATTTTATTTGGTTCATTTATTTATTAGGTGATTAATCATATTAAACTCAATTTAATAAATGAATATATTAATCTAAATTTATTAAACACTTTAATAACAGGATTAATATTAAAAGAATTATTCAGTTTTTAACTATTAAAAACTAATTATTTTTCATAGTAAATTATAAATATATTATTTACTATTTTAATCACATTAAAACAAATAATATATAAATACTATGATGCATGTATGACAACATATAGTTGTGTAGGCACACTTAAATCTAAATAACATGTATATGCATGATAATACTAAATTATCACATAATAAAGTATACATGAGTTGACTGAGTGTTGTAGATTATTTAACCTAAAAAAAATTAAAAAACTAAATTACAAAAATAACTCCAAGGCATTCCTTAGTCTTCTTGTAACTTCATAATCTTCAAGTCTCTTCAGGAATCTCTGATTTATCTCACGAATTCAGGACATTAATTGATTTGCGCACTAAATACTAGGATTTGTGCATATGACGTCATGTACTGTGCAATAGCTGATTTCATTTTTTTTTATATGACATCAGATACTGTGCAATAAAAAAAATTATCAGCTAACCAAACTCTTTGGCTTTTTGCACATGACATCAGCACCAAACTTTTTTTTTTTTTTTTTTGCTTTTCGCACATGAATCAGTGCACATATACACGGTGGCTGATTTTTGCACATGACCAGCGCACCATACTTTTGCACACACTTGTGCGCATGATACTAGACACTGGCGCAAAAAATGTGTCTTGTGTTCGCAGCTAGTTGATTCATTTTTGGATTATAACTTGTTTTTCAATTTCCAGCATCTTCGTCTTTGATTTTATTTTATAAAAAAAAATAATACAAAGAAAAAAAAAAAAGAAAACTGGAAAAATAAAATTAATTAATTTACAATTTAATAACATCTAAATCCACAACACCATAAAAAATTACGACCAACTATATTTAAAATTAAACTATTTAATTTAAACAATTATACACTCAAATAAAAAATATTGTGCCTACACAATCATACATTAGGAGTATCGAAAATAATTTTCCGTTCTGAAAATAAATCTAGCTCTGATATCAATTGTAGGAACCGTTTTTTCATTCTACTGGTCACACAGCGGAAATAAGATTTTAAAACTTTTATACAAATTGCAAAACCAATTTGTGACCAGTAAAACTTTGGAACTATATTTTCGGAATAACAAAAATAATATATATCACATATATATTTATTTTATATACAGAAAATCGTAATCAATGAAAGAAAAAAAAATTAAAGAACATACCACTGTTGGAAGCTCCTTCGTATTTTTTCTGCCGCTCCTAGTCTGTACCACTACGTCTTCCTTGCTATATCCCGGCCTCGGTAACTTGTGTGTGGGCGCGTCACGTTGTCAGGATCAGTGAAGAGGTTGAATGGAAAAAAGAGTTGGAGAGATACTGTATCTCTCCGGTCACTTTTCTTTTTTCCGTGTCTCTTACGTAAAAAAACTTTGAACGTAAAACTCTTTGATTTAGTTGTCTGTTAAATTAAAAACTCTTTTTTAATATATCTATTTAAGTTACTAAATTAATAAAAACTCTTTTTATTAATTTATCAGTAACTTTTGAATTTAAACTTTTTAAATTCAAATTTATTTTATTTTATTTAATAAATGAGATAATCCTATTATCTCTTTATTCAAAATAAAAAATAAAATAAACTATTATCAGACTTTTGAATTTAAACTTTTTAAATTCAAATTTATTTTATTTTATTTAATAAATGAGATAATCATATTATCTCTATATTTAAAAAATAAAAATAAACTATTATTAGACTTTTGAATTTAAACTTTTTAAATTCAAATTTATTTTATTTTATTTAATAAATGAGATAATCCTATTATCTCATTATTCAAAATAAAATATCAAATATCACCCTCCTCTTATGACTAATTACATAATTAAATAATCTTATTATTTAATTGTTATAATTGCCATTGTTTAATTAATTGAATAATCACATCACTCAATTAACTCCTGACACGTGTCACTTTCGCAACACTATTAGTTGGACCATCCAATTAATTATACGTGACCCTTGTTACCTAAATGGATTGGGCTAGCAAGAGGACCTAATGGACCCACAGTATTTTGAGCTCCGATAATCCTCAGAATCATTAATTGAACTATTTAATTAATATTCCTTGATTATCAACTCCGGTATTATTCCACTAAAAATCCGAAGCTACATTCTCTCAACTGCGGACGCTTTTACACAGATCGATATCACTCGGTGTCCATCGATATAGCTATTACATATGGTGTGAACCTCTACAGTAGTTCATAATTAGAGCTGGGTCATAATGTCCGTTATAGCCCTCTAATTATATATATCCTTTAAGCACCGTTGATTCTCTAATGAACAATAAATCCTGTTTCCTCACGGAATCAGGAGAGCGCTCATATTGTTCAAGCCCCGAATCAACTCTTAAGGGAACTACTCTCTACTTCTCACAAGAAGGAGTGGATTCCACTAATGTGTGCAAACCTTCCCAGCCACAAGCCAATTCGCAATCCCAACATATGGAGAATATTGATCGGGAATAATCATTCGATCTCACCCATGGTATATCAAAGATCACGATCTAACCTGAAGGAGTCGATAAAACACTCAGGATTGAGATCACCCACATATAGCCATCATAAGTTGATGTATATGAATCTTATCGGTAAACGGATCTTGGTGAGAGATTCATATAGATCATGGTCCAGTCCTATATAATCACATCATACAAGGTGCCTCCATTCCCATATCTCCATATGAATGATTCAGGATAAAATCATCGTACAATATAGAATGGACCGCAGCTATAGATTAACTACAAATAAAGTACCCAGCTTTATTTATTATCTATGGACTCTTTAGATTGCACATCTCTTACTGTATCCATATGTATATGACAATCATATATACAGTACGAGATTACATCCGGTAATCTAGGATGTTATAATGCATAAGTTTATATAATATAAATGATACAATAAGAATGAATTGAACTATTCTTTTATTTATTTATAAATACATTTATAAAATTACATCTTTAGGGCAAAAACCCCAACATGACTCTTTAATATCAGTCTCTAGGGTTTAGATTTGACCACGTCAAATAGGATTCTAAATCCTATTTAATTTGGTCACCACTAAAGTTTGAACTCTTGATCTCTAGAGACAATTAAATAATCTTATTATTTAATCACTCTCTTTTATTTTGTCAATGTTCGATATTGCAACCTCCTATTTAATAATTAAGTTAACAATTATGAATTATTTATCTTTATTTAATTATTAAATCATTAATTAAATAATTATATTATTTAATCAATTTTATTTAATTAAAATGCATTACTTTCGTAATACTATTAATTGGACTATCCAATTAATTTACCGTGAATCTCGTTACCAACAACCTTAAGGGCTAGCAAGGGGACCTAATGGACATACAGTTTTGAGCTCCAATAATGCTTAGAAATATTAATTAAAACTCTTTAATTAATATTCCATGATTATTAACCTCGAAGTTCTTCCACTAAAAATCCGAGGCCGAACTCTCGAAACTGCAGATGTTTTACACAGTTTGAAATCTCAATATCCATCAATATAGCTAATTACATATGGTGTGATCCTCCACAAGTAGTTCATAGCTAGTGCTAGGTCATAATGTCCATTATACCCCTTTATTAATATCTTTGCTTTTAAGCACCGTTGATTCTCTAATGAACAATTAAATCTTATCTTCCTTAAGGAAGAATGAGAGCGCTCATAATTGTTCAAGCCACAAATCAACCCTTAAGGGAACTACTCATCTACTTCGGTCAAGAAAGAGAGGATTCTGATATTGTGTTCAGACCTTCCCAGCCATAAGTCAAACCACAACTCCAAAATATGGAGGTATTGATCGAGAAAACTATATTTGATCTCACTCATGGTAAATCAAAAGTCACGATCTAACCTGAAGGAGTCGATAAGACACTCAAGATTAAGATCACTCATAAATAGTCATCATATGTCAATATATATGAATATTATCTACTAACGGATCTTGCTGAGAGATTCATTTAAATCGTGGCCTAGTCCTATATGATCTCATCATATAAGGTGCCTCCATTCTCATGTCAACTATACGAGTGGTCTAAGATAAAACCATTGTACATTATAGAACGAACCGAGCAGTCAATTAACTACAAACAAAGTATCCAACTTTGTTTGCTATCTACAGATTCTTCAGATTGCAAGTCTCAAAATGAATTCTCTTGTATATGACTTTTATGTACTCGGATTGAGATTGCATTTAGCAATCTTGGATGTTACGCGCACAATATATAAACGTATGAATTTGAATAAACACACTTTTATTTGAATAAATAACAATTACTTTTATTAATGTTTAATCTTATTTACAATTACAAGTCTTTAGGACATAAACCCCGCAATCTCCCACTTGCTCTTAAGCAGATGAGACATGTCTTGTAGACCTAAACCTTCTAGGTGACCTTTAAACACTTTAGCTGTTAAGGTCTTCGTAAATGGATCAGCCGGGTTTTCCTACAACGTGATCTTCGTTACAGTCACGTCTCCTTTCTGCACTATCTCTCTGATGAGATGATATTTCCTCTCTATATGCTTCCTTTTTTTTATGGCTTCTTGGTTCCTTGGAACTAACCACAGTGCCACTATTATCGCAATAAAGTGTCATATGCAGGATATCCAAATATCATTAAGTGTTGTAAACTCGGCTTCCGTCCATTCCACAACTTATGCGGTGTTTGAGGAACCGACTTAGAAGGTACATCGTTTAGAATGTATATTGCAGTTTGTAGAGTATATCCCCAAAAAGAATTAAGGAGTGTTGAATAACTCAACATAGACCTAACCATGTCTAAAAGAGTCATATTTCTTCTTTCTGCCACCCTATTTTGTTGAGATGTTCTTGGCGCAGAAAACTGAGAATCGGAGAATCTATCTCAATCCTGAGATAAATGATGAACTTATAGTTGCAAGTGTTGTCATTTGAGCTATCAATGAGTACGATTATATGCAATAGTCTATCCTCGATAGTTTCGTTGTATTCATTTGTTAATCCTATAGGACTTCATTTATATATATGAACATCGTGGTTCTATTTATCAAATGAAAGTAGAATACCATTACATGGGTCTTTTGAGGTATTGAATATTAAATCTTAACGTTAACTTTTCAGCAGTGTCTATTGAAACATGCCTTCTGGAAAAGTCAAAATATCCAAGTTAAAAAATATAGTCATGATTAAAATTGGTAACTAGAAGAGCTATAGACGATCTATGAGCTCTTGGCGATTATTGGTATTCTTCACGAGGATACACTATCTCCTAAAAGATTGTCTATGATATGAATGAGAAACACTATCTTATTCTATCTTTTTTTAAGAGTTCAATTTTGGTTTTTAGTGGAATTAACTAAAATTAATAGATTGAACCTAAATGAATCATTTGACGATTGTGATTAGGTTGTGCCTATTGGATCTTAAATTTAGATAGTCCGCCAAGATCCCCAATCTACATGAACTTGCATGAGTAACTTAATATATTTAACTAGACCAAATGCGCGGTCCATTCAGAATTGTTTTTGGGTTATGGAATCCAAAGGATTTGAAGAGGTGCGGTCATGTGTGAACAAGGCACGCTGTAACTTTTCATATACCTAAAATGGGCGGCCAAGACTGTAGGAAGTCTTGGGCAGCCCTAATTGGGTGTAATTAGCATTCAATTAATACATTAAGAATATAATTTCACATTTTAATTAAATAGGTTGCATAATTATATTAATGTATTAATTAGACATGCGGACTTGTTTCTTTTTTGTAAGAGGATAGGTCTAGTTCGCATGTGGACTTTTAATTAAAGTCTAATGGATTTAATAAAATAGAAAAATAAAATAAAGCCCATACTAGTTGATATGGGCGACTATGACTATTTAATTAGTTTAAGTTTTGTTTTATTTTATTAATTTATTAAATGGTAATTGATTAATTGATTAATTAATTATTTAATTAGTTAAAATCATTTTCAACTAAGAGAGGACTCTTAGTATCATACTTTTGTTGGAAGTATGATAAGAATTAATGACTCTATTTAATTGGTAGATAAATATGTGATTTAATATTTATCTAATTAAATAGGAAGTCATAATTAGTCATGATAAATATGTGATTCCTATTAGCATTTGGATTATGAAATTTAATTTAAATAAAATAAAAAAAGAATTTTAATATAAGTCAATAACTTAGAATTGACTATATACTGATGAATTGAGATATTATAAACTCTTTTTGACAAGGAAGTTCGGTCTAGCACAAATCCTTCTCAAAGGAGAATTCGGCCAAGCCATAAAATCCCTTGCCAAAAGGAGTTCGGCCATTTTTTGCCTTCACTTGGGCAAGAAAAATTCAGCCAACTCTAGTTTTGGTGTGTGAGAAATTCGGCCAAGCAAAAGAGAAAAATAAAAGAGCGTTTCATTTCGATAGTATACTACTAGCTTTTACATCAAAAGGCTTTGTGTACAACATTGACTTTGGTTCATGCGAGTTCTTGATCGAAATAATTGAGAATTCAAAAGTGACTAAACTCTATTTAGGTCTTTCTTGGTTTTATTGTAACTACCAAAGAAAAATATTTATTTTCTCCATCCTCAAGTATAATACAATTAAAAAAAAAGGGAGCCCACACTCTAAGGTGATTCACGTTCGTGGTTAGATTGGAAGATCTTGCGGAAAACAATTTCAACGCAACATCAATCATCACGGAAAAAGGTACAATATCTTTTATAAATATGTTAGTTAATCAAAGGTCAAGTGTTTTGTGTCAAATTAGACTACGCCCAAGTAGGCCCAAAAGTGCTGAAATGCCCAGCAAGCTCGAACAAATCAACAGTGCCCATATGAGTCAAGGTAAAACAATAAAGCCAACAAGCAAAGAAAGCCAATGAACCACGATACAACAAATGGGCCCTAATCCAACAGCCATAAAGAAGGAAGCTCTACACGAGCGGCCAATAAGAAAACACTTGGAGGAAATCAAGCACCTCTCCTCACCGGCAGTCTGGTGGTAGATCGTACAACATCCAGCCCGCATGGTAGCATCCCGCTCGTATGACATGTAGCCCGAAGCCCCAACCAAAGGAAGAATTCCAAGAATATAAGGATTCTATTCTGTCAACTAGCAGATTCCTAATCAATCTCAAACTCTCTAATTCCAGTAATTGTATTTCAATTAGACTATGATTCCTAGGGATACAATTTAATTCTTAAATCATGTAATTAGATTCCATGTAAAATAGAATGACTTCGATCCCTTCACACTATAAAAGGGAAGGATCATCTCTGTTAAAAGGGTTACAAAATTTCCCAGAAAAGAGATACGTACAAGCAAGCTCCTTACCTAACTTTTGTGAGCTCGCCTAAAATAAAAGAACAGTGGATGTAGGCATTCTTTACAAGCCGAACCACTTTAAAAACTTTTGTGTCTTTCCCTTTTTATCCATTTTCACCATTCCAATTATTGTTAATTACTATTAATTTTGGTGACCAGATTCGTACGTTTACATTTTGGCGTTAGAAGGAGGGCCCCATTTGAGGATTCAAACTTCCATTTTCGGTAAGAAACGATACTCTTAACTTGCCTCTTTTATTCTTTCAGGTAAAACCTTCCAAATCAATAGCAAGAGGCATAGGAACCCGCTCCAGAACAGTAAGGAGTAGGGATATACCTCCAGTTGGGGGACTTTTAGAGGCTTCTCACCAACCTCCAGCCCTGCCGGCCGTATTAAATGCACTGGTGGTGCCAAGCTCACCAGTCGTGGCAAACGCGGTGCCTGCTGCCCTTGTGGTTCAACTACCAACTGCAAACCCGCTAGCCGATCAACTCCATCCCCAGATAGAGCCTCAAAACCACAATCAAGCTGGCTCATACTGGACTCTAGAATTAGAAAGAATGGTAGTAGAGATATCCCGCAGCTACCATCTCTTACTGCAAAATCAACCTCCCCGCAAGGAAATCGTGAAGAGTACCTCACCACCACGTCTCAGGGGAGGTGGCGCGAACCATCTTGCCTATCATGACAGTAGGCCTCCCTACACCGGACATATGATTAATGTAAACGCCAGCGGCAAAAGGTACGTGAAATTTAATAGGGATTGTCGAGGTGCCCCAGTGCTTAGTGTGTCCCAACAACCCATGCAACTCTTGGAAGTACAGGGCCAGCGGCCTAGTTGGGGCAGCAATGGAAACGCTCACCGTGTAGTATCAGTAACTGGAATTTTCCCTGGGCCGAAACACTAAGCCACAACTTAACAGGAGGAGGTCTCCAAATGGAAGACCACGAAGGTCGCTCGATCAGCAGAATCTACCCCATAGGGAAGACAGCGCCATCTCCAGTCCGTCGACAACAACTTTTTCAGCCCTCGGATATCAGGCTTTACTATGATGGCTGGATCTATTAGAACAGCAACGAAGAGGAATTGAGCTCACCGACAGGTATATAGAGTGAAGCTCGTTTAGTTGGGAGATATATAGCGAGCCATTACCAGAACGCTTTAAGATGCCCAACATTCCTCTCTACTAGGTGACCAGCGACCCCTTCGATCACTTGGACGCCTACAATGTGCAAATGAGCCTTTTCACCACCAATAGCAGAGTTAAGTGCCGGTGTTTCCCGATAACCTTAAGAGAAATTCCAAGGAAATGGCTAAGGGGGCTTCCTACTGGCAGTATAACGATTTTGAATTTGTGCCAAGAACCTTTCCTAAATCAATACCAGACCTTAAAGAGGCATCTCATTCCTTTCTGCTACCTTGCCACGATCTTTCAAAAGTCGGAAGAGCCGCTAAAAGATTACATAGCTAGCTTCTAGAGGGAAGTTAGCTGCGTGGAAAGTCCTACCAAA
This sequence comes from Xanthoceras sorbifolium, assembly GCA_003430845.1. Classification (NCBI taxonomy): domain Eukaryota; kingdom Viridiplantae; phylum Streptophyta; class Magnoliopsida; order Sapindales; family Sapindaceae; genus Xanthoceras; species Xanthoceras sorbifolium. Next base: position 18,985,344 of record CM010622.1, on the reverse strand, counting down.
GAAAGCGTGCTCATCGGAATCACTGTTGGTTTGTGGAAAAATGGCGAACTCTACCGGCGTATATACAGTAAGTCGATAAAAATGCTCAGAGACTTCTACAAGCATTCCAACACCCACATCCGCATAGAAGAGGCATTCTGGCCCAAGAAGAACTCCAAGAAAAACCAAAGCAGGAGCCTGCGGGATAAAAGGAAGCGGAATGATAACGGGAGAAGCGACAGTAGCAACAATTGTAGCCGAGATAGGGGCTCGCAGAAAAAATGACGCTCCGTCAAACCAGGTAGCTAAGAAGGCTAGAAATGATGGTGATGTGAGGAGAAACGAAGATTGCTGCCAGACCTATGCACAATTATCCGATTACCAAGACAAAATCTTCAACACCGAGAAAAACAGGGAAGAGTTTGGGAAGCCACCCCCCTTAAGAACGCCAACACGGGCCAGGAATCCGAATAAATTTTGCACGTACCCTAATGAAATAGGGCACCGTACTGCCAACTGCTTTGAGCTTAAAACTGCAACTGAGGACCTGGTTCGGCGCAGGCGGCTCAAAGACTACGTCACATACCCAGGGAACAACAACCAATTGGGTTAGCTTACACGGAATCAATCCCGGGGGAGGTCGCTATAAAAGTTATCCATACTATACATGGAGGGCCGCATCCCGCAGAGACCTCGAACAGGTCGTTGGCGCGCTATGTGAGAGATGCCAACCACTCCATCACGGGGGTGCCTAGGGCTGGCAAAGAGCCCATAGAGCAAGACAGGACGACAACGGGAGACATAACTTTCACAAGCACCGACATGAGGAGTGTGTATTGGCCGCACGATGATGCCATTATCATTAAAGCAACTATCGAGGGAATAGCTGTACACTAAACAATGATAGATAACGGCATCTCGGTGAACATCTTATATAAAATTGTTCTCGAGAAAATGAATTTGAACCAGAATCATCTACAAACTACAAGGGAACCACTATACGATTTTACGTGAGACTCTATCATCCCCCTAAGGATAATCGTTCTACCATTCACCTTAGGAGAACTAGGCCACCAGACAACCTTCATGGTAACCTTCCTCGTTATCAATTACACAACGACCTACAATGCCATCCTAGGGAGACCAGCTCTCAACGACTTGGAAGTGGTCACCTCAACCAAACATATAACCCTCGAGTTTCCAACCCCAATAAGAGTAAGAAGTGTCCGCGGAGAATAAGAGGTAGCCAGGGCGTGCTACGAGGAAATCGTTATGATTGGGCGTCAACAGGGGCTGGAATCAGCAAACTACAAATGGAAGCACGGACTAGAAATCCCCACTATCCTCCGGAATCGGAACTCGACGACAACATCGACCCTAAGGTCATTGACGAAAATGAGGCCCTCGGCCCTGTCGGAGAATTGGAAGAAGTCTGAATAAATAAACTAAGGCCAGAAAGAATGTTGAAAATATAAGCAAACTTGACTCCAACCGAAAGAGAAAAATTGTTCGATTTCCTAAAAAGGAACCTTGACGTCTTCACCTGGACACACAGTGATATGGTAGGAATCAGCTCCGAGGTGATGGCGCACAAACTTAACATAGATTTGGCTTTCAAGCTAGTCAGGCAAAATAGGAGAGCCATGAATGCTAAAAGGTGCGTAGCCCAGAAAGAGAAAGTTAACAAACTCCTGGTCAATGGTTTTATGAGGAAGTCTTACTACCCCAGTTGGCTTGCCGACCCGGTATTGGTAACAAAGAGAACAAAAAATGGAGAACCTGTGTGGATTTCACTGACCTCAATAGGGCATACCTAAAGGACAGTTTCCCCCAGTCAAGGATCGATGAGCTGGTTGATTCAACCGCTGGACACGAGCTACTAAGCTTTATGAATGCATATTTGGGCTACAACCAGATTCCTATATTCCCAGCAGACGAGGAGCACATCTCATTCATCACATATAGAGGGCTCTACTGCTACAAAGTAATGCCTTTCGGTTTGAATAACGTAGGAGCGATGTATCAACTGTTAGCCAACATGATGTTTGCTAACCAAATAGAAAAGACCATGGAGGCATACGTAGATGACATGCTTGTAAAATTAGCTAAAGCAACCGATCATGTCATACTCTTAGAGGAGATGTTCCAAGTGCTAAAGCAATATCAGATAAAACTCAACCCTCTAAAGTGTGCTTTCGGGGTGGCCTTCGGAAAATTCTTGGGCTTTATGGTAAATCAAAGAAGGATAGAAGCAAAACCCAAGAAAATCAAGGTCTTGCGTGAGATGCAGTCACTTACCAAGCCAAAACACGTTCAATGTCTCAATGGTCAGTCGCAGCCCTTAGCAGGTTTATCTCAAAATCAACGGACAAGTATGTCCCCTTTTTTAATGTCCTGAGGGAAAACAAAAGGTTCGAGTGGACAGGAGAATGCAAGCTCGCTTTCCAGAAGCTAAAAGAATATATGGGGCTAGCTCCCTTATTGTTTAAACCCCAAGATGGCTAAAAACTCACTGTTTACTTTGCGGTGACTCAAAATGCTATAGTCGTGGTTTTGATTCGGGAAGAAAATATAATACAATTGCCCGTCTATTACGTAAGTAAAAGACTACAAGATACGGAAAGCAGGTATCCACCAATGGAGAAACTCGCATACTGCCTGATAGTGGCATCAAGAAAGTTATGTTCGTACTTTCAAGCCCACAGCATCAACGTACTCACTAGCTACCCTTTGAGACAAGTTCTGTAGAAGCCCGACACTTCGGGAAGGCTACTAAAATATGCGATAGAACTAGCACAATATGACCTGGAATACAAGCCCTTGTAGACTTCGTTGCAAAGTTCTCGTGCTTGGAGGAGGGGGATCAACGAGAGGAGCTTCAACAAGAAAATCCCTCTCCTATGATAAACAAGCAAGAGGGACCAAAATCCCCATTATGGGAATTATACGTCGACGGGTCCTCATACGATGGGATGGCTGGAGTTAGAATCCTGTTAATCAGTCCAAAAGGGCATAAAATCCATTGTGCCTTATGCTTTGGCTTCACCATATCCAACAACGAATCAGAATACGAGGCCCTCCTCGCAGGATTACGCCTAGCCAAAGAACTACATGTATGAGCAATTAAGATATATAGCGACTCACAGCTTATTATGAATCAGGTAAAACAAGAATTCCAAGCTCGTGGCGCAAACATGATAGCCTACCTACGAAAAGCCAACAAGCTCTTGGATACGTTTCAGTGGCACGAAATTCGGCAGATCCCATGATTTTAAAACACACATGTGGATGCTCTAGCTCACTTAGCGACTACCAAAGATATGGATTTACTCAACGCAGTGCCAGTCGAGCACTTGCCAGAAACCAGTATAGCAAATAAAGACACGGTCATGATAATCACGTCCGCGCCGAATTTATGGATGAACCCCCTCATCAATTACCTTTCCAATGGAATGTTGCCTACGGACAAGAATGAAGCTCGCCGCCTACGAATATTAGTAGCAAGATATGTCATCTATGATGACATGCTATCCAAACAAGGGTTCTCCTCGCCCTTATTGCGGTGTATAGATGAAGATGACGCTATTATTATCCTATATGACATACATGCAGGGGTATGCAGCAACCATGCTGGAGGGCTCTCCTTAGCCAATAAAGCCTATGCCAAGGTTTCTACTGGCCTACGATGAAGCAAGATGCCATCAACCTCGTGAAAAGGTGCAACAATTGCCAGAGGTTCACTAACATACCCCGAGCCCCATCTGCACTGCTGCACTACAGTCAGCTCACGGCCATTTACCGTATGGGGAATGGATCTAATTAGTCCCTTACAAATAGCCCATGGAAGCTGCAAACACGAGGTGGTAGCAATGGACTACTTCACAAAGTAGGTGGAAGCAGAGGCCCTCAATGAAATTTCGACAGCCAAGATCAAAATGTTTATATTGGAAAATATCGTAAGCAGATTTGGCATTCCCCAGAAAATTATCACGGACAATGGCACGCAGTTCGAAAGTCACAGATTCAGGGTGTTTTATAAGGACTTAGTCATAACAAAAAGCTTATCTGCAGTCGACCACCCATAGGCAAACAGACAGGTAGAGGCCGTTAACAAAATAATCAAGCACACCTGAAAAGCAAAACTTGAGGGGCTGAAGGGAGCCTGGGCCGACGAGTTTCCTAAAGTTCTGTGGTTGTACAGAACTATTGCAAGAAGCACCACTAGAGAAACCCCGTTCTCTATGGTATATGGAATAGAGGCTATGATCCCAGCAGAGTCCGTCACCAGCACCTATATAAAAGCCATGTTCAACGCCGAGCAAAACGAAGATCTACTCGCCATTAACCTAGACCTCATTGAGGAGAATACGGAGGCTGCTTGCCTAAAAATAGTCTTGTACCAGCAGAGAGTAGCCAGGTACTACAATAGGAAAGTCAAGGTATGACGTTTCAAAAAAGAGGACATCGTACTAAAACTACTCCTACTTGGAGCCTGCAACCCCCAAGAGGGAACCCTGGGCCCCAACTGGTAGGGGTCCTATGTCATAGACGAAGACTTGGGAAATAACGCATATCATCTCACAAACACCAACGGAGCCAGGGTCCCGCGAGCTTGGAATGCAGAACACTTAACGAAAGTATTATTAGTGACAATTGTATTTTTCCTATTTATAAAGATGACTTTTCTGCAAGCTCTCACGTTCTATCATAATAACCCTCGAACTTTGGGGGCTGGAAGAGGGCGAGAGGATAAGTAGAAAATCAAGCCTACACATGAAATGCATTATCAGCATCTCCGAAACAACAAAGCAGCAAATAGCTCTCTCCAAACAAACTGAGTATACATATTAGCAAAACCTGCCAACCTTATTGCCCTTGAGCGATCCAACTAGCAGTGTTAATAGACATACTCGAGGTGACAAACCTGAACCTACGAGCAAAAGAAGCTAATGTTGGGATTTATGCCCTAAAGCTTGTAATTGTAAATGGTTAGACAATAATAAGAATTATTCAGATTGTCATTCAAGTTTATAAATGTATTATATTCAGTAATACATTTGTATTGTGCAAGAACATTCTAGATTGTAAGATGTAATCTTATAATGAGTATATGATGGTTGTATACAAAGAGGATTCATTTTGAGAAGTGCAATCTAAAGAGTCTGAAGAGAGCAAACAAAGCTGGGTACTTTGTTTGTGATTGATCTACTGCTGCGGTCCATTCTGTAAAGTATGATAGTCTTATCCTAGACCGCTCATGTAGTTGACATGAGAATGGAGGCACCTTATATGATGAGATCATATAGGACTGGGCCACGATTTATATGAATTTCTCACCAACATCCGTTAGTAGATGAGATTCATATATAATCGACAAACTATGGCTATTTATAGGTGATCTTAATCCTGAGTGTCTAATCGACTCCTTCAGGTTAGATCGTGGCTTTTGATTTACCATGAGTGAGGTTGATGAGAATCTCGACCAATATTTCCGTATCTTGGAGCTGCGGTTTGGCTTGTGGCTGGGAAGGTTTGAACATAATAGTATAATCCACTCCTTCTTGATTGAAGTAGATGAGTAGTTCCCTTAAGGGTTGATTCGGGGCTTAAACGATTATGAGCGCTTTCCTTCTTCCGTGAGGAAGACAGGATTTAATTGTTCATTAGAGAATCAATTAATAGTGTTACGAAAATAATGCGATTTAAATAAAAGAAAATAATTAAATAATGTGATTATTTAATTAATTAAATATTTAATAAAATAATAGAAATTAATAATTATGAATTATTAATTCTATTTATTAAATATGAGGTCATGTGATTAAATAATGACTAGAACAAAAGAATTAAAATAATTAGATTATTTTAATAGTCCAAAAGGTCACAGGTTCAAGTCTTTAGTGAGACAAAAAATAAATAGGATTTAGAATCCTATTTTGACTTGGTCAAACTAAAACCCTAAAGGACTACTATATAAGTGTTATATAGGTAGGAAAAAACCTAACCTAACACACAAGTGAAAAAGAAAGAGAATTCGGCCACCAAAGAGAGAAGAAAAGAAAAAAAAAGGTTTTTTCTAACTCTCCCCTCTTTTGTAGGATTCGGTCGGCGTTCTTTTTACGTGACCTCCATCTCTTGCCGTGACGTGCCCACGCACACGTTGTCAGACTGCGGGTCATAGCTCAGAAGATCTAGTGGTAGATCGAGGAATCAGAAAAAGAAAATCAAGAAAAAGGTATGTAGTTTCTAAAGTCTTTTTCTACGTATATACAGGAACGCGTTCCTAATTGAAAAAAGTTTTCAATATAAGAAAAATTTTTGAAACCCAATTTCGCATGTTATATGATAATCAAAATTTTTTCTAAAACTCTCTTCAGCTAAGGTCGCAGTCGCGGTCATGCAGCCAGATGCTATATAGAAGATCGTTTTAAGCACTCTAAAAAACACCCTTTTTCTCCTCCTTCTTCTCAACGAGCTCACCAGTCTTTTTAGTAAGGTTGTCATTGGCCCGCTTAACTTCCTCCTCCAGCTCATGAATCTTGCTCTTATACTCTGTTACGGACGTTTCTATGCTAACTCTGATGGCCTCACACCTCTCGGCCAATTGTTTCTCACATTCTGCCCTCGTAGCGAGCTCCTTCCTAACAATCTCCAGCTCCTCATTAAGCCTCTTGTTCTCCGTTTCATTCTTTTCAGTCTCAGGTATATCTCTGTAAATGAGGCAAGAAGTCTAATAAGAAAAAGGAAAGTTAGAAAACCAATTCCCCATAAAGTTAGGAGGAGATTATAGGCAAATACTTACCACGAGGTTATGGCGAAACACAATGTGACAAAGCTCTAATCCCGTATCATCCTCAATACGCTTGCTCAGGCCTTTTGTAAGGTAATCACCGAAGACCGCAGGAGCCTTGTCCTCAAATTCTCTTGCAAAAAGGCCAAGTGGAGCGAGGTGAGGACTTTTCTTCTACGGATTGCATCCCCGTCGTCACCAGGAGGATGGAAGCCACGCCTTTTCCTTTGTCACCAGCTACGAGAATAATCGATGAGGGAGGCAGCGATGATAAGGGCCCGCTACCTTGTCCTGCCGCCCATACCTTGGCCCTCTTCATAGGAATAACAGGACAAGGGGCGCTTGTTCCTTTCCTAACCTCAGGGCACTTTAGGGTTTTTAGCTTTGCCATCTTTCTTTGGCCTGATTTTTGCATTTCTGTTTGTCCTGATAACTGGCGATGGGCTCTCTTGCGAACGGGCTCCTGGATTTGCTCGTTGGATTCTATCTTCTCGTTCTCCGAGCTTGAGGAAGGCGCGTCATCAGCCTTTTGGATATCTCGCTCCGTGTTAAGCTGCTAAACCTCGTTAGGATTAGGAGCAAGCCCAAAACCCACCAAAAGCCCCTCAGTGACTCTCTTAAACTTGGTAAGATCATCCGGTTTTGTCGGGAGCGAGTCTAAAAGGCCATTTAAGTATTGGTTTTTCCTCCTCGCAGAGCATAGGACTTTGGCCCATACCACATACAAAAGAAAAGCAGTTTGTTAGAAGAGAAATAACCAGGCCGGACGAACAAAGAGTACCTCTTCACAAGGTGGAGTTACTGGGCAACGAGACAAAACGTTTCTGTCTGAGAGATTTGATCTCGGGGCCCTTAATAAAGAAGTAGGCCGCTTTGTAAGTTCATACGTTAGATTTAATTTCCGTCTACAAGAGCTCCCGATATTCATTGGCCCATACGGGGAGGTAGTATATCTGTTTATGCCGAGCACTACCAGATGACTTCTTAGAAATGGGCATTTCTTCAACGAATAACAATGCCTAATGATATTGTCACTCGGGGGACCGACCCCCATCCTCCTAAAGGTCACGTAGAAAGATATTAGCTGGGTATAGGAATTGGGGGTAAGCTGCATTAGAGCAAGCCTTAACAGGTTCAAAACACGTATGAGAAATTTCGAGAGATGATGCGGACTGATCGCTACATAGCCTGGTGGAGGGCATGCTGGTCTATCCGTAACCTTAGAGACCATCACCTTATGACCCCTAGGGAGATGAAATGTACTTGCAAAACCAAATAGGTCCTCCCTTGTGATAATAGAAGGAAGAGATGTGAAGCTCTTTACTTGCGGTTGCAGCCTCCGAAAGGTAGTTTGGGAAGAATCATCAACCTTATCCTCACCAGATATGACCCCTACCCCCTCGTCATGGCCACCAGAAGAGGAAACCTTAGCAGCAGACTCCTTTTAAGAACCTCTAGCCTCCTGACCACTAGAGGAAGAAGATTCTGCGACCTAGACTCTATGGGCCTCGGCGGCCCCTTTGCTACGATCTATGGACAGTTGCTTAGATATAAACCACTCGTACTCAATCACTACCTCATCAAAAGGGTAGGGATCGCGCTCTTCTGGAGTGGAAGAACCACCGACGTCGGGTTCGTGACGCTTCTGATCGCTCAAGCTAGATATTTACACCAAAGGAAGAGATGCGACGAGTTGGTATAAGGAAATACCTAACACGCTTACAACGACCTAAACTACTAAGACTAGAAGTGCCACAAACCGATGACCAATTTCCTCGGACTCAATGAGAAGACGGGGAAGAAGGACCATTGTCACCAAACCCCCGCCTATAAGCGAAAAGAACACCCAGAAATAAGAAAACCAAGAGAAGAAGAATACTTAGTGGAAAAGTGAGGTGCTGTGCACACAAGAAGACAGAGAAGATGGATGGCCACAAGAAGAACCCCTTCAACATTGGAGATAAGAGCCTTAAGTCACCAAAAACCTAGAGTAGGTCTCCAAAGTCATCTTCAGTGAAAGAAAAAGGAGAAAACATATTTGCGGGAGGAATTTTTGAAAAAGTTGACAAGAAAGAGAGGGGGAGGGGGAGGAGGGGGGGGGGGGGGGGGGTGTGAAAATTACCTATATAACCAAGACCCAAGCCGTTGGATCAAGGTAATAATAACCTGAAGGAAGATCAACGGTCAAAATTCAATATGAGGATGTGGCGGGATACTAGAAAGGCTACTAATTTAACGCACACATTTAATGCACCAGATAACATGGCAGTTGACATGATGTTTCCCACTCTCCAGAAGAATAACCGCCTCCTTGACCTAGCACTAGTGACTTGAAGGGACGACCCATGACCTTCCTAAGAAACGAGCTAGCAACTACTCCTTGAAATCGCAGTGCCAAGGAGAATATCATGTCAGCTTCTACCACGAGACCTTAGAGCTAGAATTTGGGGGGCTAATATTATGTGCCAAATTACACTAGGCCAAGTAGGCCCAAAGGTGTTGAAATGCCCAACAGGCCCGAACAAATCAACAGAGCCCATATGAGTCAGGGTAAAACAATAAGGCCTAACAATCAAAGGAAGCCAATGAACCACAATGCAACAGCTGTGTAACATCCCTAATTTCGAATACATATGAAAAGTATGATTGAATTCATTTTGAATATGTGAATATGGATTTTTATAATTTGAACGGTCGAAAACAATGCACGAAGAAAAGGGTGAAAATCTGGACAGTAGGCATCGCGACTACTCATCGCGACCAAGGATCGCGATGAGCAGCTCGCGATGAAACGAATGATTTGGGGCAGTGAGTATCACGACCTAGCCATCGCAACCACAGATCGCGATGAGCTGCTCGCGATGAAGAAAGGTGATTCTTGGCAATGAGCACCGCGACCAGGTCATCGCGATGATCAGCTCGCGATGAAAGTGGCAACTTCGACCAGTGAGTATCGCGACCAAAGCGGCGCGACCACCGCTCGCGATGACTCAAAAATGGTAAAAAAATAAAGCGGTGGAGCGGTGCAAGTAAAAGGAACCAAAGAGAGCAATAGCTCTCAAAAGTTAGCAAAAACACAGAAACATCACAGAATTAACGAGAGAGAAAGAAGAGAGGAGAGGAGAGAGAAAGAAGAAAAAGAAGAAGAAGAAGAAGGAGAAAAGAAGAAGAAGAAGAAGAAAAGAGAAAGAGGAGAAGGAAAGGAGAAGGAGGAAGCTTTCAGGTTTGGTGTACACGTATTTTTTGAATTTTCAGTTTTCCAGAAGTTTTCGGAATTGTCCAATTTTAGAGTTTCTGAGTTATTTGAATTATATGGATTATAGATTATAGTTTAGATTTACTATATACGAGTTTTGGAATGTTTTCAGTTTTTCAGAAATTTTTGGAATATGTCAGATTGAGTGAAATTGATTATATTTGCGTTATTTGAATTATATTGATTATCGAATATAGTTCAGGGTCGATATATACAAGTTTTGGAATTTTTCCAGTTTTCCAGAAATTTTCAGAATTCTCGAAGTTTATCGTGTTTGAATTATGTGAATTCTATTGAGTAGAATTGATAGTTTGAAACTGATTTCGGAATGATTTGAATACGATTTGTTTCTAATAGTGTTCTGGAAATATATTGTTAAGGAAATATATGGTTGAAAGTGACTTAAATTATATTATATTGTGAAATGTATTGGAAAATGATTTTGGGGCAATTTGATTCGACACGGAATTATGAAATACGTTTGAGTATATTTTGGATGGATTTCATATGATTATTGATTTATAAATATATTCGTATATTTCCGTTATATTATATTTGATGAAATTTGAATTTGCAAAAATATAAATATATGGATATGTATTGAAATTGAATTTGAGTATTCGGAAAGAAAGAAAATATGTTGATATTGGATTGGAGAAAATATTTTGGCTCTGATGTGTATGAACATAGATATGGATATAGGAGGTTGACATGTCAATTGGGTTTCTGTCTGAACAGTACTGTGTCGATTATACCACCCTTTGGATAGTACAGGCCCCAAGTGCCGGTCCTAGGGTTCTGAAATTTGTTATGGGACATTGACAGCGGGTGATTCCGTTGGTGTTCCATTCTGATCTGATGTTCGGTGAGTGACCCCGTTTGCGTCCAATACCGAACAACCCGTAATCCAGTCCGATAACTTATGTTGTATATGTCAGGAGCCCAATCTGAAAATATATTTGTTATGGGGACACGTTTGAGAAATAAAGAAAATATGTCTGTTAATTGTATTTGGAAATGTTTGATTTGAGATGAGCATTAATTGTTTTTGGATATTTGAGTTGATATGAGCCCCATATATTGTTTATCTATTTGTTCGTTATAGTTTTGATTGATTTTAAATATTTGTATATACTATTTTGTGTACATCCACTAAGCAATATGCTTAGCGTGTTGAGTTTTCTCGCACGCAGGTAACAAAGGTTCCAAGGGCGAAAAAGATAAAGAAGAGTAGAGTTTGCAGAACCAGAATCAGGATCATATCTTTCCTGCATACATTTTGGTAGTTGTTTGTATTAAGTTATATATTTTGATACTATATGCATATACATAAACTGTTTGTAAATATTGAACGAGCTTCCGCTATGTAAATATTTTATGATATGTTTATGTTATGTGAATCTTTATAACTTATATTGTGATAAATTAGTTGATAAGTCGAACTGTATATGGAAGGGTGCGCAAACTTGATTTGAGAATGTGGAAGTTGATTTTATAACTTGTATCTGTAAACAGGTTTTGGAAAGTCAGAAAAACAGAGGAAACTCTGGCAAGATTTTCGAAAATTCTTTGGACTATTTTCAAAGGTTTTTAATATAATGTTTATCTACAGTAAACGTTAGTTTTTAGTATATAGTAGCGCTCCCTGATTCGGTCCGAGTGGATTTGGGTCAGGGGGTGTTACAAGATGGGCCCTTATCCAACAACCATAAAGGATGAACCTCTACACGAGCGGCTAATGCGAAAACACTTGGAGGAAATCAAGTACCACACCTTACTGGTAGTCTAGTCGCAGATCGCACAGCATCTAGCCCACAAGGTAGCATCCAGCCCGCATGACATATAGCCCGAAGCCCCAATCAAAGGTAGAATTCCAAGAATATAAGGATTCTATTCGGTCAACTAGTAGATTCCCAATCAATCTCAAACTCCCTAATTCCAGTGATTGTATTTCAATTAGACTATGATTCCTAAGGATATAATTTAATCCTTAAATCATGTAATTAAATTCCATGTAAAATAGAATAACTTCGATCCCTTCACACTATAAAAGGGACGGATCATCTCTATTAAAGAGGTTACAAAATTTTTCAGAAAAAGAGATACGTACAAGCGAGCTCCCTACCTAATCTCTGTAAGCTCGCCTGAAATAAAAGAATAGTGGATGTAGGCATCCTTTACAAGCTGAGCCACTTTAAAATCTTTTGTGTCTCTCCTTTTTTATCCATTTTCACCCTTCCAATTACTGTTAATTACTATTAATTACGTTAACCAGATTTGTACGTCAACATTAAGATTCTTTAAAAAGGAAAAATTTAAACTTTTTTACTCCCTTGCATACTCTCAAATGATTTTTCCTACACAAACCCCCCTAGCCACAAGCTAAACCGCAACTCCAAGATATAGAGGCATAATCGGGAATACTGCATTGACCTCACTCATGGTATGTCAAAAGCCACAATCTAACTTGAGGGAGTCAATAAGACACTCAGGATTAAGATCACCCATATACAGCCATTTTTTGTCGATATATATATGAAAAACGTGGATTTGTATACTATAGCAACCTAGGAAGGGGAAGAGGGGGGGGGGGGGGGGGGGTGAAAAGTTTTATCAATAAATATTTGCGGAATTAAAAACAGTAAACCATTCAACACATTACACGAAGATTTTTAGTGTGGAAAACCTCAACAGGTCAAAAACAACGGGACCAACTCGTAGGCTACTTAACACATCAACACAAATTTCACTAGTTGGTATATCGTTTACAACTCACGTTTATTGACCCCCTCAATCACACAACTCTTGCTATAACCCAATACTACCTATCCGCAAGCCTTTTACTAGCAAACCCTATTGATGCTGCCTAGAGACTCCTCGCGCTCAAGGTCTTGGAAGCTTTCGTAAGGTCAAGCAACAATAACCTCCACTATTATGAGATCGGATTTATATGCTCACTAAAACATGAACAATCAAATAACATGCATGATCACGGACATGTTATGAATAGGCTATGCAATTACGCTCTTAGCTCTCAATGCTAAGATAATAGCCTATATAAAATAACTCTCTCTTCTCTTACAATAACATGAAAACAACGAAGCATCAAAACAACAAAGACATGTGAGAAGAATAAAATAATTCAATGAAGAAACATAGAGAGCAAATAGTGAAGCTTAGTAAAAGAGACTTACTTGGCTTTAGCTTGATGAGACTCAAAACTAAAGCTCACTATTTATAGAAAACATTAGAAGCCCTAATTCTAATTGTAGTAGGAAATAAACTCAATTAAGGCTTTTTAATTCAACAATGAATGTAATTGATATTTTCCTATAATAAAGAGATATATTTCCTATTAACTAGAAGATTAATTAAATAGGAGATCTCTTGCTTCCAAACTCAATAAACTAATCCTTGATGGATAAGGAATCATTAAACATATGTAGGAAGACTCAAACACTTATAAAACATTTAAACCAACATGTTAGCACTCAAATGCAGATGCATGAACATGTTAAAAGTGTGTGTGTGAATCTTATCTGATCTCAAGAGTAAAGAGTATCGTTTCTTTGAAACTTACTTTTAAGCACAATCTTGAGACTTCTCAGAAGCTTTTTGTCTTCGCATGATTTCTTCGAATCTTCATTATGCTCAAATCATACTCTAATAAAGCTAACTAAGAATCACATAAAAATGTGTTTTGCTCACGGAATCACAGTCAACAAAATAATGACCTTACAATCTCTCCCTTTGGCTATTCCGTGACAAAACACTACATACTCATCAACAATCAAATGATTGTTTTTACATTCGCTCATAAGACTCAAATTACATAAAGAGACCTAATCTAACATTATTCAATGTCTTCAGAAGTCTTAACTTTGTACCTGAATCAAAAAAGCAATTTGAAATAACTCAATTATTAATATCAATTACCACAATAATCAATTTGTCGATTCTAGAGATAATATGCAAAAGTAATAATCAAGCACATCGAGTCAAATATGATTATATATATCCCCCTCAATAAGATCTCCCCCTAAGTATGCTAACGGTCACAATAGCAACTTAATCATAGGGATTAGAAGAAATAATTCGAAAAAATTAATATCCAAATTACTCCCCCTTTTTGTCATGGGATAGACAAAGACCAATAAACACTCAAGTATTTTAATCGACAATCGAATTTAAAGATACTTGCACAAACAAACATGAAAGGGACCACAAAAACAAAACAATAAAATATATCTATACAACCTTAAATGAGAATCAATTTACTCCTATTTGAAACAAACAAGAGATAATTGATAATATGAATATCAAATACAAGGTTATATATTACATGCCAAATAGATAAGTTCACGAATATTGAAACAAAGTTCATGAAACATAAATAAAAATACATAAGCATGTGAAGGCATTCTTAATAAGAATCTGGATCACCACTCATCTCCTCCAACGTTATCACCATCAACGTTGCCCTCACGTCCATCAGAGGAGGAAAACATGCCACCAGTGCGTGCATAGGAGGTAGATCCACTAATATACATCTCTATGCTTCGCAACCTTTCATCATGTGCATCGAATCTCATCAAGATGGCTTCATTCACATCCTTGAACATACCCATTAGTTGTGTCGCCCAGGGAGGTATCTCACCCTCAACTTGAATGGAATCAGAAGTTTGTGAAGCGTTCCTATTCATATCTTCCTTGGAGAGATAGTGGAACTTAAAGAAGTTTTTATCAAACATTTGACTATTCTCCACAACTATAACGAATCTCCTCAACTTAACACCCGCTTCTAAACATAGTTTAGTAATCAAACTCGGGAATTTCAACTTGGACTTGCTCATATTAGCACATTTACCAATGAGTCCAAAGATATAGGTTCCAACATTAAAGGGCTTCCTTGTCCCAATAACATAAAGCAATTTTCCGATGGCAAGATTGACTTTGGAAATGTTGGATACCGAGTGAATATTTGAACACATAAATTTGTTCAAAAAGCGGTAGAATGGGGTACATTTGGCATAATGAATAAAATTAGTGCCTTCGCCCTAATTATATAAACCCCTAGTCAAAGTGAGTGCAATATCTTGCTTAGTGACTTGGATAGATTCTAGACAACAATCTCCATGAGACAAACCATAGAGTGAGTTGATTAATTCATCAGTCACTAAAACTCTAGTCCCTCTAACCAACACTCCTAGGTTTTCTCCAAAATCATCAATATTCAAGTTTGCATAAAACTCTCTCACTAAGTTTTCACAAACATCAAGGGGTTTTTCAACAAACTTCTCTCAGCCTCTCTCTAGCATGAGATTATAAACATCATCATTGATTCTAACACTTCTAAAGTCAACTTCTTTTTCAAAAATCAAAGATCTAGAGAGGTTATGTTCATACCGTTCCTCACATTCTTGGTTGATAAACTTTGGATGTTGGGTAGATTCACCTCTAGTAGCTTTCTTTCCCTTGGAAGTTACTTGTTTTCCCTTGCTTGACATCTTCAAAGCTAAATCAAACACTAGTGGTAGCCTTTTGTAGATGTAGAAGCAAGACCCAATATCAATCTCACACAAACAATCAAACAATCAAAGAGATTAAAGATTAAATGTGAAGAGGGAAAGTGATTTTCAATAGAGAATGATGGCTCTTGAAAGTGTGGCACTTAGAAAAGTATGGGAAGTAAGAGCAAATTAGGATTGGGTTCCCTTTAAATAAAAAAAAGTGCACATCAGAGAATAAAAACAAAAGGTAGGAGAAAAATACCAATTTTGCCCTTAATGAGAAGCCAAAAACCTGAGCACCACTAGATGCGCACGCCATGGGCGCCTAGCCATACCTTAGGCGTGACCTTGCTGCCCAAGCGTGCACGCTTATGGTGCCGGGCCACACCTCTGGCATGGGCTTGTTGCCCGCAGCTTCCTTTTGCTCCAGTTTTCGCACTTCGTCACGTCTTTGACTCCTCAATGCTTCACCAAAGAGTTTTTCCACCTAAAACTTAATCAAATACAACCAAGAAGCATCTCTAAACAAGATCATATGAGTCACGATGAAAGTCAATCATCAAAAGACCACAATCGAAAAATTCTTTCGAAAATCCCAATCGCATTCCTCTGAAATTCAACTTGCTCAATAATGCTCTTAAAAAAAGTTTCTTTAAAACTTCAAAAAGGATGTGAATATGTTAAGAACAAAAATGTGCGCTTCTTAAAAGAATATGAATTGAAAAACTTCAATTATTCACACAAAAATGAGCTTCTCCAAAGCTTCAAAAATGATTTTTCATTAAAATCGATTTTATGAGTCACTCAAGTCTTTTCTAATCATTCATACCATATTCAAGCCAAGATACATCATCCATTTTTCACGAGAGCATATGTTGTCTTAGGATTGCACTAAATTCACTAAACCTTTGCCAAAAGTGTGTGTGTGTCACATTGAATAAACGATATATATATATATATATATATATATATATATATATATATATATATATATCTAATGTTTGCTTATCAATCAAGAACAATACTACAATGCGATTTTGCTAGAAGATTTCTACAAGAATTCAAACCGACCATCATCATAGATGTCGTTTAAATGAAAATAGAATCATATAAGAAATGATGTGTGCAAGTGTGCTTCTTAAAAAGTATATTTTTCAAATTTCACTTCTCACCACTTCTCCATGTGTTTTAGCATTATGCATAGCATGTTTTTCTTTTTATTGCTCTTTTTCTCTACACCTTATTCTCCTTTCATTGTGCATGTTTTCTATTTTCATGCTCTTTTTCATTATGTAACTCTCAAGATGGCTTTCACTTAAGTTTACAAATGTAGTCCTTTCCTGCATTGGGTGGCTTCATAACTCGTAAGTGTAGCCCTTTTTCAAGAGATATGCTCAAGAGATCTATGGGTGTAGAAACAACATGGATACTGACCATTGGTCATTCACTATATACTGGCTTTAGGCATTATCACATTTTCATGTTATTTAAGAAATCAATCCAAACATTTGACATACATATATCAAAAATACAATATAACACATATTTATTTTAGCAAATCGTTTGTGAATCACATGCAATCGAAAAACAACATATTTACTTGCTACTCTTTGACAACGTATCTCAATAAGTATGGTATACACTTTAGCACTAGACTCGACTTATCAATTTATGAAAGAAAATTATTCAAGTTCGGTCTCATCCATGGACTCATCCAATTTCTCGGAATCGTCCATAGATGGATCAAACAATGCATCACAATAATGAAGATTTTTTATTTGAGCATTATCGACCAAATCAAGTTTCATAGGAACACTTACCTTGGCCTTTTTTAATTTTCTTCCATTTGCATCATATAACCATGTCTTGGTTATCTTCTTAACCTTTGAGCATGCAAGTTGCTCAGCCTCTTCAGCATATGCTCTATGGATTTTCAAGAAATATCTCTCGAGAGCATTCAAATACATATTAGGCATATCAAGGTCAAGATAAAAATAGTTATTTGATGCCTTTGACCGTTCAACAAGTATATCATCATGTTTATCAAAGATTTGACATTTATTACCTCTAAATACGACAAAACCTACTTGTTTACAAAGATGGGTCACACTCAAAAGATTTCCTCTCAATCCTTCTACAAGGATTGCATAATCAATTACACCTAAGTCAGGTACATTAATTTTACCTTTGCCAATTATTTTCATTTTCTCTCCACTGGCAGTCATGGTATAACCTTCATCCTTAAGTGTGATCTCAACAAAGAAATCTTTGTTACCAGTCATGGTCCTAGAACATCCACTATCTAGACACCATGTAAGAGGGCTTATAAACCAAGACGTGAAACGCATCAAATTACAACTACCAGTTACTTTACGACCGCCTCTCCAATTTGCACTATTAAAAGACCTATTGCTTCTTTTCATTAAGCTGATGTATTTATCACATTGAGGTCTAATATGTCCTACAACATTACAGTAATGACAAACATAAATAAAATTAGGAGACTTACCTTTGGCTCCTTGTAACTTTTCGGACGACTTGTGCTTTTGATCATTTTGTTTGGAAGATTTAGCCTTGACAAAAACTGTCTTGCTTGTGGAGGCCTTAGATTCACCAATGAACCCAATACCATGCTTATCATTATACACCTTCCAAACTTGATCATGTCATCAATCATCTTTGCACCTAGAGTAGCCCCTTGATAGACTCTTTCGCCGAACCAACTTTTTCACAACTTCTTCCTCGCGAGAATGTGCAATCAACAAGGCTTTATCTTTGCTATCAACTTCCTCTTTTAAGGCTTTAATCCTCTTATTGCATTTGTCCACCTCCATTTGCAATTTTAGGGATCGTTCCATAGCTTCCTTGTGATGTTAGTTGAAAAGTTATTCAAATGCCTTTTCCAGGCTATGCACATCATTATCAGCATCATCTTCTGATGGAGTTCCATCACCTGCAGACAAAGAAGATATGAAAGAAACTATGTTGCATGTGTGCTTACCAGCATCCGAAGACTAATCATTGTCTTCATCATCGCTATCACTCCAAGAGGTGTTCAGCGCTTTCCCTTTCTTTAGGTTGTTTTGAACGTTTGTGCATTCTGATGTTATGTGTCCAAAACCTTGACATTCATAGAATTGAACACCCTTGCTCTTGCCCTTGTCGCTATCGAACTTTTTAGGCAAGTACTCCCTCTTGGCGTTGGCACCTTTGAAACCACCATCGGTTCGTCTGCCATTGAAAAACATCTTGAGTTTTCTTGCAAGGTACGCCAAGTCTTTTCCATCAGCATCTTCTAACTCATCAGATGTAGATTTTAGTGCGATCCCTTTTTGCTTTTAGCTCTGTTTGAGATTTAACACAAAATTTTATAGGGATCCCACCAATTCACCTACTCTCATGCTATCTACGTCTTTGCTTTCTTCAACAGTAGTGACCTTGGCTTGAAACCTGTCAGGCAAAGAATGTAAGATTTTTCTGATAATATCAGAGTCAGAATAATGCTTACCAAGTACAAAACTTGAATTTGTGATGTCCATGAGTTTTGTTTGGAAATCAAGAAAGGTCTCTTCTTCCTCTATATACAAGGCTTCGAATCTTGATGTCAGCATTTGAATCTTCGATCTCTTTACTGCTGAGGTTCCTTCGTGCGTGGTTTGTAGAATTTCCCACTCATCCTTGCTTGTTTTGCAATTCTGGATATGCATATATTGATGTTGATCAACACCATTGAAAATACAATTCAGACCTTTGGAGTTCTATGTCGCATTGGAGAGATCGGTTGGAGACCATTGAACTCTCGACTTCATGGAAACTACTCCTTCGGCGTCGGTCACGGTAGGAGGGGAATAACCGTTCTCGACATACATCCAAACATGCTCGTCATTGGCTTTAAGATAAGCACTCATGCACACCTTCCAGAATGTATAATTCTATCCATCCAAAAATAGTAGTCGAGTACTTGATGCTCCTTCTCTGATCATTCTTGCCATAGAATAAACAAACAAAAACAAAACAAACAAATCCAACAAAATATTGAGCTTTGGATCCTCGCCTATGTATATCTAGACTCCTGCTCTAATACCAATTGAAAAACGTGTATTTGTATACTATGCCAACCTAGAGGGGGATGGGTAAATAGGTTTATCAACAAATAATTGCGGAATTAAAAACAGTAAACCATTCAACACATTACATGGAGATTTTTAGCGTGGAAAACCTCAACAGGTCAAAAACCACGGGACCAACTCGTAAGCCACTAACACATCAACACAAATTTCACTAGCTGGTATATCGTTTACAACTCACGTTTGTTGACCCCCTCAATCACAAAACTCTTGCTATAACCCAATACTACTTACCCGCAAGCCTTTTACTAGCAAACCCTATTGATGCTGCCTAGAGACTCCTCGCGCTCAAGGTCTTTGAAGCTTTCGTAAGGTCAAGCAACAATAACCTCCACTATTATGAGATCAGATCTATGTGCTCAATAAAACATGAACAATCAAATAACATGCATGATCACGGACATGTTATGAATAGGCTATACAATTACGCTCAATGCTAAGATAATAGCCTATATAAAATAACTCTCTCTTCTCTCACAATAACATGAAAACAACGAAGCATCAAAACAACAAAGACATGTGAGAGGAATAAAATAATTCAATGAAGAAACATAGAAAGCAAATAGTGAAGCTTAGTAAAAGAGAATTACTTGGCTTAAGCTTGAAGAGACTCAAAACTAAAGCTCAATATTTATAGAGAACATTAGAAGCGTAGGAAATAAACTCAATTAAGGCTTTCTAATTCAACAAGGAATATAATTGATACTTTCCTATAATAAAGAGTTATATTTCCTGTTAACTGGAAAACTAATTAAATAGGAGATCTCTTGCTTCCAAACTTACTAAACTAATCCTTGATGGACAAGGAATCATTAAACACATGTAGGAAGACTTTAGGGGACTCAAAACACTTAGGGCAACATTGTAGCACATTTAGGGTTCGGCCAAGACCGCTCCGGCACGCCTGAGGTGTGTGGCCACACTCAAGGTGTGAGGCTGCTGTCTAGGACGCACGCCAAAGGCATGTGGCCACGCCTGGGGCACAGCCTTGCTGCCTCGTTTCGCCCGTTCAGCTGTTTCCAGCTGCACTTGATTCCTCTTTGAGCCAAGCGAACTCTAACCAAACGGTATCGGAATTTTTCATTCTTTATACCGTTGAAAAGATACGGATGTCTAGTTTCATTCTAAAAAAACAAAAGACCAATTGGATGTCTAAATAGAAAGTTACGCCCATTGAAGCATCCAAAAGTCAGATTTTCTGGAATACAAAAACGTGGAATTAAATTCCGAAACTAGACAAAACAAAAATAATAAGACTCAAACACTTATAAAACATTTAAACCAACATGTTAGCACTCAAATGCAGATACATGAACATGTTAAAAGTGTGTGTGTGAATCCTATCTGATCTCAAGAGTAAAGAGTATCGTTTCTTTGAAACTTACTTTTAAGCACGATCTTGAGTCTTCTCAGAAGCTTTTTGTCTTTGCATGATTTCTTCAAATCTTCATGATGCTCGAATTATACTCTAACAAAACTAACTAAGAATTACATAAAAATGTGTTTTGCTCATAGAATCGCAGCCAACAAAATAATGACCTTACAATATATGAATCTTATCAACTAACGGATCTTGGTGAGAGATTCATATAAATCGTGGCTCTGTCCTATATAATCTCATCATATAAGGTACCTTAATTATCATGTCACTACATGAACAGTCTAGGATAAGACCACCGTGCACTACAGAATGGACCGCAACAGTAGATGATGATCATCCCAACATACAAAAAATATAATACAAAATATATATACACACACACACACACACATACAATAAAGAAATCATGAACAACAATTAAAATTGGCTTTCTTGATTACATAGATAAACAATAGAAAAAAAAAATCTATATCCCATCAAACCATGTAATTAATGATCAACCATGTTTATATAAAAAATATATGTAACAATCATACAAGCCTAGATTGTGCCTACACATGCACAACGGAATCAAAAGAAAACAATTTTAGTTTTTCCATGTATATCCAAAATTGATTCTGATACTAATTGTAGGGAAACAATAAATTTTGATTACGAAATACGTAGCGGAATATATAGGGTTTCAAAAAAATTTTCCTTTTGAAAACATATGTTCAGGATCGGATTTTGTATATGCACGTATATAAAAAAAAAACTTTAAAGTATACCTGAATGTTTTCTCAAAACTTCGATTTTGATTTCACCACCAAGTCTTCCGAGCTACAATCCGTGGTTTGATAACTTGTGCGTGGGCACGTCAGGGATATAAACAGGACTAGACAGAGGTTAAGGAAATCAATAAGACAACCCTTTGTCTTCTTGTTTCTTCAGCCGGCCTGCAAGAATACAAAAAGAAACTTTTTTTCCTTCCTTTTTTCTTTAGCCGCTCCTCTTACTTTTTGTATTAGGTTTATGTTGCTTTTGTTTCCTAATATAAATATCTATTTAAATCAGGATCCTAGGGTTCTATTGACCAAGTCAAAATAGGATTCCAAACATCACTAGGACTTGAACCCATGACCTCTAGGATTAAAATAATCTTTATTATTTTTAATTCGTTTGTTCATGGTTCAAACCTGTAACCTTCTATTAATAATTCTCAATTATTAATATAATTCAATTATTAATATATTAATCAAATAATTATATTATTTAATTAGTTTCCTCAATTTGTTCGTGTCACTTTCGTAACACAATTAATTGGACTATACAATTAATTAACCGTGACCCTTGTTACCAATAACTCTAAGGCTAACAAGGGGATCTAATGGACTGACAGTTTTGAGCTCCAATAATACTTAGAAATATTGATTAAGCTCTTTAATTAATATTCCATGATTATTAACCTCGAAGTTACTCCACAAAAAACCCGAGACTGCATCTCGAAACTACAGATGTATTACACAATATAAAATCTCAGTGTCCATTGATATAGCTATTACATATGGTATGATCCTCCACGATTAGTTCATAATTATAGCTAAGTCATAAAGTCCGTTATACCTCTCTACTTATATCTTTTCCTTTAAGTACTATTGATTCTCTAATGAATAATTATATCCTATCTTCCATTACGGAAGTAGGAGAGTGCTCTTAATCATTCAAGCCTCGAATCAGCTCTTAAGAGAACTACTCCTCTACTTCTTGCAAGAAGGAGTGGATTCTTCTATTGTGTGCTAAGGATTCTTCTATTGTGTGCAAACCTTCCCACTCACAAGCTAAACTGTGACTCCAAGATACGGAGTTATTGATCAGGAATGCTACTCCGATCTCACCCACGGTATGTCAAAAGCCACGATCCAACCTAAAGGAGCCAGTAAGATACTCAGGATTAAGATCAACCATATACAACCATCATTTGTCGATATATATGAATTTCTTCATCTAACGGATCTTGCTGGGAAATTCATGTAGATCGTGGTCATATCCTATATGATTTCATCATATAAGGTGCCTCCATTCCCATGTCACCACATGAGTAGTCTAAGATAAGACAACCTTACGTTATGGAATGGATCGCTATAGATTAACCATAAACAAAGTACCCAGCTTCATTTGCTCTCTACGGACTCTTTAGATTGCACATCTCAAACTGAATCCTTTTGTCTATGACACTCATATACTCAGTTTGAGATTACATCCGGCAATCTTAGATGTTTTGTACATATGATATAAGTGTACGAATGTAAATAAATCAATATTTATATATTGAAAAATAACTTATTTTATTCATATTTTTATAACATTTACACATTACAAGCTTTAGGGTATAAATCCTAACACCCTGATCTCATGTCAAACTTACAGGACCATCTGACTGAAGAAACCTGAGGTCGATGCGAGTTAAGCCATGCGACCAATGCTCACATCCAAACTTGCATGAGCCAAGATTGCCTGAAAATTGAGATCGCGCTCAAACTCGCAACGGGAGTTTTTCAAGTCTTTTAAGGACACTTGGAAACGCCAAAAATCTTCTCTCATATAAATAGAAGAAAGAAATTTAACCGAAGAGGAGAGGGAGACGACTAGAGAAGAGTAATCAACAATTCAACCGCATCCACACATCACAACATGACTTCCGGGTTATCGAGCAAGCAGATTCATCACAAAGAAGAGAAGCGAGAGTTGAATTTCATTAGATTTTTCTTCTTACTCTTTTACCTATTACTTTCATGTTAATTAGTCATGTTTAGGGTTTTATTTGCCATGAATTGTATTACCTATTTGAACATGAACAATACCCTTTGTTAGGATGATGATGGATCCTTTTCTAGACTATTAAATAGAGTGATTGTGTTATTATTGATATTAATTGTTGATTGTTGAGTAGATATTATTGTTCTTCATGTTTCTACGTGTTAGGCCAGCATTTAGTTGATTTTATGGTTGTGTTATGGACTGTGAGGTGATGCCACAATGTGCTTGATATAATATCCGCCATAAGTATGATTAGATAGACATATACTAATTTGCTTGTGTGGTCTTTATATGTGTTTATTGTGCTTAATAAATTGTTATGCATATAATAGTCATCGAGAGATAGATTAATATGTGATAATAACTCCATCATGACTCATAATTTAGTTAGATACAATCATGGTCAATAATAATTGATTTTCAATAGTTTGTTTTCATGAATTCAATAAGACAAATTAGATGAAATTGGAAATCCTAAGTATCATTCTATCTGATTCATTCATCTATTTACTTTCTAATTAGTTATTTGATTAGTCTAGCTTAAATAGTTTAGTTAATAAAATCATCATATATTCTATTTGCCAAATAGAATTAAGCTTAGTCAATTTCGGTATTTGGCATTCTAATAAAGTCATCGTGGGTACGAAATTGATTCACTTTATATTACTTGTATCGACTCTGTATACTTACGGAATATTTTCATTCTTGAAAATTAGGCAACACCTATAATTACAAAAATCAGTTCCATTTTGGAGGTAAGGTGCAGGCTAGAGGTGATTATTAGAGGAGAGCACCTTTTTTTCTCACAGCACATGAGGAGGCAAATAAGGGTGAGTCCTCCAAAAAATATGTTCCAACTATGAAGAAGACATGGAGTAAGCCCCAGATTATTGCCTTCGAAATCAACAGATCTTGGAAGAGAGTCGGCATCCTTCGGCCACGTCGGTGTTACCAAAGGTACTGGCCGGTTTTCCCTCTGACAATGGAGAAGGTGTCCTCTATTCGAGCCTCCTCCAGTTTTAGTGGTGAAAGAGGCGTAAGCCTCCTCCAATTATCCCGGAAGAGGACTGATCCTCCCCTAGTAAAACTATAAGTAATTATTTTTTAAGTACAACAATTTCAAATAAAATTATATTTTGATTTAACTCATAAATTAGTAATGAAAAAAGATATTTCAGATTTTTAATCGCTCAAGCAGTGAACAAATTATAAATATACTTGGGGCGTTGAAATATAACCAAATCCACTTTGAGAATTGAGATCAACAGGAAAACACATGATATTATTATTTAATTGCAGATTGTCCACACATACTTGTATAAGGATACAACTTATTTAAAAGCACACAATACACTCTTTTAGACTTGATTCAACATATTAATTACCCCAAACATCTTTATATTACCCTCGGATGACCCATGTTAGAATCCAACACCTTAACCGGATCAGCTTTTTAAATGATAAAAATCAAAGATAACCACATATTCTTTATAATCATTAGCTAAAGGGCCCTGCCTGGCCTCCCTTGTATGATTTTTTTAAAAACCTGTATCTACTTTTATTTTATAAATGTGCAGTTTGCACAAACCGACCTCGAATTGAAGCCTAATTGCAGTTTAATAAATATTTTAATCGAAATTGCACAAACTCTCCTGCTATCAGTTGAATTCTCTTAAAGTTAATTCATCGCCCAGCAAAAACACAATCCAATCATCACCAAATAAAAATCTATCCATTCATCACCATTAATCCATTTATCTTCAGTATCTAAACCACAAAAAATATATTCCTAATCTCACATTTATCATAAAACAAACATCAATTAAATTTTGTTTTTTCCTTCTTTTTTTCGGGTGTTGATGATAGAGGATGAATGGAAGAGAATTGTTATGTACTAAATTTCAATAGACCCAGATAGGCCCATAGACATTAAAGAAGCCCAACAGGTCCTGATAAGCCAATAAAGTCCATACGGGTTAGAAAGAGTCAATGAGGTCCAACAGGCGGAAGAAGCCAATAAAACCCAGAAGGACAGACAAGCCCACTCTTGCAAAAGTAAAGGAAAAAGCTCTATGCGAGCTTCCACTCCAAAACTATCTAAAAGAGTCAAGCACCACCTATCATCGACAGCTTAACCCCAGTTCGCGTGACAACCAGCTCGAAGCTCTGGTTAGATAAGGAATCCCAAGAATAAAGAGATTCGATTCGGCCAACTAGCAAAATCCCAATCAGACTCAATCTCCTTAATTTTAGCAATCCCATTTCAATTAGAAGATGATTTTTAGGGATACAGTTTAATCCCTAATTTTTAGTAATTAGATTCCATTAAAACAGAATGAATCCACCCCTTCACACTATAAAAGAGGCAGATCATCACTGTTACAAAGGTTACCAATTTTTTCAGAAAACACATACAACGAGCTCTGCATACCCACTCAGCGAGCACGACTTAAATACAAAGAACAGTAGATGTAGGCATTTCTTTAAGCCGGACCACTTTAAAAATCTCGTGTCAATCTTATTTCTTTATTTTTGCTATTCAATTCGTTATTGTTTACGTTGACCAAATTCACACGTCAACGAGAATTAATCTTTTAAAAAAAAAAAATTAATGATAGAGGAGATCCCCTCCATCCATTTGGATGATAAATGGATGGAGAATATCTGATCTCCTACACCTATATATTTTTTTATTATTTAAATGATTAAGCATTATAATGGAGAATTTTGCCCCTAATATGTTAATTTTTATTGGAGATTATCTGATGATATGGGAGGTTTGTACAATTTCGATCAAAAGGTTTATCCATGTATAATTAGGCCTAAATTCAGGAGAAGTTTATTTGCTTTTACCCTTTAAATTATTGTTAATTACATTGACTAGATTTGTACATCAATAATTATTGTTAATTACATTGACTAGATTTGTACATCAATAATTAGTATTAAGTAGATCTAAATTTATAATTGTGTAGAAAAAAGTCACTAATAAAACTAATATACATATTTTTACTAAATATTTAGGTCATATAATTTTAATTTTTCAAAATCTAGGATGGACTGGAGTCTAGCAAAGCTCATGGATAGCTACGCCAATGCATGTCGCTCAAATTATCGATTCGGTACTAAATGTAGCCTTTTTTCCTTGAAATATTTACAACGCCCTGGTAGTTAGGTTTGAGATACTGTAGATCAACCAATTATTACACATGAGCCAGAATGATGGATAATAAACTTTGAAAGGTAATGGCTAATTAAGTCATCAAAAAGGAAAAGATGACCAGACAAATGAAAAGGGATACACGTAGCCAATTGTCTAGAAATATCTTCTTTTATAAAGTGAATTGAAATAACTGGTTACATATGGATTTTTGTCTTTCACAGAAATAATTAAAAAAATGTCTTTTTTTTATAGGATTAAATTGAATTAATTTTATAAAAATAGCACCGAATTAGTAAATTGAGTAGAAATAGTGTCAAAATAATATCTCCAAAAAAAATATGAAAGAAATAAAAAGTTTTGAAATGAAATAAAAATAAAAAGAAGTGTTAGAATAGATCACGGCTAAGTGAGGCCGTGATCTAATAGGAAAAGAAAAAGAAAAAAAATGTAGGTGTTAGAATAGATGATAACCAAATGAGGCCGTGACTTAATAGAGTTTTTTAAATAGAAAAAATGTGTTAGAATAGATCATGATTAAGTGAGTTTTCACTTAACTGTGATCTATTTAGATCACAGTCTCTTGGCCGAGATCTACTTAGATCACAGTTCCTTGACCGTGATCTAAATAGATTATCATCAAAGGAAATAGATCACATTTAAAGAAAAATTAAATCACGTTCAAAGAAAAATTAGGTCACGGCTAAAGAAAAATTTGCAAAAAAAATTAATTTTTTTTATTTGTGTAGTTCCCACTTCCTTTTTAATTTTTTCAAAGAGAGATTGGTAAAAAATTTAAAGAGAGATAGAGAGAAAAGATGGTGCATCTGTTAGGGAACATGTCCTTAAGATGATGTCCTATTTCAATACTGCTGAAGTCAGTGGTTGGACTACTGATGAGCCCACTCAAGTGGGCATCATACTGGACAACTCTTCCGAAGAGCTTTGATTAGTTTAGAAGCAAGTATGAAATGAACAAGTTGAAGTTCACTTTCACTTAATTGCTTAATGAGCTCTCTACTTATCAGTGCCTGAAAAATGACAATAAGGGTAAAATCGGCGAAACAAATGTTGATGAGCCATCTTCTTCTGCATTCAAGAAGAGAAAGAGATCTACTGGGAAGGCCAAGGCAAAGCCGAAGCAAAAACGTGCACAAAAGAAGAAGCAAAGCACCAAGACTGACAAGTCAAAGGGAAAGTGTTTCCATTGTGACAAGGTTAGTCACTGGAAAAGGAACTGTCCTAAGTACCTCGAGGAGCTTGCAGCCAAGAAGAAAGTGAAAGGCAAATCAGATTTACTGGTCATTGAATCTTGGTTAGTGGAAGATGATTCTTCACCTTGGATAGTAGATTTAGGGCCACTAACCATGTTTATTCTTCTTTACAGTGGACTGATAACTAGCAAGAGCTGGAGGAGGGGTCATTCATTATGCGCGTTGGATCGTGGCTTTTGACATACCATGAGTGAGGTCGATTCATGATCAATACCTCTGTATCTTGGAGTTACGGTTTGGCTTGTGGCTGAAAAAGTTTGAACACAATAGTGGAATCCACTCTTTTTTATGCGAAGTAGATGAGTAGTTCCCTTAAGGGTTGATTCGGGGCTTGAACAATAATGAGCGCTCTCTTTCTTCCGTAAAGGAAGATAGGATTTAATTATTCATTAGAGAATCAAGAGTGCTTAATGGAAAAGATATAATAAGAGAGGTATAACGGACATTATGACCCAACTCTAATTATGAACTACTCGTGGAGGATCATACTGTATGTAATAGCTACATCGATGGATACTGAGACTTCATATTGTATAAAACATCTACAGTTTTGAGAGTTCAGCTTTAGGTTTTTTGTGGAATAACTCCGAGGTTAATAATCAGGGAATATTAATTACAGTTTTTTAATTAATATTGCTAAGTATTATTGGAACTCCAAACTGTAGATCCATTAGGTCTCCTTACTAGCCCTTATGTTAATGGTAACGAGGGTCATAATTGGATGGTCCAATTAATTGTGTTACGAAAGTGACACGATTCATTTAAGAGAATTAATTAAATAATAAAGATTATTTTAAATCCTAGAGGTCAAGAGTTCAAACTCTAGAGATGACCAATATTAAATAGGATTTAGAATCTTACTTGACCTGATCAAATAAAACCCTAAAACCGTGATATATATATATATATATATATATATATATATATATACACACACATATATATAGGATAATATATCAGGAAACAAAACTAATGCAATAACCTTGCAAGAGAGAGAAGGTGCGGTAACCAAGAGAGAAAAGAAAAAAAAAAGTTTTTTTTTTCTTGTGCAGGTCGGCCGGCCATAGAAAGAAGGCAAGGAGTTGTCTTCTCCGCTTTTCAGCAACCTCCATCTCTGCATCCGTGATGTGCCCGCACATGCTTTGTTATACTGCGGGACATAGCTCGGAAGGTTTGGTGGTGAATTAAAACGTCAAAGAATCAAGAAAAGCAACAAAGGTAATTGTAGTTTAATTATTCTATTTGCGTATGTACATTAACACGTTCGTTTTGAAAAAAGTTTTCAATAGCCCGAACAAAGGTTTGTTGGTTGGTTGCTCCAGGAGAAATTTGGATGATTTCTTTAGCCAAGATTGTATGTGCTAGAATAAGGATTATTGTGGTGATGGTTGAAATTCTGCACATATTGTGCTTGGTCAGCTCTATTTGTAGTAAAAAAAACTGTCCACTTGTCAATCGACACTCAGATGAGGACCCATATAAATCACAGCCCACAAAAGGAGCATTTACTGCATTCACATTCCTGCACTTGATTTGTTTATCGACGTCAAATTTATATATGATTTCGCTATCGTTTTATCGGTCCTTTCTTATGTTTTCGAAGCATATGAGTGTTTTGATATGTTTTTAAGCTGTATAGGTATTTCAAGACCTAGTTGAAGCATTTGGATCATTTGACGAGAGTTTCGACTGAAAAGCATTGCAAAAGCAAAGTCTGGTTCAAATAACCAGAGACTCGTTCGACCACCATATCGTGCCACCAAGTCGCGCGGATGCCAAAAGAAGCCAAAACCAAAGACTCCTGTGACCAGGGACTCACGCGACCACTAAGTCATGCCACCAGATCACGTGGAGGGAAAAGGTGGCCACGATCAGTAAGTCGCATGACCCATGTCGCGCGACCATCATGGTCATAAAAGAGCCCCAGTTCGAGTTGTATCAGGAAACTGAGATGGGATACTATAAATACAAGTTATTGATGACCTAAAAAGGGTTCGCTTTTATGCAATTAGCCACTAGCCATCTCAAGTTCCAGTCACGCCTTTTTCATCAATTTTTCACCATTTTCAACACGATTACGCAATCAAAAGTTTGTTACTTTAGTTAGAGAAATTGTTTGATATTTTTCTGCTTTCTTTCTTATGTCTATTGTTTTTATTCCCATGATGTGTAACTAAATTATTAGCTAGGGATTCACTGTGAGGAGCACCAGTTGCTCATGTAAACAATTATTATTTTTTAAAAATTTAAGGTTTAGTTTCATTCATTGTGCGTAGATTATTATTCTTACATGTTGTTAATGAAAATGACGTAATTGACTTAGGTATTGAATGATAATTATTTGGGAAACCAAAGATTAGTTTGTCATTGTTACGTGTTAATTCAAGGTTAGATAGCTCTTGTGAATAATTGGTATCTAATTTATATATTAATATCTAAATTAGGTATTTGTTTTTAAGTTCTTAGGATTTAATGAGTTCCTAATATTAACTACTCAGTCTATGACCAGACGGTAACAGTAATAATAATAGGACTACTTGTTTAAGTCCTTGATCAGGAAGAAATCACATATTTAAGATAAGAATGAATCCTAAACCTAAACATATATCTTTGTAAAATATTTAGTTGCATTGAGTGGTTATGTTTGGATCATTGATGACCAAGTTTTCCTTCCATAAATTCGCAACTTTAGTTTTCTCTTCGATGATTTAGTTTTAGGTCTCTTTTAGTCTTCTTAATTTAATTAAATCTTTATTTTACTGTCTTTACTAAATTAGAATTAGATTATTAGTTAAATTATCAATCTCCGTGAGATCGGTTCTTACACTTGTAGGAAAAATAGATTGGGGTTTTCGAAACACTGCGCAGCAAAATAAAGAATGGGGTTTTAAAAACATTTATTTGAAAACCTTTTTAAGAACGGATCTTATTAATGTATACACGCATATATAAATTCTAAACTATAATTTACCTTTCTCGTTTTCTTAATTCTTGAAACTTCGATTCACCACCAAGTTTTCTGAACTATGACCCGTGGTTTGACAAAGCACATCATAGATATTAAGATGAAGGTTGTAGAAAAGCGGAGAAGACAATCATTATTATTTAAATCCCTTTTGTATTAGTCATGATTCGAACTTGCAATCCATAGGAAAAATCATTTGAGAATACGCAGCGAAACGAAAATATTTATGGTATAGGTTTCAAAATTTGTTCCTTTTTATACATCTTTATCCTTGATTACATAACATAAACAATGAAAGATATCGTACCTTTTTCCATGATTATCAAGATTGCGTCGAAATTTATTTTTCGCAAGATTTTCCAATCTACTCACGAACGTGAATGACTTTGAAGTGTGATCTCCCTTTTCTTTGAATTGTATGTCACCTGTGGATAGAGAAAATAAAACCTCTCTTTTGTTAATCACAACAAAAACTCAGAAATACTCTAAAGAACGTTTAATCACTTTTGAGTTCTCAACTATTTCAGTCAAGTACTAGCGTTAACCAAGATTGACATTGTATACTAAGCTTTTTAATGTAAAAGCTTCTAGTACACTGTCGAAACGAAAACGTTTTTTCTTTCTCTCTTGCTTGCTATAGCCGAATTCTTTCACGCATGAATTAATTGCCTTGGCCGAATTTCTTTTGCAAAAATTCATTAGTCTTGGCCAAATTTTCATGTTGATATTTATATGAATTCATAGCTTTAATTCAATTAGAATTCCTTAGTTGTATTTGACTATAATTTCATAGTTTAAATTCAACTTGAATTCCTAAGTTTTATTTAACCATAACTCCTAATTTAATTGATATATATATATATATATATATATATATATATATATATATCCACCAATTAAATATAGTCATAGTTTTAATCTAACTAGAATTCTTAGGTTGTGTTTAACTGTAACTCTTAATTTAATTGATATAAATATATTATATATACTTATCCACCAATTAAATTTAGTCATAGTTTAATCCAACTAGAATTCCTAAGTTATGATTTACTATGACTTCTTATTTAATCGCCAAGAGCTCATATACCGCCTATAGCTCTCCAAGTTATCAGTTTTAATCATACGACCATACTTTTGAACTTGGATATTTTGACTTTTCCAGAAGTCATGTTTCAATAGGTACTATTGAAAACTTAACATTAAGATTTAATATACAATACCTCAAAAGACACATATGATGGTATTATACTCTCACTTGATAAATAGAGTCACAATGTCTATATCTATAAAAAAAGTCATCTATGATTAACAAGTGAATACCACCAAACTATTGAGGATAGACTATTACATATAATCGTACTCATTAACAGCTCAAATGATATCAGTTGCAACCATAAGTCCATCATTTATCTCCAGATTGAGATAGACTACCTGATTGTCCTCACGTGAAAACTTTGATCTATTGACAGTTCTGAATAAAGTGTTTCACTGTAATCTTATTCAGTACACTCAGTGCACTAGATCCTTTTGTCCAAAGACACTGCACTTTGATGATTATAGACTCATCATAATACATTTGATCCCATTGAAATGCTAGCAAAAGAATTTACAACTTTAAACAAGATAATGGCGCCCAACCTTTATCTTAAGTTGTGAATGTTATTCAAGACTAACTAAAGAATTGTGTTTACCTCATACATATACAGATGCATAAACAATTCTTTATTTCTCATAGTCATTTGACCTTATGATTATTCACATTTAACAATTACAAAATTACACTATAAAAGCTATAAGATTAGTTTAACCAAAATCCTTTTATTACACTCTTGTTATTGATCATAATCCTAACACAACCTCCTTTTAATAATTAAATTAATTAATAATTTTATAATTAATTAAATAATTATATTATTTAATCAATTCTCTTAATTAAATCATGTCACTTTCGTAACACAATTAATTGGACTATCTAATTAATTAACTGTAACCCTCATTGCCATTAACCATAAGGGCTAGCAAGGGGACCTAATGGACATACAGTTTTGAGCTCCAATAATACTTAGAAATATTAATTAAAACTCTTTAATTAATATTCCATAATTATTAATCTTGGAGTTATTCCACTAAAAAACCGAGGATGTACTCTCAAAACTATAAATGTTTTATACAATCTGAAATCACAGTGTCTATCGATATAGCTATTACATGTGGTATGATCCTCCACAAGTAGCAACAAGCTAAATTCCAACTCCAAGAAACGGAGGTATTGATCGAGAATGCTACATCGATCTCACTCATGGTATGTCAAAAGTCACGATCTAACCTGAAGAAGTTAATAAGATACTTAGAATTCAGATCACCCATATATAGCCATCATTTATCGATATATATGAATCTCTTCAACGAACAAATCTTGGTGAGAGATTCATATAAATCGTGACTCGGTCCTATATGATCTCATCATATAAGGTGCCTCCATCCCCATGTCATTACATGAGTAATCTAGGATAAGACCACCGTACATTAAAGAATGGACCACAACTGTAGATTAACCACAAACAAAGTACCCAGCTTTGTTTGCTCTCTACGGACTTTTTAGATTGCACGTCTCAAACTAAATCCTGCTGTATATGACATTCATATACTTAATTTAAGATTATATCCTGCAATCTTAGATATTTCTCGCACATGATACAAGTATATTTCTCGCACATGATACAAGTCTATTACTTTATTTATGTCTCGTTATATTTACTTTTATAAGCTTTAGGGCATAAATCCCAACAATACTTGCCGGAGCTATACTAAAATATAGATTGTGCACTTGAGAGGTATAATTTGGTACATCATTTGCCAATGAAGCTAGTTGTGCCTTGAGAACGATGATTCATTAATCTCATGTACTCCCACTGGTTTTCAATATTTTGTTCTCTCAATATACCATTGGTAGTTATTGGTGGCCATCTCTTCAATAAGGTTATATGCTGCATCAATAGATTTCCCCATGAGTGCTCCACTAGCTGTGGCGTCAGTAGTACTACGAATTTGATGATTCAATCTGTGGTAGAAGGTTTGTTCAATGAGCCACTTTGGTACCCCGCGATGTGGACATCTTCTAAGTAGCTCCTTGTAGCGCTCCCAATCTTCATAAAGGGTTCCATCTCAAACAAAGCGAATTGAGTGATGTCATTCCTCAGCTTCATTGTTTTCTCCGGTGGAAAATATTTTGCTAAGAAAGCCTGAGCCAGATCCTCCCATGTAGTGAAAGTGCCTGATGGTAAGGAGTTCAACCACTATTTTGCCTTGTCTCATAGACAGAACAGAAACAACCTCAATCGGATGGCGTTATCAGTCACCCCAATATACTTAAATGTGCAGCAAATCTACAAAAAATTCTCTATATGGATGTTCGGATCATCGTTTGGCAGCCCTCCAAATTGAACCGAAATCAGAATCATGGTGATAATTGCCAGCATGATCTCGAAATTGTTAGATGCCATAGCAGTTCTTCAAATGCTCGATCGTCAACCAAGATTGACATTGTATACTAAGCTTTTTAATGTAAAAGCTTCTAGTACACTGTCGAAACGAAAACGTTTTTTCTTTCTCTCTTGCTTGCTATAGCCGAATTCTTTCATGCATGAATTAATTGCCTTGGCCGAATTTCTTTTGCAAAAATTCATTAGTCTTGGCCAAATTTTCATGTTGATATTTATATGAATTCATAGCTTTAATTCAATTAGAATTCCTTAGTTGTATTTGACTATAATTTCATAGTTTAAATTCAACTTGAATTCCTAAGTTTTATTTAACCATAACTCCTAATTTAATTGATATATATATATATATATATATATATATATATATATATATCCACCAATTAAATATAGTCATAGTTTTAATCTAACTAGAATTCTTAGGTTGTGTTTAACTGTAACTCTTAATTTAATTGATATAAATATATTATATATACTTATCCACCAATTAAATTTAGTCATAGTTTAATCCAACTAGAATTCCTAAGTTATGATTTACTATGACTTCTTATTTAATCGCCAAGAGCTCATATACCGCCTATAGCTCTCCAAGTTACCAGTTTTAATCATACGACCATACTTTTGAACTTGGATATTTTGACTTTTCCAGAAGTCATGTTTCAATAGGTACTATTGAAAACTTAACATTAAGATTTAATATACAATACCTCAAAAGACACATATGATGGTATTATACTCTCACTTGATAAATAGAGTCACAATGTCTATATCTATAAAAAAAGTCATCTATGATTAACAAGTGAATACCACCAAACTATTGAGGATAGACTATTACATATAATCGTACTCATTAACAGCTCAAATGATATCAGTTGCAACCATAAGTCCATCATTTATCTCCAGATTGAGATAGACTACCTGATTGTCCTCACGTGAAAACTTTGATCTATTGACAGTTCTGAATAAAGTGTTTCACTGTAATCTTATTCAGTACACTCAGTGCACTAGATCCTTTTGTCCAAAGACACTGCACTTTGATGATTATAGACTCATCATAATACATTTGATCCCATTGAAATGCTAGCAAAAGAATTTACAACTTTAAACAAGATAATGGCGCCCAACCTTTATCTTAAGTTGTGAATGTTATTCAAGACTAACTAAAGAATTGTGTTTACCTCATACATATACAGATGCATAAACAATTCTTTATTTCTCATAGTCATTTGACCTTATGATTATTCACATTTAACAATTACAAAATTACACTATAAAAGCTATAAGATTAGTTTAACCAAAATCCTTTTATTACACTCTTGTTATTGATCATAATCCTAACACAACCTCCTTTTAATAATTAAATTAATTAATAATTTTATAATTAATTAAATAATTATATTATTTAATCAATTCTCTTAATTAAATCATGTCACTTTCGTAACACAATTAATTGGACTATCTAATTAATTAACTGTAACCCTCATTGCCATTAACCATAAGGGCTAGCAAGGGGACCTAATGGACATACAGTTTTGAGCTCCAATAATACTTAGAAATATTAATTAAAACTCTTTAATTAATATTCCATAATTATTAATCTTGGAGTTATTCCACTAAAAAACCGAGGATGTACTCTCAAAACTATAAATGTTTTATACAATCTGAAATCACAGTGTCTATCGATATAGCTATTACATGTGGTATGATCCTCCACAAGTAGCAACAAGCTAAATTCCAACTCCAAGAAACGGAGGTATTGATCGAGAATGCTACATCGATCTCACTCATGGTATGTCAAAAGTCACGATCTAACCTGAAGAAGTTAATAAGATACTTAGAATTCAGATCACCCATATATAGCCATCATTTATCGATATATATGAATCTCTTCAACGAACAAATCTTGGTGAGAGATTCATATAAATCGTGACTCGGTCCTATATGATCTCATCATATAAGGTGCCTCCATCCCCATGTCATTACATGAGTAATCTAGGATAAGACCACCGTACATTAAAGAATGGACCACAACTGTAGATTAACCACAAACAAAGTACCCAGCTTTGTTTGCTCTCTACGGACTTTTTAGATTGCACGTCTCAAACTAAATCCTGCTGTATATGACATTCATATACTTAATTTAAGATTATATCCTGCAATCTTAGATATTTCTCGCACATGATACAAGTATATTTCTCGCACATGATACAAGTCTATTACTTTATTTATGTCTCGTTATATTTACTTTTATAAGCTTTAGGGCATAAATCCCAACAATACTTGCCGGAGCTATACTAAAATATAGATTGTGCACTTGAGAGGTATAATTTGGTACATCATTTGCCAATGAAGCTAGTTGTGCCTTGAGAACGATGATTCATTAATCTCATGTACTCCCACTGGTTTTCAATATTTTGTTCTCTCAATATACCATTGGTAGTTATTGGTGGCCATCTCTTCAATAAGGTTATATGCTGCATCAATAGATTTCCCCATGAGTGCTCCACTAGCTGTGGCGTCAGTAGTACTACGAATTTGATGATTCAATCTGTGGTAGAAGGTTTGTTCAATGAGCCACTTTGGTACCCCGCGATGTGGACATCTTCTAAGTAGCTCCTTGTAGCGCTCCCAATCTTCATAAAGGGTTCCATCTCAAACAAAGCGAATTGAGTGATGTCATTCCTCAGCTTCATTGTTTTCTCCGGTGGAAAATATTTTGCTAAGAAAGCCTGAGCCAGATCCTCCCATGTAGTGAAAGTGCCTGATGGTAAGGAGTTCAACCACTATTTTGCCTTGTCTCATAGACAGAACAGAAACAACCTCAATCGGATGGCGTTATCAGTCACCCCAATATACTTAAATGTGCAGCAAATCTACAAAAAATTCTCTATATGGATGTTCGGATCATCGTTTGGCAGCCCTCCAAATTGAACCGAAATCAGAATCATGGTGATAATTGCCAGCATGATCTCGAAATTGTTAGATGCCATAGCAGTTCTTCAAATGCTCGATCGTCAACCGTTGGAACTGAAAAATCGTGCAATGTCTTCGCATTGTCGCCATATCCGGATGATTCATGATGACTTGGCTCCTTGCTTCTCTCAACCTTTACCTTAAAGTGCACTCGATATCTTGATCAAAGTCTTCTAGATTGTGTACGTCTAGACTCCTTGTACGCCGCATAAATTGAACAAACTCGCCTGCAAAGTAACAAACAAAATAAAAACCAAAGTAGCAAAAGAATTAAACGGTATCGATATTAACAAAAGTAAAAATAGTCCACGGCAAAGGAGGCAAAAACTTGTTGTCCAATTTTCACAAATGAAAATATTTTGCAAGTGTATGGAGTCCGCACAAGTAATACAGAGTGAATCAAGTATTGTTCCTACGAGGACTTTATTAGAATGCTAAGTATTGAAATTAACTAAGCCTAATTCTATTTGGAAAATTGAGTATGTCATAGGTTTTATTAACTAAACTATATAAGCTAAACTAATTAAAAATTAAAGAGATGAATAAATTAGAGAGAATGATAGTTAGGATTTCCGATTTCACCTAACCTGTCTTATTAAACTCTTGAAAGCAAACTATTAAAAATTAATATTTATTGTTGAGGATCGTTTTTAACTAAATTAACCAACATACCCTCTCCAGTTATGCCGAAGTTATTATTACACACCAATATTCTATCTCTCGATGATTATTATATGCATGACAATTTATTAAACACAATAAACACTTATGAAGATCACACAAGTAAATTACTAATTATACTTATGACAGGCATTATATCGAGCATGTTGTTGGCGTCATCTCTCGATCCCTAACATAACCATAAAATCAACTAAATGCAGCCCTTACAATTAGAAGCATGAAGCATTATAATATCCACTCAACAATAAACAATCAATCTCAATGAAAGCAATCAATCCATTCAATAATCTAGAAAAGGATCCATCATCATCCTAATAAAGAGAATTAATTCATGTTTGAATAGGAAATACAACACATAGTAAATATAACTCTAAACATGACTAATCAAAAGGAAAGTAATGGAGAAAAGGGCAAGAACAAAAATCTGGAAAAGATCCACTTTCGTCTCTCTTTTTCGTGATGAATCATTTGCCCAATTATTCGAAATTGATGTTGCGATGTATGAAGATCCACTCTCGGGTTATTCATATAGACTGCTATGAGAGTTTGGTGTGAGTATTGATAGCATGGGAAAACTCACATCGACCTCGGTTATCTAGCAATTTTGGCTCATGCGAGTTTGGATACGAGCATTAGTCACATGGCCTAACTCGCATCAGCCTCGGGTTTCTTCTGGTGAGATAGAGTACTAGTATAGAAATGAGCATAACTTCCTCTAGAAAACTCGGAATCACGAACTGCAAAATTTGTTGGATAGAGTTCTAGATCTTTTCAAAAATATATAGCTCACAATCCAGTTCTTCCTGTGGATATTTAAGGTGGTCTGCACAAGAAATCATCAATTCTCCAATTGTAACCTCCAAAACTCTTCAATTAAATTCAATTATTTATTTAGGGATGATTATCTACACAATGTTCACAAAACACATTAAAAAGACCAAAGTTGTAAGAAAACATAACCATAAATATAGGAATTAAGGGTCTCAAATGTGAACATTTATCGACATAACACTAGGTGAGGCAGTGGAAAGACAGGGGTGACCGAGTAATAGTGAGATAGAGAGAGGGAGATAGGTTTGTTGGGCAGTAAGGAGAGGCGATAGATGAGAGAAATTCAAAGAGAATAAGAGAAAATTTTCTATAAAAAACTAGATCTGGGGTTTTTTTAATATAGTACGGGGTTAGTTTAGTTTTGGGTTTGGATACCTCAAATCAAACTGAAATCAATATTTATCAATTTTTAAAAATTAAATTAAAATTGAACTTGACCCAACCTTGACCCAAAACCAACCAGAACATGGTGTTCGGGTCGGGTCGGGTATGATCTGGTCATTTTGTTTTGCCCACCCCTACGCAACACAACCACTAGATCTAATTAATCAACTTGTCCCAACCCACTAGTAGCGCTCCTGACACTCATATGACAGTGCTTGCCTTCCCTTTGGTACCCACGCTGCTCCTCTTCTCTCCATCATCAGCCGTATAGTTGTCTCTACTCTAAACACCACTTCCCTCATTCTTCACACTGAAGAATTTAACAATTTCCTCTTCTCTAGCCACAAACGCTGCTGTTGTGGCGGAGACGAGGAGTGAGTTGTTTGGTGAATAATGCTTTTTCATTGGTTTTGTGGCGAATTAGTGGTGGAGATGGAGGTGCCTTGGGTTCCATGTTTGCTTTGAGGGTGTAACTCACTTTTGGCTAATATTTATAGTGCGCTGCTCCTCTTCTCTCCATCATCAGCCTTCTAGTTGCCTCTACTCCAAACACCACTTCCCTCGTTCTTCACACTGAAGAATTTAACAACTCCCTCTTCTCTACCCACAAACACTGCTGTTGTGGCGGAGACGAGGAGTGAGTTGTTTGGTGCATAATGCTTTTTCATTGGTTTTGCGGCGAATTAGTGGCGGAGATGGAGGTGCCTTGGGTTCCATGTTTGCTTTGAGGGTGTAACTCACTTTTGGCTAATATTTATAGTGATATCATCAGGGAAATCATAGGAGTTGAAGGTAACTTTCACACTAGACATTATTGACATGCAAATATAATGTTTTGTTTTAATGATAAAATTATAAGATTAATTGCAAGTCTGTCAGAACCTCCCGAGATCGATCATACTATAGATGTGGCCCAAATATTTACTTTTATAACGGAGATACATCTACTCCCACAATAAAAAACTCTCACACATGCTGGTAAATATGCATGTTGGAACTTGAAATCCCACCATTAAGACGGATAAGGAGATGCACTAAATATTTAAATTTTGAGTGGATACGAGAGAATTGCCCGAAGGGTTAGTTTACAACAAAATCAGATGGAATTGTGGTGAATTTGGGATCCACACTTGATGTTTCGGCATATCATGCTGGTTGGAATTTTATGCTGGTGCCTATGATTTGCATACCATTTCTTGGGGATCATATGTAAGCATTAATGGAATAATGGTAGAAGATGTGTGGGAGATTGGTGTCAATGTGCTGAAAAGGCCATTGGACCAGCAGGAAGCTATATGGAGAATTTCAAAAGTCAAAACATGTTTTACTGATTATTCAAATTTCTAATGTAATGTCACTCCAACTTTCTTTCTTTTTTTTTCTTTTTTTTTCTTAAAAAAATCTGACACCTTGAGTGTCAGAGGACTACCGGGACCAACCGAGATTAAATCATACAAATACGGCCCAGACTCTACGGTTTGAACAACTACTCCCAACAACGGAAGAGGTCTGCTCCCAAGACAAGGGAGAGGTCGACCCACACAATTGCATTTTTATGGGCAATAGTGGGAATATATATATTTATATGCCTATACAAGGTGTTGAACCTTAGTAGTTTGGAAGAGTTTGAAGTCTTCAACCACCAAGATAAGGGACCTTGTTGTATCACTCCAACATTCTTAACAAACACTAGCTACTCAATATAGGGTTTTCTTTTATTATTGATAAATAATTTTTTAGCAATGCTAACCACCGTTAATAAAATTTAAAATTTAAAAGAGAAAAGAAAAAGAAACTGGTACTAAGATTTAGCATCTTATAAACAAATTATAAAATATTTTTAATTCTTTCCAAAATTCACCCCTCAAGACTCTAGTGTCGTTCTCATCCATTTCACTTCTCCAAATCATATCTCTTTCATGTTGTGGCATGTTCATCACTTCTCATATTTTTCAAGATATTGGTTTCCCAAATCTCTCTTTTGATATTAAGAATACGATTTTTTTTTTTTTTGAAAAAAAATGTCGTCATTTAACTAAACAACGAAATTTAATAGCTTAACCAATATTATTCCTTCACACTTCAATTCTTTCAGTAACCTAAAACAGCCAAAGCGTTTTACATTAAACAAATTGGCCTTATTGTTGATCCCTAGTTCTTGTGCTAACACATTATGACAATAAGGATAATTGCACAGATACTCCTGACGTTTGGCATATTACATGGATAGACAAGGTTTGAGCTTATTGTTGATATCTAGTTCTTGTTCTAACACATTCTGACAATAACGCAAATTGCACAAATACCCTTAACGTTTGGCATATTACACGGGACAAGGTTTGTCCATATCGATACAAACCTCACCTAACATTTTAACTTTGTTACAGGGACATCCCCTGTCATTAGATTTCAACCGTTACTGTCTAAAAGTCTGTAAGGATATGAGTTTTTAGGTTGACTATTCCTATGTCAAAACACCATTGCTTGTAATTTCAGTTGCATAGGTTCTCCTGCTGGACCATCATTTCAAGTGAAGCAACTTTACAGGCATCGCCATCATCTTCAAGAGATCATTTCGCATTGTAAGTTTCTAACTTGTCTTGTACTCTTAAAGAGACCTAGGAAACACACATACACTTCATATATACCCTACATCCAAATGGTGTTTAACTTTTTGGATATGAAACTAGTCATCCGTACTTTTCCAACAGTTATCAAAACAAGATATTTCGAGTTTGTTTGATTAGGTTTCAAAAGACTCAAAATCGAGTCAAGTGAGTTGGAATAGCTGAAATTAGAAAATGGGACAGCAACCCCACGCCAAAAGCGTACGTACTTGCCTTTTGTGTGAAGACCGGGCAACAACCCCATGACAAAAGTGTGGATGAACGCCTTTAGCATGTGGGACCTGCCAAGTCCAAGCCCTGTATTCTTTTGATGTGGTTAATCTGCATGAGTTGTAAATAATATACCAACTAGTGAAATCTTTATGTGGTATGTTAAGTGGCCTACGAATTGGTCATGTGGTTTTACCCGTTGGGGTTTTCCACGTAAAATCTGTGTTGATTTTTAATTAGGTTTACTTGTTTTTAATTTCGCAATATCTTTGTTAAACACAAGGTTTGTCATTGCTACAAATCAACGTTTTCAATCAATA
Source organism: Xanthoceras sorbifolium (assembly GCA_003430845.1). Lineage (NCBI taxonomy): Eukaryota > Viridiplantae > Streptophyta > Magnoliopsida > Sapindales > Sapindaceae > Xanthoceras > Xanthoceras sorbifolium. The sequence goes on along the minus strand of CM010622.1, from coordinate 18,942,580 downwards.
TCAGAGCCAAAGTCTAGACGTACATAGGCTAGGATCCGAGTTTTTATTTCGATGGATTTGTTTTTTTTTTTTTTTTTTGTGTTTGTTTATCTATGGCAGGAATGATTCCTGAGTTGCTTCGAGTACTCAACCTTTGGTTTTGGACGGTTTGAATTACGCGTTTTGGAGGGCACACATGAGAGCTTTATCTTAAGGCTAATAATAAGCGTGTCTGGGTGTGCGTTGAGAATGACTATTCCCCTTCTACCGTCACCAACATCGAAGTTGTATCCATAAAGCCAAGAGCACAATGTAATACAACAGAGTAATCTAATGTGACATGGAACTCCCGAGGTTTAAATGCAATTTTCAATGGTGTTGATGAACATCAATACACGAAGATCCAGAACTGCGAGATGAGCAAGAAGGCGTGGAATATTCTGCAAACCACGCATTAAGGAACATCGGCGGTTAAGAAATCGAAGGTGTCAAAATTTGAAGCATTGGGAATGGAAGATGATGAGAGCTTTCTCAACTTTCAAATAAAATTCATGGACATCATGAATTCGAGTTTTGTTCTTAATAAGAAATATTTTGACTCTGATATTATTAGAAAAATCTTACGTTCTTTGCCTGACAGGTTTCATGCCAAAAACACTACTACATTCGAAGAAAGCAAAGGCATGGATAACTTAAGCGTAGACGGATTGATAGGATTCCTACAAACGTTTGAGTTGAATCCTAAACTAATCAAAAAAAAAAAAAGGGACTGATTTGAAGTCTACGGTGCACGAGTCAGAAACTACTAATAAAAGTGATGATGATGAGGAGATGGCAATGATCGTGAGGAAATTTAAAAGTTTCCTCAAAGGCAAGAGACCCCGTGATGGGTTCAAAGGTGCTAACGCCAAGAAGGATTTTATGTCCAGAAAATTCAATGATAACAAGGGCAAAGGCAAGGGTGTTCAAGGTTATGAGTGTCAAGGTTTTGGACATATAGTAGCGGAGTGCGCAAACGTAAAAAATAACCCAAGCAAGGGGAAGGCGCTGACACCATTTGAGTGATAGCAGCGATGAAGACGATGACGATTCTTTAGATGCTAGTAAGCACACAAGCAACTTTGTTACTTTTACATCTTTTTTTCTTGTAGGTGATGAGACCAAGTCTGAAGATACTGTTGATGATGATGTGCTTAGTGGGACAAACATTATAGAGCCGTATGAGTAATGCCTCGAAAAGAATCACAAGATAAAGAAAATAAATTTCTTCTTACTGTTTAAGAAATAAACTGTTTGATCCTGAGAGACAGGAAGCTTTGGATCGATCCTTCAATTTGCAAAAGGAGGTGGATGATTGCAATGAGAGAATCGAAATTTTGAAGGAAGAGGTGGAATGCAAAGACAAGACCTTGTTGATTGTGATATTATATGAGGAAGAGGTTGCGGAAAGTTGGCTGCGGTAGGAAAGTCTATCAAGGGGCTAACTCTAGGTGCAAAAAAGATGAATTATGTGATCAAGCTTGGAAAAATGTACAACGACAAGCGAGGAATTAGATTCTATAATAAGTCAAAAGCCTCCAACAGCAAGGCAATTTTTGTCAAGGTGAAATCTCTTAAGTAGAATGATAAAGTGTACAAGCCATTCATTAAGCTATGAGGAGCAGAAGGTAAGTCTCTTAAATTTTTTCCTATCTATCACCATTGTGGAATTGTTGAACATATAAAGCCTAGATGTCATAGATATATCAGCTTAATTAAAAGAAGCAATATGTCTTTAGGTGGTACAAATAGAAGAGGTACTTCTCGCAGTTCTTTGAAAACAAAGTCTTCAATACAATCTTGTGAGAAGACTTGGGTTAAGAAGAACACAGCTAGTTGTAATATGATCAACTTTACTTCTTGGTCTATTAGTCCCCTTGCATGGTGTTTAGATAGTATGGATGTGCTAAAACCATAACTAGTAATAAAGATTTATTTATTTAAGTTACATTGAAGGATGAAAGTTTTATTGTTACTGCAAGTGGAGAAAAATTGAAGATTATTGGCAAAGGCAAGATTAATTGGTATTTGGATGTTGATTTTTATCGTGACTCATTTAACCTTATTTGGAAATGTTTCTTGGTTGTTTTTTATTGAGTTTTAGGTGGAAAGAGGAATCAAAGACGTGAAGAAGTGCAAAATACAGAGAAATTGGAGTAGCTGGGCAGCGAGCATATGCCAGAGACGTGCCTGGGCACCTTATGTAAAATCTCACTTTTTAAATTTTATTTTAAATTATTATGAAGGGTGTATTTGAAATCTTTTAAAAATTTTTGAAGAATATGTGAGGATGTAAAAGATATATTTTGAACGTTGGTAATTAAAATTGTAAATTGCTAAAAGTTGAGGGACAAAACGGAACTTTTACAGTCCTATATCTATTCATCTTCTTTCTCGCGACAGCCACCATTTTTCTTCTCTCTCTCCCCGTTTTCTTCGTTTTTCCTCCACCTTTGACCTTGATTTTCGACCACGTCCGACCTCCGTTTCGATCGTTCTTGGTACTAATAGAAAGCTCCTGCGACATAGAATCTATTGGTACCAACTTTGAAGATTTTCATGGCCGTTTGAGTCTCCGATTTGGTGGAGAAAGTTAGGGATTTTTCAATTCGGAAATCCTCCGATTTCGGCAATTCTAGCCATTTCCCACTCCGGCCACAGTGATAAACATTGACGAGGGAGACGATGCGAACAAAACCCGACCATTTTTGGAGGTCGCCGGAAAGTTTTCAGAAGGTCGCCGCCGACCTTCTGAACTTAGAATTTGATTCCAAACACGTTTACGTATTTGTTTTAAGTGTAGGATATTATTTTGAGGTTAATTGTATTATATGGCCGCCGTATATAAATTAAATAATTATATTCTCGTGTAGATTTTACCGATCGGGATAATTAGGCTTGAAATCGAGGCCACTGCGAGTAACTGGTAGCTTACACGAGGTAGGGGTTTCAAACTTAATTTTTTAGAATATTTTCCCTATAAGGTTTGGATATAAATTGATTGTGAAAGTTTGAGGAGATCCTTATTTAAATTGTGGAATTGATTTGAGAAATAAATTGGAATGTATTGTGTGGAAAATATGATTTTTATGCAGGTTTTATATTTTGGGATTTTTATAAAAATAGCCGTTATGCTACCTAAATTTTATTAAAAACTGATGAGTTTACATATGGGATGCATGGTGGATTTATTTAAATTGTTTGGTAATTTTGAAATGGTAACCGTCCTAGTCATTATATTATATTATATGTTATTATACAACTTTATGTCGGGGACTACACAGGGTATTTTATGATACATACACCTTGTATATAAGGTTAGTACCAGGGTCATGATGAGCCAAATGTTTTCATTTCAAGTATGAATGTTTTATTTAAAATGATAGGCCACCGGGTATGACTAGTGGACGTGTTGATATTACTTTCTGAAAGAAAGTGTTACTGTTTACTTAAAATTTTGTGAACGTATTTAACCATGCAGGATTATCCCATGACTTTATAAAAATGATATTTTCCACATACATTATCGGGGATTAGACCCTACTGAGCTTTAGCTCACCCCTTTTTATTTTCTTTCCCCCTAGGGAGCGCCCAATGCGGATTAGAAGATCGTTAGTTGAAGTGGGTGAAGGCTTGTGAGATCTAAGGATTAGATTTCTAATATTAGTGATTAAAATTATGTTATTTGAGATTTGTATTGATTAAAGGATTTGTACTTATGGACCTATAATAATGTTGAGATAACTCAGTTTATGAGTTATGTATGTTGATGTGCAAATCTTTTAGTTGTGGATGATTAGGACTTCATGATTGAAGTATGTTTCAATATGATTATTATCTTGAAAATTGAATCCATGAATTCTAACGGGTGATCACATATCTGTGGGGTTATTTGGTGTTGACTTTTGAAATTTGAAAATATTTTTGTTTGTAAACAGATTTCCGTTTTGTTTGATACTCCGGAGTATCCAAAGAAATTAATTGTGGTTTTTATAAAATTTTAATAAAGTCAAGATTAGAAACTATTGATTTTATTTACAACTCTGCCACGACCTAGGGCCCGGGTCGTGACACCTTAGGCATGCATGCCTGGCCACAAGCTCATGCCAAAGGCGTTGTTGGGTGCCTGATTAACGTTAGAATTGACTATGTTTTGTACTTTCTTTCTTATTTTCTTGCTTTGTTTTGAGTTAAATTTGTGTGGTTTATGTTTCTTTTATTAGTTTTCAGCTAGCCAAGTCTTAAGAGTTAAATGGAAGCAAGATGGAAGTTTTCGATCAATTTCGAAAAGAACTACCTTTGCTGATGGATCAACTTAGCGGATTAAACTGTACCTGCTCAAGATGAACTAGGTATCGAGCTTTATATGTTAGAAAGATTTAGAAGTTAGCTTTCCGGAGAATTTTACGGTTCACAATTCTAAGTTTTTTAGAGAAAGTTATGGCGATTTTACTACCAGAATTTCTATGCGGAAATCCGAGAAATCATTCATTACGGGCTGCCCCGGTGGGATAGGAGACTGGGACGAGTTTTGGTTACTTTTGACAATTAATAGAGGCCAAATATTTATTGTAATTCAATTTATAGATGATCCTAATCACTATAGGATCAGTTGAAATTAAATTAGGAATCTTAAAGCTAGTAGGATTGTGTTCCCTATTCTAAATCACTTTTACTTGGACATATTGAAGGCAAATTAGGGACTTCGGGAGACCTAATTCAGGCCTTATATAAAAAGAAGACAAAAAAAAAAGACGAGGCCAATTAGAGAATTGAAGGACTTCTTGGTGCGGCACTTCCTAGACTTACTGGGTTTTATCTTTTTCTATGATTTCTCTTAGGATTGTAACCATGACTATGAGGAATTAATTTTATTTGCTAGAGCTATGATGTAACCTAGTCATGAAAGCTCAATTACTTTAGTTAATGTTAATTCCGATTAATTATCCATGATGAGTATCTATTACTGTGCTTAATGCTTTTGAATATTTGGCCAACATTTAATTTATTTGATGCTAAATTTTGACAGGAATGTGAAATTTAGATTATTGCAACTTGTAATAAATACCATAATTTACATGACTTTATCAGTGATGTATGGTTGTGAATTGTGTGGTTTTCTTTAAGGTTTTCCAAAGAACTTAATGGGTTCCTATTATCTTAATTCCATTGCTAGGAATAGAGTGGGATTGATAACTAGGAATACTTTTGATATTGCCAAGAATGGATTATCGAATAAATTAGGGGAAATCAACTGTGAACATGGAAGTTAATTAGGATTAGCATGCTATAGGAATTGGGTGGAATTAATTGGCTATGGTGATATCAGATGCTCTAGTACTTCAATCAACTCAATCTCACTACATCTTCATCTGCTAAGTTTTATTTATTTTGTCTATTAATATATCAAATCTCATCATTCGGTTGTTCAAATAAAATTTTAAGTTAATTATAATTGGTAATTGGTTAATTAATCACTCTTTGTGGGAATGATACTCACTTATCTTTAGATTATTTGTTTAATTCATACGCTTACGAAATCTATAACAGCGCCTACGGCGTGCACACTAATTCATTGCCCGATTTTGCCTCCTTATTAAGGGTAATTTTGGTATTTTTATTCTATTATCTCATGTGCACATCTCCTTCTATTTACAAAAGAACCCAACCCTAGTGGCTCACACTTTTCTTAAGAGCAGTGTTCTAAAAATCAGTTTCGGCGGCCGTCTAGGCCTCGCCTAGTCGCTAAGCGGCCAGCCGCCGCGCCAAATATGGCCAAATCGGCCATATTCCACGGCGGCGGATTTACCGACCAAGGGAGCGGTTGAAGGGAGCGGAGGATTCGTTGGCGAAGGGAGGGACGAAATACTTAGAGCAGCAAAGGACGTCGAAGTGAAGGTAGATCTGGACGTCGTGGTGCGGTAGACGTACAAGCGGAGGATAACGTCGGCGGTACTGGCGCGGCGAACGAAGACGAATGAGGTGTTGGAGTTGTTGCATTGACGAAGACGAAGACGAATGAGGCAGAAGACAAAGACGAAGCGTTTGTTTTTGGTTTTTGAAATAAATGAGGTGTTGCTATGTTGGAGTTATCTTTGACTGAGCATTTAGATCAATAGTAGAAGATGCTAGATGGGGGACGTGGGGACAGCACAGCCACTAGATTTTATTTTTATTTATTTTGATTAAATAATGAGTAATTATTATCTGCCCCTATAGTTTAAAGTATTTTTATTTTCCTTTTTTACACCCTCTAGTTTATAAAAATCTCCAAAATATCAAAATTTTAAGGGTCAATTTTATTTTTCTCCTTTTTTACACCCTCTAGTTTATAAAAATCTCCAAAACATCAAAATTTTAAGGGTCAACGGTGTAGTCAACACGTTGACCGTTGACCACCCAGGAACCGCCTAGGCACCGATTAATGGGCGCCTAGCCGAACAATCGCTAGGCGCTACCCCGCTGCCTAGGTAGTGCCTAGCGATTTTTAGAACACTGCTTAAGAGCCACCCTTTGTCTCTTGAATCTATCTTCTGTCTCCACACTTTTGTTCTTAATCTCTTTGATTTGTACTTGTTTGTCTGAGATTGACATTAGGTCTTGTTACATCTTTAACAAAAGGCTACTACAAATTCTTAATCAAGTTTTGAAGATGTCTAGTAATGGGAAACAAGTAGCTTCTAAATGAAAGAAAACTATAAGAGGAGAATCTTCCCAACTTCTTAAGTTTCTCAACTAAGATTGTGAGGATAGATATGATCAACATCTCTCTAGAACTATTATTTATGAGAAAAGTGTTGATTTTAGATCCATTAGGATTAACGATGTTTATTGTCTCATGCTAAAGAGAGGATGGGAGAAGTATGTTGATAAACCCCATGATGTTTATGAAAACCTAGTTAGGAAATTTTATGCTAGCTTGGATAGTGATGATTTTTTAGATAATTTAGGTGTTCTAGTTAGAGGAACTAGGAGTTTATTGACTGGTGAAATTATAAACTCATTTTAAGGATTATCTCATGGTAATTATTGCTTAGACTCTATCCAAGTTACTATGAATGAAGTTGCTCTTACTTTGATTAGGGGTAAATCTCAATAGAGTGAAGGCACTAATTTGTTCCTCATGCCAAATGTACTATGTTCTACCACTTTGTTGAACAAGTTTATTTGTCAAAATGTTCACCCGGTTTCCAACACCTTCGAAGTTAATTTTGACACTGGAAAATTACTTTATATTATAGGGACAAGGAAGCCCTTTAATGTTGGAAACCATATCTTTGGACTCATAGAGAAATGTGCTAATAAGAGCAAGTCCAAATTGAAATTTTTTGGTCTCATAATTAAGCTTTGTTTAGATGAGAGAATTAAGTTAAGGCGATCCGATGCCATTGTGGAGTCTAGTCAAATGTTTGACTATGATTTCTTTAAGTTCTATTATCTCTCCAATGAAGATAAGGATAGGGACACTTCACAACTCATTGAAACCACTTCAATTGAGAGTGGGATACCTCCCTGGACGACGCAACTAATGAATATGCTTAAGGATGTGAATGAAGCCATCTTGAAGAGAGTCGATACACACGAAGAATAGTTAGGTGGTATAAAGGAGTATATAATAGGGTCGGCCTCACATTCATGTTTTGGTAGTGTGTTTTCATCATCCGATTGCTGTGATGACAACGTTAATGGTGGTAACATTGGAGGAGATGAAGATTGATCTGGTTTTTCTTGAAGTTATGCTTTTACATGCTTGTGTCTTTTATCTGCTTTCATGAACTTATATTATTTTATTTGGGCATATAATATATAATCTCGTATTTTATTTTTTTTACTTCTTTGAACATATTATATTTATTTGAAGTAATGATGGAATTATTTTGATGATTAATTATCTCTCGTTTGTCTGAAAAGGGTAGTAATTTGAATCTTATTTGAGGTTATATTAGATCTATCTTATTTGTATCTTTAAATTCGTATTGACGATTATACTTCTTGACTCTTGATCTTTGTTTATCCCATGACAAAAAGGGGAGTAATTTAGGTATTAATTATTCAAGTTATTTCTTCTAATCCCCAAGTTAAATTACTATTTTTATATTGATTAGCATACTTAGGGGAAGACCTTATTGAAGGGGAGATATTTCATAATCATATTTGATTCAATGTTCTTTAATTGATGCATTTGCATATTATACTTGTTATCGACAAATTGATTATTATGGTAATTAGTATCATTTAGTGTCTCACTTGATATCATTATCATTTCACTCACCAATGTTCTTGGAAAGAACATAGTTTTGTGTTTTATTTGACTCGAATACAAGAGACGACTTCTGAAGACAGTGAAGAATTGTTATATTAGGTCTCTCTATGTCATGTTTGAGTTTCTGAGTGTTTTGTAAAAACAATCAATTGATTGTTTGGTGAGTATAGTGTTTTGTTCACGGAATAGCCAAGTGGGTAGATTATAAGGTTAATATTTTGTTGACTTTAATTCCGAGAGCAAAACATGTTTGTTTGTAAGGCTTAGAGAGCTTAGTTAGAGCATGAGGTAAGCGTGTCAAAGATTCGAAGAAATCATACGAAAACAATGAGTTTTTGCTATCACTTATGAGAGTGCAAAACTCTCTTAACTATTAAGTTCAGATAAGATTCACGCACACACATTTACATGTTCATGCATTTGCATTTGAGTACTTACATGTTGGTTTTAATGTCTTAGAAGTATGGAGTCTTAATTATTTTATTTGGTGCAGTTTAAGAAAATTATTTTCAAATATTTCGTGTTTTTAAAAATTTGACCTTTGGAGGCTTGAACGTCATAAATTTTTATCTACACATCTAAATGGTGTTTTATTTTGTGGAGATGAAACTAGATATCTGTATCTTTCTAACAATTTTAAAGCGAGAACTTTCAAGTTCGTTTAGTTAGGTTTCGACAGGCTCAAATTTGAGTCAAGTGCAGCTGGAATAGCTGAAACGGGACACGCCTTTAATGTGCAGGACCTGGTAGGTCCTACCCCTGTATTCTTTCGGTTCTTTTGTTTTACTGTTTTGCACTTTTGATGACTTCCAAATATGTTTTAATACAATCCTAAATTGTTTTGAAAAATTTTATGAATTTGAAAGTAGAAAAACTTCTTGGACTTCAAGTTTTATTCTTTTAGGAAGTTTGTTTTAGCGTTTTATTTCTTTTGAGAAACTAACTCTCTTTCCCTAAAGTGGTTTTAGAAAACCTACTGATAGAATATTCCTATTCCTATTAGAATTAGGGTTTTCTATTAAAGCTATAAAAATTGGTGTAAAAATCAATAGTCATATGCTCTCACTTTTTTTATTTCTCTCACATTGTTTTATTGCTTTGTTGCTCTGGTGTTTTTATTTTCTGCAAGAGAGTAGAAAGTTTGTAAGCTCGCTTCTTCTTTGATATTATGCTTCATTGTTCTAGTCTGTTCATAACATGTTTTGATCATACATGTTATTTGATTGTTCATTCATTATTAAGCATCTACATCTGATCTTAATAATCTTACAAAGTTTTAGTTCTTCGACCTGACAAAAGAATCATGAAGACTTGTAGTGCGGGGAATCTATGAGCAGCACCAATAAGGTTCGCTAGTGAAAGGCCTGGGGATAGATAGGATTGGGTTATAGTAAGAGTCGTATGATTGAGTGATCAATCAACGTGAGTTTTAAATAATATACCAACTAGTAAAATCTGTATGTGATGTGTTAAGTGGTCTACGAGTTGGTCCCGTGATTTTTTACTCATTGGGGGTTTTCCACGTAAAAATTTTTGTATTGATTTTTAATTAGGTTTACTTACTTTTAATTCTGCAATATTTTTGTTAAACCTATTCACCCCCGCCCCCTAGGTTTGCCACAGCTATAAATCCACATTTTTCAAATTCTTTTCTTGCTGTATGGAAAGTTCGTGCTTAAGTTTCTTAACTCTTTGTGTTTTGTCAACACAATGCAGTTAACCACCTCTGAGAACCTCACTGGTTTCTCACTCGCGACCCTAAAGCACGATGTTGCGCTCGTAGTAGCTGGTCGCAGTTGCATTCCAGTCACTACTAGTTGTGACTCGCGACCCTTGGATAGCGGTGTCGTCTCGCGATTGCACTCAGTAACTACTGGTTGTGACTCTCGCCTTTGTATCGCCATGCATAGCTCACGATTATGCATCACGAGTCCATTCCTGTGAGCTCCTGGTTTTGGACCGCGACACATGATCACCATCTTTGGCGTGCAAGTTTGGACCGCAAAAATCTTCTGTTTTGTAAGTCACGACCTTCAACAGAGATCTGGTGATCGCTAGAGAGAGATGAGTGTATCTTCTGGCCATTACGTGCAAGGGAGAGTCGCACCATTTGCCGCGATCGACACTAGCAGTTGCTTGTCAGATTTTTCTTTTTAAGCGATTTCTAGGTACATTATAAATAGGGACCACTTACTTTTTTGAAACCCTAAGAGAGCCACCACATAATTTTCTAGAAAGATTCTATAAAAAGATATCAACCTTTTCACTCTCTCTTTAAGAAACTCTAAACCACCTTTTCCATGTGTTAAAAGAATCTTTGGTCTTTGTTTCCAAGTGAATGTCATCTCCATGTAAGTACTTATCTTTTTCTTGACTTGTATTTAATAATACCCATGAGAAATACATTAGCTATGCCTTGTCTTTTGGTCGTTGGAAATATATTGTGAATGCGTTTGTAGTGACTAGGATTTATTGCCCATTTGTTTAATCTTAGATTGAGTGGTTTGTTTGTCTATCATTCATACACATTTTGTATGTGATATTTATGTCAAACACTTAGACATTTATTTTTCACTCTCTTCATTGATTTCAAGTCTTGTTAGCCGATGGTGTCGGATGTACAAGGAAAGTCAAGACACACTATAAAAGGCCTACAGTTAGGTAGATTTAGGTTATTCATCCTAAAGTAATGGGACTAGGTGAGTAAGATTGAGAGTGTAACTAAATTAACATATAGTGAACTTATGTGAAGAAAGTGGCTAGTGGTGATTGGTCTCATGGTTTTTCCCTATTGAGGTTTTCCACGAAAAATTGAGTGTCTAGTTTTCTTTACCCCTACTTCATTTTATTTGTATTCTTTCGCTATATTTGGGGTGTATCATATTCAAAAATTGGGCATAAACCTATTAAGGTTTTTTAAATGGACCGTCGGTGCTGAAGCGGCCTTCATATACTATTTAATTTTTTAAAAAAAATAATTTTTACTTAATTTTTTATTAATTTAACAAATTATTTAATTATTTAAACTATTTAAAATTAATTATTTAATTTTTAAAAAATAAAAATAATGATATTTTAAACCTTTTGCACCAATTTTTAAATGTTAAGCGAAATTTATGTTGATATGGGCAAATCTTATTAATCCGTATAATTATAACAAACATTGAGTTATTTGTATAATTCGCCTGTAACAATTAAACAAACATTAAGAAAAAAATAGATTTGTACTCCTTTTTTTTTGTTTTTTAAGTACAAATTTGAGATTTAGTAAAAAAAGATAACCCATAATATCACCACATGGGTATGAAACGCTTAATACTAAACCAACTCAATTTATGTATACCTGGATCTTGTTCTTTTTGGTTACATTATAAATACCAGCTTTGGTGCAAACACTAATCTATGGAGAAACATTTATATATTTGAATGCCAAATTTGTGTAACTTGAGGCGCGAGATGTGATATGGCACCAATATACCCAGATGAAACCAACTCTACATGCAGGTATCAAATTAATTTATCTATTCTTCCCATCTAGGAATCACCAACTCTAGAATCACAACATAGTTTAAGAGGAATTAAATTTTAAAATATATATATATGAAAAAACTGTGAAAAAACAATGACAAAGGGATGCTATATTACTCAAAAGGATTACAACTAGAATTACAAGGATTATTAATAAAATCATGTACAATAATATTATCGTAATCAAATCTGTACCAGTTGAGGATTACTATTTAATCAATTTCTTTCTCATCTACCATCAATTCATACAAACATATGATACAAATAATAATCTGCTACTAATGGATTCTTTTTCATTTTATTTCTGTCCGTATCGTAAAAACTTTAAATAATTTCATCTACATCCATATGATCCCCAGTTGAAATTTTATCATACCTGAAAATGATAGGTTAGAATCTATAATCCATTAGCCCAAACATGTTGAAAAGGCAGAAAAAGCTAAAACTTAACCTGAGCATTTTCTGTTTTATATTTTTGGAGTTCGTCTTGGGCACATATCAGCCTAAATATAGCAAACCAAGATTTTATTAGTTCACATTTTATATAACACCATGTGTGTTTCCACCTGTGCTTGCGTGTGTGGTAGTCTATGTATAAATTATGTACGTTTGTGCATAAAAGTTACCTCCATTGTAGCTCCGTTACTTCATGAAGCAACTCCTTCTCCCGATCATGAGCTGCTTCAAGCTGCTAATTAAAGAATTAACAACAAAAGGAGTCAAATTTTCTCTTAACTTCAATTTTAATTAACAAATACACCTAATTGAGTTTATTCATGTAATACTTAAAATTTTACAGTGTCCCTGCATACAAGTTGGAAATCATTAAATGTTCCTTATCTATATGAGATGGAAAAAAAAAGGGCATAATCATCAATATGGCATTAAAGGCTGAATGATACATCAGAATGATGAGAATAATTTACCTAATGCACCCATACAACATCCCAGAAACAATAAATCGTAGGTCCATGAAGGTAACAAATAATAGCATTAGTTGTCCCAAGTGCACTCATCTCATTGCAGTCAAAATAAGCTTTTCATTATTACCCAGATCCTAGTGACTGACCATGACAAGATCATCTCTATCACTAGTCAGTAGTCATTTAAAGATGCGCGAATAATAACACACAAAACCAATGCTCTAAAGAAGAGAAATCTAGACAATGTGCGGTACCAACCATAAA